>JACDOX010000133.1:1532717-1599699 GCA_014549065.1 Cardinalis cardinalis
AAGGGGGAAAAAAATTTAAATCCAGATAGGCACTTGTAGGTTTCAATTCAAACATGAATCAGCTGATAAGATGTACCACGAAAAATAATATCCAGCCTCAAACTTCCTGGTGGTTTGTCAAAAGTGGAATGAGAAAATTTAGGGAGTGAGAACAAAATGGGGCAAGGATTTGGTATTCCAGGTCTATGGTTAGCTTGAATAAAGCTGAATAGTATTGAATAAAAATGGGAGAAAAAAGGGGAAAAAATAAATCCACCACTACCACATTTCTCCAGGCTTTCCTTCCTGCCTGAAATTTACTTTTATTGTCATACTGGTTTGCAGACAGCACAAGGACAAGAACCAAACACAAAGTGGTGTCAGAATTATGCAGGTCTCGAAGTTGAGCAGAGCAACCAGCTGAAGAGAAAAAACTCCTTTAAAATCTACTTCAGAATCCACTTAAAATCTGCACAATATGTAAAGTATTAAATAGGATATAAARCATTCCTAGCACAGTTTGGGAAAAGCAGAGCTCGCTCTGAATGCAAACATCTTCATCCTTCTCTCCCCAGTTCCAACATTCCATCTTTGCACCTACAACCAAAGCTACAAAGAATAATTTTAAAATRTTGCCAGACCTTTCCCCTGCTGAAAAAGGGCAGAGAAGAATTAAAAAGGAATTTTTTCTCCCTGCAAAAATCAAAGAGTACTCAGCTGAAATACATTTGGTTTTCAGCACTCTGGCACATTGAAATTTTCCTGTGAAATCAAGCRCTGCTTGCCAAGATTTTAATTTATTTTTGAAATGTAGCTTTTTGTCCCAAATGGTCAGTGGATTTTCTCTTAAAAGAGCTTAGAGTTATTGCAATATTAAAAAGAAAAATTGCCTTTGCCTTGCACACAGTGGGCTGCAGATAAGCACAGAGGGCTGAGCAACTCCTTAATTACCTCTCCTTAATATTAAATTCTTTGTCTGCCTTTAATTTTACAGCACTTTCATGCAAAGCCAGGGCAGTGAAGTAAACAGAAATTTCTCCTTATGCTTTTTGTTAAGTGAGAACATCAAGGGCCACCAATAACTCACCCAAGTGAGGAAAGGATGGAGCTGGAAAATGAGGCAGATCGTGGAAAAAATCGAATAATCTCTGTGGAAAAAGCAATTTATCCCCACACTGGCAGATGGCTACAGACAGGGGATTTGGGGATAAATCTCATCTCAGAGGAGTCACCTCCCAGGGCCTGGGCACAACCAGGTTTACACATTTCTCAGGGAAAAAAAAAAATGGAGTTTTTTAATCAATAAATAAAAATTCAGTCGCTGATTTATTTCTTATTTAAGAGTGGTGGGTGTCAACCACTGACCTCCCCCTGCCAGCCCCAGAAATGCTCAGCAAATCCCAGATTTCTCTCTGSTTGATGGAAATTTTCTGCTTTGTGACAAAAAGTGGGCATTAAAATTGAGGGAGGGAAAGACTCAATAAATTGATGAATCTTAGTAAGTTTTTCAGATGAGGAAAAAAACCACCACATTCCAAATAATTTACAGTCAACAATAAATACACAGGAATGAAATGTAGTGCTGCTGGTTTAATTCTTCCTGTTCTAGAACTTTTMTTGTCTGGTAGTCAAAACAGTAAAAAATCCACACCCAGTGTGAACTGAAATTATTCTTCACTGCCAAACACCACTCCAGAATGCAAAACTCYTAACAAAATATTAAATTGAGGACAAGACAAAGGGGATAAGTGGGAAAATATTTAAGATGTTACTTGCTTGATCATCACTTGTAGGAGTAAAACTCACCATGGAATATATTCATAACCTGGAATTTAGTTATATTACATTCTATTATTACTCTATTATTARTACATTCTATTATGTTATATTCTAGAATGGAATTATATTGTATTATATTGTATTTATACAATTTATATATCGTATTATTATTATATTTTATTATTGTATTATTATATTGTATTATTATTGTACAATTTATATATTGTATATATTATATATGTATTGTTTTGTACTATAAAATGTAATAGAGTAATGATATATTAGTGATAAAATATAATAATAATTAATAAATAATAACAGTATTCAAAATAATAGTTAAAAATTGTAAGAAATTATTGGCAAATAAATACACTTTATCCCTAAAACAAACATGTCCCATGAAGGAAGGAAATGTTTGTCCACGAGAGGTCTCTAGAGCCCTGATAATCACAGGATATTTCCATGGATTTGGTGCTCCTGCTTTGAAATGAGACAAATATTCGGAATTTCATGTCCTCTCACCATCTCATTGGGTTGTCCCCTCTGGATCTGGCACATTTTGGGCTTCCTCAGCCAGAGGAGGAGGAGGAGGATGGATGTGAGCAAATGTCTCCAGGACACAAAAAATCCAAATTATCCCATGGCTGTGAGAGCAGGTCAGGCAAAGAGCAGCCTGAGTGGTTCTGGGATTTTGGGATTCTCCTGCTGCTCATCCCAGAGGGAAGAGGAATTCCTCACTGGGTGAACACCCAGTGCCACTTCTCTTGTCCCATCATTTGTCACCTGGGGGAGAGGCCAACCCACACCTGGCTGCACCCTCCTGCAACAGCGCAAATACAGAAAGGACACCTTTACTCAGAACATTCACAAATACCATGAAATGCCATTTTGGTTGCATAATTAACAATATTTCTGTTTAAGTCAGAAGCTCCAGAACTGCCAGCTGTTTACAGCACAAACACTTTTATAAGTAAATCCCATTTCAAGAAGACTTTATGAAACAAAGAGAGTCTGGAAGCATTTATAGCTGATAATGGAGAAATCTTTGGAGAACCCATTCTCAAAATTTCACCAGTTTATGTTTCTCGTCTAAACAATAAGCTGCAAACTGTTGGCCAGTCCCAATATTCTTGTGGGATATTGGCTCTTCGCTCTCAGTAACTTCACTTTTGAGCCCAGGTAAGATCAAATCCAGGCTCTGCATAGCATTGTCTCAAAATGCAGCTCCTTGCTGAAGAGCTGGAGCCTCCCCAGCTCCTGGGGATCCCTCTCACTGCCCTGCCACCAAACACTAAAGCAGAAGACACATTGAACAGCTCACCTAAAGGAAAAAGCAGAGTTTATTAATGGGAGTCTCCATTTCCCTGTGTTAGTGACTGGGAATTGCAGAGGGAATCAATGGAGAAGCTGAAGGGAAGATAAAATTTGGAACATGCTGGATTAATGCTGGGTTTGCCRCTTTTGAAAATTCCAGCCATCACTTTTGGCTTGGCCAGCCTTGGTGGCTATTGAGCCTCATCAAAGGATGTCACAAGGAGAGCAGAATTCTATTTTAAAAAGAGGAATAAAATCAGTTTCTGACACACAATCCAGCCATCCCCTGCCACAAGCAGGGCATTAGTCTCCATACCTAATACCTTGGCAGATTCTTCCTTGGAATTTTTCCTGCTTGCCTCCCAGCCCAAAAATGGAAACATTTTCCTGAAAAACAAACAGAGAGTGCCTGAGAGCAGCAGGCCTGGGTGAGGGGGCTCCCAGAGCCCACCCCAGCACAGAATTCCTYGGATCCGCCCCCGTGGAGCCTCCAGCAGTCCCAGGGATCTGGGCTTTGAACAATGAATGCCTTAAGTGTGGTTTTCAACTCTTTTCTTTTTTTTTCTTTCTTTTCTGATTTGTGGACCATTAAAAATGTTCCAGCGGGGATACAGGATACCCTTTAAAATATGGAGATTTCTGTGTAGCACATGTGAACTCTTCTTCCTCACTCCCCTTTCATGGAGCCCCAGGGAGCTGCTGGAAATGCTGGCCCTGGGAGATCAAACAAACTGGGGGTCTGTGAATCAGACAGGAGAAACAAATCCAAGAGGCAAGGTCCTGGAGGAAACACCCTCCGGAGTCATTGGGGATGACAAATTGGAAGTGCTTGGTCTCAGGAGGCTGAAAGGGGAGAGACAGAGAAACATCCCAGATTCCTGGWAAGGGAAAGCAGCATCCTGGAGCTGATGCCTCAGGTTTGAGCTTTTCTATTTTTCACATTCTGTGCTGCTTCAGTGTGTGGGTCTGGGTTCACATCAGGGGATGCTGAGCTCTGTGCACAGAGCAGGGAGACAAAACAATTCCTGCTCCARCTGGGCACCAAGGACAAATGATCCAAATCTCAGCCCMRGAGCACAAACACCGTGGGCTGGAGAGAGAAAAACAAGCAGGGTGGGACTGCAGGGGCTAAAGCTGGAATGGGACAATGAACTGCAAGGTGCAAATGGAGCAGAACTGATCCCAGGGAGAGACCCCGGGAGCGCTCGTGCATTTTGGGGCCATTTTGGGTCATCTTGGGTTCATTTTGGGACCATTTTGGTTCATCTTGGGTTCATTTTGGGACCATTTTGGTTCATCTTGGGTGCAGCCTGGCTGGGCTCTTGTGCTGCCCAGGGTGGATCCATTGAGGAGATCCTTTTAATAAATCCCTGCTTTATTCTGTAGCTCTGCCCAGCCTCTGTTCCAGCTCAGCCTTCCCAAGGCACCMTCTGAGCTCCCCCTCCAGCAGAGATGGGGATGGGGTGGTGCTCTCTGCTGGGGTTGTGCTGTGTCAGCACAGCTCCAGCAAATGTGGGAGGCACAGAACAGAGCTGAGGCCTTTTCTGCTCCATTTGCACCTCAGCCTGCACAAAATCCCCACTCCTCAATCAGTGGGAATTAATAAAGTGCCATGAATTACAGCTTTTCTAGRAAATATTGCAAAACAATGTTAGCAAAAAGCATTGAAGTCAGACGGGGTGTGAGTGAGGATGGATTTAAGTAAAATAAAGAATCTCCATCTTATGATTTGGTATTTCTTCCTTGAGAAAGTTGGTCAAGTCTGTGTAAAGCAGGGTGCAGATTCACAGCTCATCAGTGACACTGGGAAAGCCTGAGGGAGAAAGGGATGCTTAGAAATGGGTTTTCATTATCCAGTTTTTACTGACTGCAGAAGAGCCTCGAGTATCAGCAGAGCCTCAAATGTTCTCCAGAGCATCCCTAAAGTTACAGGAGCCTTTGAGGGGCTGAAATCAGGATCCAGCTGAAATCAAACTCAGTAATCCCTCCCCAGAGCAGAAACATTTGGTGTTCTGGTTGAATCAGGACTGGCTATTCAAAGAAAACRTTGTGTGAATGCAGATCCTGAGTCTKCTGTGAGCATCACTCTGTGTGYTTGAGTGGAGAGCTGGACTCCAGTGGAAATGTCCCACCCATGGCTGGGGTTGGAATCAGATGATTTTTAAGGTTCCTTCCAACCCAACCCATTCCATGGTTCTTTCTCTCTGAGACAAATGGAAAAAGTTGGAAATAATGTTTAAGGAACAATTTGTGCACCGTTCGTTAAGGTGAGGGATAACTGATCTAATCCTCACTCATTTCAGTGCCTCTCCATCCTCTCCAGAATACCAAATTATCCAGGAACAAGGTGCTCCCCTAAATATCCATTCAGTGCTGAGCAGATCCAGTKGTGACCATGAAACCCAAAGCCAAGCAGTGATTGGCAGGAAAACCTTGGCATTACCATCATGGCACATTCCTAACGTCCATGAAAACTGAGGATTCTTCGTAGCCCAACGCACCCAACACCATTTTTTGCAGTCACAGTTTTAACCATTTTACTGGGGGTGTTGCACAGCATTTAAAGGAGGATCTACAGTGGGTCCTGCCAGGTTTCATTTACAGGTTTGACCCTATTTGGGGGTTTTTTGCAGACTCTCTCCACTTTTCTCACCTTGCCTGCTCTCTGTCCCACCCCAAGAAGCTGAAAGGCTGCTGTAGGTCTGGGCAGAGCCCAGGAGGGGCTGTGAGGAGCAGAGAGCAARCTCTGGGGTTAACAGCTAAAGAATGCTGCTATAGAATTGGCCAGTCCGCCTCTTCCCCAGAGCTTTCCCATGGGTAAAAGGCAGATCATAGCTCTTCCTTCCCATGAAAGGCACTTTGATCTCCCTTGATGAAATGCTTGATGTATTTGGGGAGTTTAGTGTCACTGGCTGTGATGGCTCAGGGCTCTTCCCCATCCCCTGAGCTCCTCTGTGCTGGGGTTTGCTCCGAGAGCCTCACACAGCACACGGCTCCTCCGAGCRCGCCGCAGAGCAAGAGCAGCAAATTTATGGCTTTGGGAAAATCTCTGAAGAGATCAGTTCAAATCCCCCSTCCTGCACCATGTAAAGCATTTTGTGGGGCTGCTCTGCCCTGCTGGGAGTCCAGCCCGTGTTGTCAGAAGCTGCCTGACACGTCCAATTATGAATTGCTCAGCGGTGTCTGCTGGGATTTATCCTCAGATATCTGGGCTGAGCGTTTTGTCAGCCCTGCTGTCACCACYGAGGGCTGCCAGCCCAGCAAAGCAGTGGTGTGACAGCAGAGCAGAACATTTCTCATCCACAAGGAGATGCACAGCTCTTGCATCAGCATTTAGGAAAGAARCTCTTCTTTCCTCACCTCTCCATGAATTATGGCATTTATTCACAACGATTGTTTTGGTGTAGAAAGTCAGGTAAACAAGTTTATATCTGCAAAGTCACTTATTTTGTTAATGCAATAGAGGAAGGAAAACATTCCTGGCATTATGGTTTTATCAGCTTATAAACATGTGGGAGAAGCCTACGTGCCTTAGAATAACAGCAGGAACAAGAGTGGGAAAGGAAACACTGGGATCTGGATGCTTTAGTAAAGACAACCAGCAGCACAGCTCATTGTGTGACCTCACAGCTTTTCCCACTCCTCACCTCTGCAAAACACTATTAAATAGTCTTAAACCTGGTTTTATAATTAATTTTTTCATTCTTTATCAACCACTWACCTAGCCCTCTCTCAAAGGGCATTTAGGAGTGACAAAAGCAACAAAGAGTGGAATTTCCTCTGCTAAATCCAAAAGGGAGGTTTGAAGGTTAAAAAAGGTTGTTCAAAAGGTATCAAGTGTGCATAATTTGTGGCAGAAGTAAAAATTGAGAGCCATCATCTGGATTTCCTTCTGAAAATCCATTTCTGGTCCCTACAGCAGCCAGAAGTGCCTTGCCAGTCCCTGATGTCCCAAGGGTTGGGACAAGGACTTCAGCCATGAACCTTCTCCAGGTTTATCGTGCCCAGGGCCATTCTGGCCTWCTTTGACCAAAGCATTTGGGGTCAGCCCTTCAGACACCCTGCCCCATGCTCAGCTACTCCAAGAAATGCAAGGGGACATTCTGGCTGAGAATGTCACTCCTACTTTCCCTTCTTTATCTTTCCTGGAAAACGGGACAAAAACGTGACATGCTGGGACATGTCTGATCTGCATCTSCACCCCCACCCCGTGGATGAAGGAAAAAAAAATAATAATTCACCACTCAGTACATTTGGAAAGTCTCTCTGCACAGAGCAGACACCTCCAGATGTCTCCATCAGTGACGTTATTTATAAGAGCAGCTCGTTAGGCTAATTGCTCCTGGAGGGATTTAACTCCACTGAGGGAGCCTGAACAGGGCTCAACTGTTCCAGAGAATTTGCTGCCACTCCTCCCTTTGATTTACACCTCTCGTAAAATTTTATGGCCRGATTAGAATGAACTTCACTTGCACTATGCTTTAATAAAAGTTTTTTATGCGGAAGAAAAGCAAAAATCAATGTAGTAACTAATTACAGCTTTAACGAGGAGAGGAAAATACCTCAAAAGGGGGGACCCAAAAAGCCCCCCAGGACAGATCCCTTTGGAGACTTTGCTTCAGACACCTGAGCTCAGAGGCTGTTGGGAGAGCAACAATAAAACAGTCACATTTTAGGGAAGAGCAGTTTTGCATGGAGAAAGAGCAATGTGGGGTTTTATGGCAGATGTGAGGGAGTTGGGGTTCCAGTAAATGGGAGAAGGGAGTGAGCAGTTATCAGTCACTCTGGCTGGAATGTCTTTGAGTTATTTGGCTGCTGAGCACGTTCTTATGGAGGGAAAAGTCCACTTTGGAAATAATCAGTTGCTTTGCAGAGATAATTTGGCCATACAGTGCATTTCTGTTGATAAATTACAGAGCTCCCTGGGCTACACTTTGCTTCACCAACTGTAAAGCTGCAACATAAATCCAAACAGAAAAAAGGACTTTTTTTTCTTCCTTTCTTTCTGCCAGTGAAATACAATGTCACTGAAAATGCCCTTTATGGCTATGAACACATGAAAAATTGCAAGAAGGAAGGAGAATAAATAAGCACGGTAAAATATTTACCATTCTAGACATCAGTAGCCAGGGCCAGATTGATGGGAAATGCTCAGCTTGGGGCTGACAGCCTTTAAATGACCTCTTTACAAGGCCTGGATCCTGAAATTCAACGTGCAGGGAGCTCCAGGGGGACGTGCAAGGGTTTGGTGGGAGCATTTTGCCGTGACAGCAGCAGGAATTACAGGTGCTCCCTCCTCCAGATGCTGGGAAAGCAGCTCATCCCAACCAGGCTCCAGCTGCCCCCCTTCATGCAGATCACATGCTGCATTTCTCTTCTGGCCAGGGCTCACCTCCATTTATTGCTTTTTTGGCTCAAAATTAATGCTTTTGGGCTGCAGAAGCACTTCCCAAGATGGATTTTTCCACTGAGAAAGGAGCCACAAGTGAAGGACCACTTCATATGGTCAAAGCGTGRGGCTTGGGAGATTTATTTTAAATTAAATAAGTTATTCCATCTGTCCTGGACACAGGCTTGCTCTAAAGTAATTTGAAATCCAGGGAGAAAACCCCCACAGTCAATTATTTCAGTCCTTGGAGCTGAAATACCCTACCAGTAGTTCATCACCTGGCAAATAAACCTGCCAGCTCCAAACTTTATTAATCATTTTGCTGTACCCTGCTTGAACTTTTCCCAGCTGAACTCAGGAGTGCTCTAATTCTCCACCCACTGGTACCAAAAGAAACAAGAAGAGGACAAAAGGAGAGTGATGAAGGCTTCATCTCTGCCTCCTCCAGTGCAGGAACATGAACTTCCAGTAATTTGGGGAGACACCTGCCTTTTCCCCACAGCATCCCTACTTCCAAGCCCAGTTTCTGGAATTAGGAAATAGCCAGACCAATCCCTTCATTGATGGGGTATTTTTTTAATTTTTGGCCTGGGCAGGGAATTATTTTTATAGTGATTTCTCAAACTGTGATTCCAGAGTCATAATTAACAATTTTTCTCATAATCCACATGCTCTGACACCTCCAAAACCTTGCTTTATTATGTGCCTGTCTTCCACCTTCTAAATGTTAATGTTTTAGCCTTGAAGAAATAAGTGAAAGGGAAAGAGATGACAAGAACTCCACAGAAAAAAAGGAACAGATGTTCCTGAGATCATAGCAAAACAAGCCACACACTTAATAGGAACAAACTGTGATGTATAACATCATTATTTTCCTAACCTTTCTAAAATTACCTATTTGACTGATTTCTGAGGTGTAAAAAGAGGCATAAGGCCTTCCCTCCTGTCAGAGTACCATTGTCTGGAGAAATTTAGAAGCTCCCTGTTTCAGCACCTCGAGACCACGAGAGCACAGACAGATTTAAGACATCTTTGAGTTTGTGCAAGGCTCACAAGAATGTGGCCATTAATACCACTGTAACTGGAGAAGGGTTTATAGAGGTGCAGCTAAAATCCAAGGCTCTGAATCAGTGCCAATCCCAAAAGAAATGCACCCAGAAGTCAGCTTGGCTCATCCAGAGGCGCTTTGGGATGGAAGGAGGGGCACAGCACCTGCACCTGYTGGGGTGCAGCTCAAGGGCAGGAGTGCAGAACAGGGATCAGGTGAGAAATTAGGGAATTAATTAGGGAATGGGAATCTCTCAGAGCTGCAGGAGAGTGCTGGTAAAACCAGCCTGCCACAGCACATCAGGCTTGCAGCACCCCAGCCTTGCTCAGTGACACATCCCAAACTGGGACATGCATGTCATAAATGCAGGTGGAATCATTTTATATTCGTACATCCATTCTGCAGAAAAAGTTGTAGCAGTAAGAACTGCCTCAGAAAGGAAAAATTCTTCTTTAAATTCTATTAAAATCTCTTCCTCTGTCAGGCTAAGCAGGGATTATAAAAACACAAAGATGTGCACCCAGATTTCACTATTTTCAGAAACAGAATGGTGGTATTATTCTAATTATAAGGTATCTTTCCTTAATTTCTCCTCTCCACACTTTCCACTTATTTTTTTTAACATATTTTAAGTATGTTTAATTTTCAGTAATTAATGGCAAGATGCCTCTAGGTAGGGAATACCTACCTTGGGCCAGTGACTATTGTGGATGCTGTGGTTAATAAGGCACCTACAAGGAAATGATGAGGAATTCAGATCCCTTTCTAAACTGGATTACCAGACCCTGGCTTTCCTTCAGACAAGGGAAAATCATGTTTGTATCACTTATTTCATTGCCCATTAATGCTATTCCTAGAGGATACCTCATTTAGATGTGCTTGCTCCTGCTCCTTCCACTTCATGYTTTACACAGCCACAGACAAAACTATCAAATCAGTGCAGTTTCCTGTAACAGGTTTTTCCCACGTTTTAATGACTATAACAACCAGAGAGYTCAGAAATACACAGTTTTTATTTCAAAAACAAATCTGAGAGAAGAGAGGAGCTGCTAAATTGGGTCAGTGATCCACGTAGCCTGAGGTCCTGGTCGTCACGGTGGGGAGCAGCTGAAGCTTAGGAAAAACACCAAAGGACAGAGCATGGAATGATCCCTCCCAGTGCATTCCTCCTGCAATCAGACTTCCTTCAAATTGCCTCCAGACCACCCTGGTTAGAACCACTGAAAGCTGCACTAATAAAAACAGATCTCATTTCTCTCCAAATCCTTTTATACCCTTGACCTCCCCAGCATCCTGTGACAAGCTCTACACTCAAACCAGTGCTGGTTTTTTGCAGGGAGTTACATTTTTCTGGAAAGCTGCTGCTTGCTAACATTGCTGGGATGAGCCTGTAGATGATCACAAGGGAGAGGCATTGGTGGCAGGGTCAGGTCCCTCTGTTCTGGAACCAAGCTGCAGATTTGGAACCGGCTGGGCGGCCTCGTCCCTGCGGGAAGAGCAGCGACGCTGAGCTGGTKTCTCSTGGAGAGGAGGAAGAACAAMACCCYCACCCCTTCATTTGTCCCATGGGGTTGACTTGGGAGCAGATACGAGGTGGAGCCAAGGGGAATTGTGTCAGCACTGCCAAGTGAAGGCTCCCTGGGGCAGCTCCAGAGCTGGCAGAGCTGTCTAGGCTTGCGGAACGAGCCCGGTTTGGGTTTTAGCCGAGGCTTTCCCTGCTGGGTCRTTTCCTCCACCAGGCAGGTCTGGACAGCCCAAAAGGAGAGGGAGCAGAGACCAGGCAGCAGCTGCAGGTTCAAGTTCAACCAGCAGGTATTTTGCACTTTTAGCCTGTTTGATGTGCTTTAAATATGCCTRGTTTTTGGAAGGAGCTGAGGTCTCCATCTGCTGAAAGTCATTTATGGCATTTCCTCTAGCAGCCAAGGATTAGTGTTTATTTTAAAAAGCAAACAAAATGTAAGCAACAAAATTTGCCTTTTTCTTTCATGAGAGCAAAGACTCCATATGGAAAAGGCTCCAGGGAAAGAGTGACAAACAGCACTTCACTGAGAAGGGAAGCACATTCTTTGTGGATATAATTTTGCCCCTAACAGAGCCACTTCTGTGGGGATTTTCTGAACATTTATCTATCCAAATAAATCCGTGAGTGAGCAAGTTTCACCCTGTAAACTGTCTCAGTTTGGGRTGAGGATTCTTTATTTCTATAATGGGACAGATTTTCTATTAATAAGAGAGTGTCCAGAATGGAGCATCCTACAACTCATAAACCTACATGGAGACCTGTATAAAACCCACATAAACCTCTGCTGCACTCATGAAGTGCTTGTGCAATTATTCCTTTTCAAACAATATGAGTGCCTGTCAAGTTAATAAACACATTAAGCACTAAATGAGCAAGTTTTTTTTACATCAGATAAAAAAAATCAGTGCATTTATGCTTCAAATATCTGTGGAGTAGTAACCATACAAGTCAATACAGGAGGATGGGAGTTTTTTACCTCTTCTTGTCTGTCATTATTTTACCTGTAATAAAATTCAACCAGGCCCCAGCCTGGTGTTAGCCCATTGAGTTGGAAATCTGCAATGCACTCGTGGAAAACTCCTCTCCCTGTCAGGCCATTGTACACCACGGGGCAGGCCTGCTTATCCAGAGCTGCAGAAACAGCAAAGCTCTTGCCACCTTGGAGAAGAGTAAAAAGGGAACAATAGTCACCAACTTGCAGTAGTATTTTATCACCATACAATCCAAATATCTATTATTTTTGTCTRTGGGGGTTTTTATGCTTTTCTGAAGAGTGATAGTTCTGTCTGCTTTGTTAATTAAGTAAAATAATCGTCCATATTTCCAGCTGAATCCACCTCATAAGAGATGTTCTGACACCCCAAAAATGTGGAAATCCCTACTTTATGTGGACTAGCACAAACAGAATCTGTAACTCTCCCTCTGGAACCTGTGGCCCTGATCCTGCAGTGGACACTTTTCACCCAGGACACAYCACAACTATAATTTCATTTAAGTAGGGAAGTGCCCATGGCAGTGGGGTTGGAACCAGAGGATCTTCAAGTCCCTTCCAACCCAAACCATGATTTTATGGCTCTAAGTAGATTTCTCAGGGTGTAAGATGATGCATTCCCCAGGAATCCCACTGAACAGTCTTAACTCCACTGAAGGAACTGCAGGCCAAGAAATGAAGGCAGAGGCAGCTGGACTGTGTTGAGCTTACCAGCAGTAAAACTGACTCCATACTCCTCCTGGATGAGCCCATCCTCAGCCAGCTCAGCCAGGGAGGCGTTGGACCACTCAATGCCAGCCTTCCTCCCATCAGGAAAAAACACATAACCTACAGTGAGGCTGAAGGGGACAGGAATGCAGCAGGTTTGAAGTTCAACCAAAACTCAAATGCATCAGAACAATGGCAGAGAGAATTGGGATTGTTCTGCCTGGAGAAGAGAAGGCTCTGGGGACTTCCAAGAGAGCTGGAGAGGGGCTTTGGAAAAGGGCCAGGAGTGCCAGGATGAGGGSAAATGCTGCCCACTGCCAGAGGGCAGGGTTAGATGGGGTATTGGGAAGAAATTCCTCCCTGTGAGGATGGGGAAGCCTTGGCACAGGGTGCCCAGAGAAGCTGTGGGTGCCCCATCTCTGGAAGTGTCCAAGGCCKGGTTGGATGGGGCTTGGAGCTACCTTGGGGCCATGGACATTGGTCTTTAACCCTCTGGATGCAGAGAACACCTGTGAGCAAGGCAAGGCTCCTGTGGAATGCCCCACTGCAGCTGGAGCCTTCTCAAACAGCTGGGAGTGCCCAGCTTGTACCTCTAAATCATCCAGACAGACAGACAGACAGCTCCATCAGCCCTCAGCAGCTGAAGGGAAAGGAAGCAAGGGAAGGTGAAAGCTGTCCTGGTGACTAACTGCAAATGAAAAACTAGGAGCAGGGAGCACGAGGGTGTGGATGGAAATTGGGCCGTACAGGTTCAAAGCAGGAATTCACACACAGGTGTCCTGCACAGCAGCTTTTGCCACCTCTAAGATGAGTGGTTTTAGCAACAWAAAGTTAGTTCTTTGGCCACTTACTGAGTTGTGGTAGCTGGCATGTTGATAACTGTTAAATGTGCTGCAGTCCCATCCTGCAAGAGAGAGAAAGAAAAAGCAGCCAGAGCTGTGCAGATTCATTTCTGAGGGTGCTTCACTGGCTGCACCAAGAACACACTGGATAGAACTCAGCCTATGCAATGTGCTATGGCTTCACACTTTAAAATCCTCTCACTACATCTCCCATGAAAATCTGGCTGCAAAAAAATCCAGGAATATAAACCAAACACATTCAGGGCAAATTAAGGACAATGGGAACAACAGAAAGTCCACAGCAAGAGGACACAGGAGGGRAACAAAGCCTGCAAAGTACAAAACTGGTTTACTATGACCAGACTTTTCTAACCTGTATTCATCTATGTCTGGGAGCAGCAGACTGGGAAAATGTTTAGAAGGAACTGGAATCTCCTGGATTTACTAATTTCTCTTCCATCCTTAGGTCTGGACTCTTCATGCTSCACTTGGGCTGCTCTGAGGCAAATTTAAGCCTCCTCTGATGCTATAAATGTACAGACAGGGTAAGAGGGCTCCAAGCTTCAATCTGCAATAAACTTCTTAATGAAGTCAGCTGCCTTTTAATTAGGGGCAGAACAGCCACAGCCACTTTGAGTCTTGAAAAACTGGACAACAGGGAGAGGCTGGTTATACACACTGTGGTGCCAAAGCTCAGTCCTAGTAAAAGATACACAGGCACATGATAAATCAGGATTTGTACAGAAGTGGGATTTTCCAAGCTGGGAAAAGAACTTTTATTCTGAATTTTATTCTGTAATGCTGCCCATAAGAGAGAGTTTTGATTTGTGCCTGGCTTGGCAAAGGAAATGCCTTCTCAGGAGCATCTGCTGGGCTTGGCTGGCAGCTGGCAGGGGCTGCCCTCAGCATGTCCCTGGGCTGTGTGCTCCCAGCAGCCACAGCTCTGCCTCTCTCCCACGCAGCACAGCAGAGAATTATGGCTCAGCACAGGCAGAAATATTTGCTGACTGCTGTCATGAAGGCTTAGGATGCTTCAAAYACCTCAGGCTTCCCATTAATGGGAATCAGCTCTGCAGCAATTCCAGGGAGTGCTGGGTACTTGCAGCAGCTGAGAATCTCTCCTGTAAAGCTGCCTGCCTAATTTTTCTTGAAAAAGCCAAAACAAACTGTTTCAAGTTACCAAACAAGTWTTGCTTCAATCAGTGTAACAAAATCTCAGTTTTTACACACACAGCTCTGCTTTTGAGAGAGAGCAAAAGCTCTCAACGCGGATCGGGGCTAATGGTGCCACCAGTGAGAACTTTTGATGTGCACCATGGATGTTCCCAAATCCTTATTTTTGGATACTTAAATATGCCTGAAAAGGTCAGAAAAGTTTCCTGCATTGCCATGTTAATACCTACTTCAAAGTGTGCCAAAATCATCACATAACGGCGAATCTCAGCCCAGTTCCGGACACCTGCAAAAAAAAAAAAAAAACCAAAATCCCCCAAGCTGGAGCTTCACCATTCCTGGGAAATGTGAACTATCAGTATCTGACTTCACAATAACCTTTCTGGATAAAGAAATACCCAGTAACTGATAACATGGTRAGCAATGATGATCTTAGAGGTCTCTYCCGACCTCATTTTTCTGTGATTCCGTAATGTATGTCCCCAAACCAGTGATGGTATTTCCTCTGGAATGTCTTCCCTTCATGCCCAGGCATGGAACTGGTTATTTTAACAGCTAATCCTTCATCTCACTGCCCTGCCAGTGCCAGCTACACTGAGGGCATTCCCAAGGCAGGGGATTCTTTCCAGKGCTCTTACCATAGGAGTGGCTCCGAATGCCTTGCAGGGAAAGTTCAGTTTTCCCAGAATTTTCTATTTCAATCTCTCCAACAGACCGGCCCCACTGCTCRTGTCGGAAATGCTGCTCCCTTTGTCTGGAAGAAAGAAAGGAGTGGGTCAGCACAGAAAAGAGCTCCAGCTCTCCTCAAGAAGACTCGACCTGATGGATTTATACCCCAAAATGAAGGAAATCTCAGAGCATCTGGACCATGGCTATCCCAGGTTTTACAGATCACTTCTACATTTCCCAGTTACTGTTACATAATGAGACACCTGAGAATGAAACAGCAGCAAATTCTCACCCTGACAGAATAGAAAATCACCCTTTGTTTGAAGCAATGCTGGGCTGCCAAACAGCTGCTGCTTAGAACTCAGCAGGTATCACCAAAACACACACATTATTGATATACATCATTTCACACCACTGCTTCTCATATTTTTAGCTCTCCAGAGCTTGTATAGTATTTTAAGCACCCACTTCACTCCTTCCTCACAGGATTCTATTCCTTTTCTTAGCTATACCTGGACCATTGACTTTGGGAGCTGCCTAAATCAATGAAAACAGAAAGAATAAGAAATATTCCTGATGCTGAGGGTTTCACTCAGATATCAGGAAGATCCCATCTGTGTGCAGGATCCCCCAGGTGTGGTGTGGCATTGAAACCAAGAGCCATGTCCTTTATTAGAGCGCTTCAAATTAAACCTACCTTCTAAATTCAACTATAACAAACATCAGATCATGAAGAGAACTGTAGAAAAAAATATTATTAAGCCCAGAAGGTATTAATCTTGCCCCTCACTTTTTGACCCTCTGGAAGAGCTCAATGGTCCACGGCTCCTGGGCTAAAGCAYGAGCAAATGTGCTGGGGCTACTGTCAACATTAAAGTTAAAAACATCTGTGGAGTTCTCCCACCTAGAAAAAGAGAGAGGAAAAAAAAAAGACATTATTAGCATTCAGCTCACACAAGGCCAAGTTTTGCACTTGCTACTTTGACACAGGCAATCTTTGTATTTTATTGGAAAATTCTGGTTTTTGCCATTTTAAATGAGCCATGAGCTTACTGTACATCCCAAAGCAAAGATGAAAATCTTACTGCAAAGAGAATTTAACTGGTACAAGTTCTCCTTCTTCCTCACTCCACTGCTGTCTGTAGGATCCTTTCCTGCAAGGCAAAGCACTATAATTTTATATCATKCCTAAACAAACAACAAAATGTTTTGTGCATGTTTGGAATTGGAATAGAAGAATCTATAATATTCTACACCATCAGATTTATTTTCATTCCTTAAAAATCAAAGTGTTCTATTTACCAAATAGCTTTTGGTTCAAGCTGGTTAAATTTAAAATAAATTAAATATATTGCCAGATAGTGCTGAAAAAGCCTTGGTTTTATGTGTAGATAAATGAAATTAGGGAGTGCTGCAGTACCTGAGCAATCCATCAAAATTTATCTTCCAGCACATTTGGGGCTCCAAGTATTCCATAGTGAGCCCTCCTCCACTCCAGATCTCTTTGGATTCATCTCTCACCATCATGTTTGGGTGCTGTGGGTGCTAAAAAGAGGAAACATTTTAGGAAAACATTTGCTTAATTCAATTGTGAGGATGCCACAAAGCAGTCTTGTTATTCTAAATATTACTAAAAACCCAAAATAATGCACATCAATCCTCTCTTTTTTCCCCCTATATTCTCCAAATAGGATTTCTCCTGCTTTTTCTGGTCATGGCTACTTAGTGGAAGAGATTTGTGAATGTAAAGAGAGTTGAGTGCAGAGGGATTTATGTCAGGTCTTCTCTCCTTCTTTACTATGTAGCCAGCTCTTAATAAAAAAAGAAAATCCGCAGGCAAAAATCTGATTAATGATATCTGATTAAGCTTTCTTTTCAGCAAGAATGAAGCAGATGTGCATAAAACTCCCTAAAAGCTTTTCCCTCTCTTTTAAAGAGGTAATTCCAAATGCTTTTTATAGCATGAAAATTAAAAAAGGGTGGGGAAAACCAACCATAAAATGGAACTCATCAACCATGTGCTGCACCTGATTGGAAAGACTGGATGCTCAAATTCCTSCTGGGGGATTTAATAAGGCACTTTTTAGAAACTGTTCTGTTTTGTGCAGATTATGGGAAAGGGGAATGGGTGTCAGATCCTACAAAAAAAGGGACACAGCCAGCATGTTCTGACCYGTTCTGATTTGTGTTCTGACCAGTGCTACCACTGCCTTTAGACACAGCACTGGTCCCTCACTGGCGTGAAAATGCAGAGAACATAAATTTTTGGCTTGGGATTCCATCAGAGGTTCAAGAAAGGAGTTAAGCACTGCTCCTGAACATCACCCCACATCCAGCACTCACTTCAAACTCTCCTATCCCATCCAGCCTGAGGAAGAGCCACATCTCACAGAGGCCAGCAGGACGTCGGGCGAGGCGGGCGATCACAAAGCTCCTGTTGGTCTCTGCAAAGCCGGTGAAGTACAGGGAATCGAGAGCCTGGGGAAAGGGAAATGGATTTCAGCTCCAGCTGGGGGCAGGAAAGGGAGGGGAGAATGTCAGCAATCCTTTGTTTTCCATAGGCTTCTGCTCAGGGATCAAATTTTGCTTTCACTTTTTGTATGTCATAGCAGGCACCCCGAGAACAGCCTGACAACTTTAAAAGCAGCAGCGAAAGCTTAGCCAAAAGAAAGGAGAGCTCAAAAAAATGGGGTTGGGCACTGAGGAGTGCCAGGCACCGGGATGCAGGGAACGGGAGCAGCTGAGGGATTGCCAGGGGGATGCAAGGGCTGGAATGTAGAGGATGCAGTGGGATGGAGGTGCTGTAGGGCCAGGGAAGTTTGGGCCCAAAGGCTCAAAACTGGCACTCTGAGGGAACATGGGGATGGGAGTTCCAAAGCTGGGGGAACGTGGGGATGCCAGGGATGGGAGTTGTGAAGCTGGGGATGCCAGGGATGGGGGGGAACATGGAAAGGCTGGGGATGGCAGTTCCAAGACTGGGGGAACATGGGGATGCAGGAGATGGAGCGCCAGGGGAACAGGGAGATGGGAGTGCCAGGGACGTGGGACACAGGCATGCCAGGCTATGAGAACAGGGTGTCGCAGAAGCGGGTCCCAGGGAAGGGGTCTCAGCACYGGGGGTCCCGGCTCACTCACGTGGGGGTCGGCGCGGAGCGGGCGCGGCCGGCGCGGCTCGGCGGTGCCCGCGGCCGCTCGCTGCCGGCAGGCGCCGAGGCAGAGCAGGAGGCAGCCCAGGGCCCAGCGCTTCAGCGGCGCCCAGGAGCCGGGGCCGGCCGCTCGTCCGGCCCCGAGCAGCGCCAGCAGCGCCGCGGCCAGCAGCGCCAGCAGCGGCGGCAGCGCCGGCATCGCGGGGAGCGGAGCGCGGGGAGCGGAGCGCGGCGCGGGGAGCGGAGCCCGGTGCGATGCGGGCCGCGGTGCGGGACGCGGTGCGGGGCTGGCTCCGGCCGCCCCCAAACCCCGCCTCGGGGCCGCTCCCCGTCCCGGCTCGGATCGCGGTCATTTCCGCGAGGGGGAAGTTGGATGTGCTGGGTTTAGTTACTACGCTCTCCAAGGGAAGTTCAGGCAGTTCTCCTGGAAGGACACTAGAGGAAAGCCTCTAGTGATGCGGGGCAGGAAAAGCGGGTGTGAGGCTCTCTTCCCCAACTCTTTACGGCAGATCGCTGAAGGACAGTCTGTTTAAGATTAGAGATGTTAAATAAATGTTTGACGAGRAGGGTGGTGAAACACTGACACAGAGATGGTGGATGCCCCATCCCTGGAAACATTTGGATGCAGCTTTSAGCAGCCTGGTCTAGTTGAGGATGTCCATGGCAGAGGGGAGTTGGACTAGATGACCTGCAAAAGGATCCTTCCAAATCATATATTCTATGATTCTGTCGTTTCTGATCCTGTTTTATTGGGCTCTTGGCATCGGCGGGTCCTTCTCTTGCTCCCACTGCCAGCTCCAGCCAACAGGCAGCATCCCATTTCACTCAAGGAACCAAAAAACCCCACCCACAGCAGGCATCTCGGCATCTCTTCAGCAGCTCTTGTAGGTACCATTTCTAGAAGCCATATTTTTGGAGGCTTTTGGCTGGCTGTACCAGAGACCTTTTTTATTCCTTCTACACTTAGCATTTAGTCTCATTTCCCTGCACTGAAACAAACCCAGCCTCTCAGGAGAGGTTGAAGTGCAGCCAATCGCACTTTGGAGAAAGCTGAGGCTCTCAAAACCTGGGCTTTCTTTGTCTCCTGGGTGTTTGGACTCCCTGTTAGCTCTCCAAACTTCTCAGCAGATTCCCCGTTACTTGCAGAAACATTTATTGTGCATTTTTCTGCTTTGTTTCAATTGTGCCTCAGTTTGGTTTTATAACCACCTCTGCCCTGGTTTGTGTTTAATGGATCAGTGCTTATGGTTCTTTCGATTTTCTTCKCTGAATGTAACTTGTGTTTAATGACCTCCTGAGCTCTGCTGCTCCTTTTTGCCCTTTTCCCAGTTTGTCCTGATACTGATGTGCACTTACACTGCCTCGGGGATCATGTTTCTGTTGTTCCCTCAAAAGCTTTTAGCACTTTAGATGTTCCTTTTACCTTCCTAAAAAGGTTCCTCGGTTTTACACAGCTCCCCTTTTCTGAGACCAGGCACAGCTGTTCAGTGGTGCTTTATTGCTGTCCATAGGCCACATCAAATGAAAAGGAGAAGGGCAGAAGGCACCAGAGATTCAGACAAAGAGGTTCAGAAATTAATTTCTGTAAATCACCACTGCCTCAGCCAATATTGAAGGGSCACATCTTCAAGTCAAGCACCTAGAGCAGGCAGAGAGCCAATAAAGTTGTTTTCCAGAGAGTCAGAGGGATAATAAGGTTGATTTCATACTTCAGGTTGTGCTGTGGAGGAATTGAGAACAGCCTGAGAGAAAGAGATGTGTCACAATGTTATCACCCTGCACCTGCAGCACGGCAGATGTGGCTCAGCCCACAGAAAGGCTGCAAAGGGAATGGATTATGAAAAACAGCTTTTCTCTTTTGCTAGAATCTGAACATGTTATTTACACAAAGCTATAGTCAGTGGGGAAAGATCCACATGAATAACAAACCTTTGGGACTTTACAAACACGCACAGAATTAAATCCTCCTCTGCCTGAGGTGGAAAGGGCTACAACAAATGGCAGATTCTTCTCAACTCATTTTTTTCCCCAATGCAACCCATGAGCAGCTTTGCTGCCCTTCCCCAAATTGCTGGAGTCCTTACACGAACCACTTGAATTTCAATATTTGCATGTCTGAGGGAAGGAGAAATGTGAATATTTCATGCCTGATGTGTGAAGCATTCCCAACTTCCCCCTGAGTCTCCCCAGGYCACGGTGAAGGCATTGTGTGAATCTGTACCAAA
The DNA here is from genome assembly GCA_014549065.1 of Cardinalis cardinalis. Taxonomy (NCBI): domain Eukaryota; kingdom Metazoa; phylum Chordata; class Aves; order Passeriformes; family Cardinalidae; genus Cardinalis; species Cardinalis cardinalis. The sequence continues at coordinate 1,553,503 of JACDOX010000133.1, forward strand.
GATAAGCTCCTTCCTTCCTCTCAGGACAGGACATGGAAACAATTTGTTTCGTGCCACCTTCTGTTTCCACATTTCTTAGGTAATTTGTTCAGGGCTTGAAGTTATCTCTGGCAAACAATTTATCTTGGCAATATTATTTAATTGTGGTGGAAATGGGTTCCAAACCATCAGGACTTGCAGAAGAACCAGAGTCCTGAGGAGAGGATGTTTTTAGGGTGACAACACCAGCTCTTTGTGTATTGAAACAAGTCTAAAAGCTGCTCCAAGTGTTCAGCAAAAATGTGGGGAGGAAAATACTCAACTGATTTGTTTTTAAGATCAGGAGGAAATCAGGAATCKGTGACCGATGCATGGTGCTAAAACACAAAGAAAAAGCAAGCTGAATTTAAGAATTTCTGATTAGCTTAAATTTAAACTTCTGTATAAGGTCTTAAGCATCTGCAACATTGCTGAAAAAAGATGTCACAGTAGTTAGCTTTTTTGTAATTCCTGGATAATTCTGGTACTTCAGGCAGCCTGAGATAAAAAGCACAATAATGGTAGTTTCCTCAAGGGTTAAACTCACTGTAATTTAATAAAAAATGATAGAATATTATTTTGTTTTCATTTTTATTCCTGCATAAATAACATATCAGTTACATTAAGGAAAACACCGAGGGAGAAGGCAGTTTTAGAAAACGATCAGCTCTTATGATTTTGTGTCTATAAATATTTACATAATTACATTTGAATAACAGATACATTGGCATAGACGAATTTCTTTTCATATGTGCAACCAGCTGTTGGGAAATAGRAGAAAATATGTCAAATCAAGCTTTTAGGAAGTCCCCAATATTTCAGCTCAGAAGAGGAGACAAACAGGCACGTGAGCAGCTGTATTTTAATCCACGATCAGCACACACCACCCTTGTGCACTGGCTGCCCGTGTCCCACTAGATGGTGGTCATGCTACAAGAAAAAAAGGATGCAGGAGCCTGCCCGAGTTGTCATTCTTTCTGACATCCCTCAGCGTTTTTAATTTGTTTTAAAAATCTCCTCAGCTCGCACACTGCACGGTTTGCTGTTTTGCCTGTACTTTTTGAGCCACTGGGTCTGTATTTTTCCTAATACACAGTGGGAACTGCTGGATGAGTGTCATATAATATTTCCATATCAATCAATGTAACTATTGATGTTTAGGCACAGTGAACAACTGCTGAGCATGCTCTCGAATTAGGTGCCAAATCACATTCCTGAGACTCTCAGAAGTGAAATAATAGAATCACAGATGGTTKGGCAGGGAAGGGACCTCAAAGCTCATCCCATTCCACCCCCTGCCRWGGGCAGGGACAGCTCCCACTGTCCCAGGCTGCTCCAAGCCCCAYCCAACCTGGCCTTGGATACTGCCAGAGACGAGGAATGAGTTAATGAGGGACTGTAATGGAATATGACCACGAAAATRCGTGTAGACATAAAACAAAAATTCTTCATGGAGGAACTGAATACCCACTGCCTCCGTGCTCKGTTCTTGCAGGGGCAGGGTGATGTCCCCACCTGCACAGCAGGGACYTGGAGCTGCTGCAGAGAGCGCAGAGGAGGCTCCAGGCTGATCAGAGGATGGAGCAGCTCTGCTGGAGGAAAGGCTGGGAGAGCTGGGATTGGAAAGGCTGGGAGAGCTGGGATTGGAAAGGCTGGGAGAGCTGGGATTGGAAAGGGTGGGAGAGCTGGGATTGTTCACCTGGAAAAGTGAAACTTCAGGGTGACCTCATGGCAGCATTGCAGCGCCTGAGGGGAGCCCACAGGAAAGACGGAATGGGACTGTTTATAAGAGCCTGGASTGACAGGACCAGAGGGAACGGCCTCAAACTGACAGACTACGTTTGGATTAGATGTTAGGAGGAAATTCTCCCCTGTGAGGGCGGGGACACCCTGGCACGGACCGCCCAGCGAAGCCGCGGCTGCCCCATCATCCCTGGAGGCGTCCCAAGCCGGGTCGGACCATGGCGCACCCTGGGACAGCGGGCGGTGTCTCTGCCAGTGGCCGAAGTGAGACGGGAGGATCRCCGCCCTCCGTGCCCGCTCCATGAGGGCACTGCGGGTGTGCCTGCCGGTGACAGGGGTGGGACGGGACGGGAGGATCTCTGCCCTCTGTGTCCGCTCCATGAGGGCGCTACGGGTGTGCCCGTGCCCTCCGTGTCCGCTCCATGAGGGCGCCGCAGGTGTCCCTTGCCGGTGGCAGGGRTGGGACGGGACGGGAGGATCGCCGCCCTCTGTGCCCGCTCCATGAGGGCGCTGCGGGTGTGCCCAGCCCCAGCCTTGCCCCCGTGCCTGCTCCATGAAGGCGCTGCGAGTGTGCAGCATCCCCAGCCCTCTGTGCCCGCTCCATGAGGGCGCTGCGGGTGTGCCCTGCCCCAGCCCTGCCCCCGTGCCCGCTCCATGAGGCCGCTGCGGGTGTGCCCAGCCCCAGCCCTGCCCTCAGGGCCGCGCCAAGGGCGCCCCGCCCGCCGCGCTTGCGCGGGGCCGCGCGCGCGTCCCTTCCGCCTCCCGCGGAAGCGCCGCCCCCGCCGCTTCCGGGATCCTGCGGCTCCTGGGGAGCCTCGGGAGCCGCGGGCGCGGTGGCGGCGGGCGCGGAGCTCCAGCGGCCGGGGCCCGGCCCCAGCGCCCCACCGCGCCAGGGCAGCGGCGCCGCCACCGCCGCTGCTGCCGCTGCTGAGGTAAATCCGCTGGCGGTCCCTCCCCGCCCCCCGGCGGCTCCTCGCGGCAGGGAGCGCGGTGGCCCCGGGAAGGGCGAGCGGGGAAGGTGAGCGGGGCTGAGCCGCCTCAGGCCGGGCTGAGCGCTGGGCTGCTGTGTGGGCGCAGTTCGTGGGGGGTTTCTGCGTCTCCTGTCGCTTTCCGCGTTATTTACACCCCCCAAAAAATGAAAAATTATCCCGCGGCAGCTGTGGCAGGAGCGCGGCCGTGCCCCGGTGCCCCAGCGCGGGCGGTGCGGAGCCCGGGCTGCCGCCGGCGGAGGCTGAAGGGCGGCGGGCAGATCCCGTCCCTGCCCCGCTCCTTCCCGGCCGTGCCCTGCCGCTTGCCCCGGGGAGTTCCCCCGGTGTCTGTGCTTCTCCTTTTCCTCATTTCCAGGGGGGGAGAAGGGCGCTTGCGGGAARTGGGGATGCAAATAGCTCTCAAACGAGAGGGTGGGTTCGTGCAGCACGGATCTGTGCCGTGAAAAAAAAAGGGATTGGGAAATCACTGGCTACTTTTTGTACTGAATAGCCACTCGTGTGATGCTGCTATCGGGATGCAGAATTACAGTGATGCAACTGTTTGCTTTGCTGGAGACATAATTAGGTTGAAGTCGCCGTGACTGTTCACATTAACAGACTTAAATTAGCTCTTTTGAAGTGAATGCTCTCTGGCTTTGAAAATTTGCAGATAAAAAGGAGCCGTACCGGTTCATTAGGAGATTAAGCTGATGTGAAATTTTAGTGGTTTGAGATTAGAGTTAAATAGCTGAGATCTCTTTTGGCTAAAAGGAATTGGTAATACTTTTATCTCTCTAAATACTCTATCTCTCTTCTTGGTTTTCCTTTAGCATAGGATATTTTGTATCATACAGATCTGATGATTTCTTTTTTATGCCTCTTTTGAGGGCTGAGGACTTTTAAGGAAAGTGAATAGATGGAATTTTGCAGTGGTTGAATGGCTGAACATGAAGAACTTAGAGGAAGTATGAGGAACATTTGAAATGAGGGACAATTGAACATGAGGAACAATTGAAACAAAGGCTTGAGCATTCCTCTAATGAATATTGGAAGTTGCAAGTGAATATAGTTTGACCAATAGCATTATTTTTTGGAACCTGGGAAGAAGAATCACATGGACATGGATGTGGATGTGGATAKAATAGCTAAGATAAAAATGTGCTTGCCAGGTTGATATCACAGAACAATCACTGTGTGTGATTCCTGAGCTCTCTTCAGTGCGGTGTGTGGACAGAGTGTGCACTGATGAATTCAAAAATTAGAAATAAAATATTACTCCATCAAGTAGGATATGATCCATGCAGTTGCTATTGGCAAAGAGGTAAAACTTACAGCTTTCACATACCAATGTTGATATTGGTGTGAGCCTGCAGCCTTGTGGGGTCTAATCTGAATTTGAGCCTGTGGCCCCGTTCCAGAAGAGGCAGAAATCAAAGCCCAGCCACAGATTGTGTTCGTGTCCTTCTCAGGTGAAGGTTGTTTCATCCAGGAGCCTTTTGTCCTTGCTGCTGTACCCAGTGAACTCTGGCTGGATCAGATAGTGTTCTTTGCTGGGCAGCAAAGTCATGTGTAATGTATTTTCTTTGACTTTCACATCTCAGGGTGAAAGATGTGTTATTGAAAAGATATCCYCTTGAACATCTCTGGTATTACTTTGTGCTTTTATTAAAGTGATTTGGTATCATAAATCTATTCCATGTCTGATAGCAAAGCTTTGTAAAACTTTGTACAAGCATGTGTTCTGAATATGTGCATCGGGGTGTTTTCTTGCATTTTTAATAACTTATTTTACTGTGAATTCCCATTTCTGGGTTTTGAGGATGTTTATAAAGATGCTACTGGCATAAATCATAGAAATGGTTTRGGTTGGAAGGGACCTTAAAGATCATCCTGTTCCCAGCCCCTCTAACAACATCCTCAACCAGATGGGGTTGCTCAGAGCTCCATCCAGTTTAGCTTTGAACAATTCCAGGGATCCAGGGGCACCCACAGCTTCTCTGGGCACCTCTGCCAGGGCCTCACCACCCTCACAGGGAGCAATTCCTTCTGTATATCTAAACTAAATTTCTTCTCTTTCAGTTTAGAAGAAGACATCAGYAATTAGATGATCAACTTCCCAATAAGACCTTCATAGTTATGCTAAAGTATTTCTCTATATTTCTGTATACCTTTATTCTGAGGAGATTTAGAAGCAGCACATCCCTTTTCACAGCTGGAAARGAGCAATTCCAGTGTTTCATGGTGGGCTGGCTTAAGGAGAATTTTTACAGCAGCTTGAAACTTGACTGTATTAAATATGTWCTTAGTGATTGTTCTCTTCAATGAGTGCACACAAAAAATCTCCCATTAATTCTGTGTTCACTGAGACCTGTCCCTGTGTGCCTGCAGGAGAGCAGAGATGGACCAGCACAAGGAAAGGGCTGCAAGGCATAAATGGGAAATCCAAGAGATAAACACTTAATATATTGTAAGAACAACAACAACAGGGTTTTGGAGAGATGGTGAGCTGTGCCTCTGAGCATGGATTTGGGATAAGTTGATAGGAACACTGCAGGGTTGTGTCATGGATCTCCATCACAAATTATTCCAGCTGCTCCTCTCCAGAGCTGTGTGTGCTGTGTTAAGGACATCCCAGGTTCCCAACTTGCTGAGAAGGTGGCTGCTAGACCAATCCCTGGAAAAGAATTAAAACAGCCACAGCTGACTTTTTAAATGCCTTTGCAGCTTGGCTTGCCTGGATCTGTAATAAAAGGAGGTGATTCTTCTAAATGAGACATGACTCTGTGCAGACATTATCTGATAGATAAATATCTGTCAGATAAATATGTCAGCAGTGCACAGTCCAAGTTGCCCATGGGTGCAGGAGGAGCTTTGCCTGCTTGGTTTACTTCAAACTCCCAAGTTCCTGGAGTTAATGTTTATTCTGTAACCTCTTAGGGAGATTACAGGGCTGCAATTCTGATTTGCCTCCACTGCTCTGCTTCCAGGTGGGATTTAAATCCATTATATGTAAGTGCTGCAGGATTATTATTCTAATGTGCAATATGTGTTGGTATATGTCTCTATAACTATGGAGAGCAATCAGAAATGTTGAAATAAAGGCATTTTCTTTATTGTGTTACCTCTAAAATGGGAGGAATCTTAGGAGCTGTCCATTGTGTTGCTTGAAGGAGAAGGCAACCAAAAATATTGATGCTTTGACAGCTGATGGATTTTTTTAGCCTGTATATAAATTCTTACTTGTTCAAAAAAATTACAGAGAAATAARCTTTTTTTTTTTTTCCTACAACGTTTTTCTGTTCATCCTCAAAAAATAGCAGGGAAARAGACTGTTCTTAAGCCTGAAATGCCTGTTTTTTTAAATTTAATTACCAGTTCAGGGGCCTTATAATACAATTAGTTCTGTTGTGTCATTTGTCTTCCTAATGCCCTTTGCAACCTTCTTCCACTAAACCCAGTGATTTTACAAGGCCATCTTTCTGGTGATCATGAGTTTATAACACAACTTCTTCAAAAGTTGTTTGGGTTTTTTTATTCCAGTAGTACATCTGCATTTTAGACCTGAGTTTCAGTACCAGTGAGGTGCAGGTCAGATGAGATATTCCCAACATGGAATTTCAAATAGCACCTAAGAGTGGAACAGGGTTGGGTCAGGTTTAATATAACCACGTGTGCAAACATAACATTGGGCATGAAACACTGAATTATTTGGTGTTATCTTCTGGTGCTGAATAAAGATTTGTACAAGGTCAAATTAAAAACTGTTGCTTGATGTATTAGAGGTTGAAGTGTAATGCTTTGCCCTTTTGTACTCAAAGAGTCAATTTGGTTAGGACAGGCATTGAAGCAAATAAGTGAAGAGTAGGGGCAAGCTGTGAGCATCTCAGTGGGGAGACTGAGCTCTTCACAAAGGGAGAGCTTTCAAACGTTGATCCTCTTCCCTTGCAGGGACCCAGGTGTGGGCTGCTGGGGAGGAGAAGGAAGGGGCAGATCCCATGGGAATGCCTAAATCCATTATCCCTGCACAGCTGAGCTGAGGGGACACTGCACATAAATCAGGAAGTGGTGAGGCTGTGCCAAACGCAGATTTTGCACAGGATTGCAGTTGGGATTAGGGGCTGACTGAACAAATCACGTCCCTGTCTCGTCGGTGAACTCTCCAGGAGCAGCTGGTGCCTGTGAGCTGAATATTTCACCTGCAGAGGCTGAGTGTGCCACTGCCTGTCATCCCCACGGGTGGGTGGCACTGCACATTAATGGCACACACTCAGCCTGTCTGCTCTGTGTCTGCTCAGCTGCCACCAGATGCCACCTCGGTGACAACTTAATGGGTGTGCATTTCACAATATTGTGAAGTTTAAGGAAAGTCGAAAAGCTTGTTTGTACAGCAAACCACAAAGCAATCACAGCTTCCTGCAGTGGTRCAGAAGATAAGGGGGGTGGTTTAAAACGAAAAGAGGGTCAGTTGGGGTTTGATAGCAGAAGTTTTTCACAGAGAGAGTGGTGAAGCTCAGTCAGGGATGTCCAAACTCAGGTGCTTGGGGGTTTGGAACAACCTGGGATAGTAGGAGATGTCCCTGCCCATGGTAGATGGTGGCACTTGGTGACATTTAAAGGTCCCTTCTAACTCAATCTATTCAATAATTCTATTGAATGTCTATTACTATAGACATAAACTATTGATGTCTATTACTCTATTATTATTCATAATAAACATTTGCATTACCATTTGGTCTTGCAGTAGAKTGTTTGGGTTTGTTTAAATAAGTTAAGAGACTTCTCCTTTTCAATTCCTTTTGAACTGGGAACATTTGAAAATGGGTACTGAAGAACTCCACCAGTAGTGTTGAGTTTGGAGTATCTRTTTCTAACAAGCTGCTTTCAGAAGCTTTTCAAGAAAGTGACTTTGTATTTGCTGTGGCTCTGCAATGTCAGAATCCTTATGTTACTTTCAAAATATATTAAGTTAACCTTGCAAATAAGAGTGATATCAATGTCTCAAAATTTACTTCAAATAAATAGAGAATAAAACCAATGAARAAGAAAACCCTAGGTGCTTCTTCAGGCAGCTTTAACCAGACAGCAATTCAGGCCCACACCTCTTCTGTTCTCTTCCCCAAATAGAAATGAAATGCAAGGTTCTGTGCTGCAGTCCTGCTCCAAGTGCCATGTGGTGATTTCCAAAAGTTAACAGCCAAAATGTCAAGGTTTCAATGAAGTACCTGGTTTTCTAAATAAAACACAAACTTTTTCATTGTAGCTACATGCAGCATGTTTCAGAGTGCTACTATTGATGTCTATTASTCTATTATTATTCTATTCTCTTATTCTGTATATTATTCTAGTCTWTTATTGATGTCTATTATTATTTGTATTTAACAGTATTTTCCTGGTGCTTTGCTAATCAGTTTGTTGGTGATGTCTTTGCAGATTACATCAGACATGACTATGTGAATAACCAGGGATAAGCCAAAGGCAGGACAGGATGTCAGAATAACATACAAAACATTTTTGAGGTATTTGTTCTGTTTTGGATTTCTTTAACTGTGCTAAAAATTTTTTGGTTGTCTTTAAGATATTTAAGCAAAATGAATGCAGTAATTCTGTGCCATTCCATACTTAAAACATTCCTTAAAAGTTTTAGAAGCCCTTTTTTGATGAAGTAATAACTGATTTGCATGGTTATCTTCATGTTTCAACTGATAATTATGTATTTTTATGACACTTAAATTTTCTTGACCACAAGGGTTGGTGATGTCSCAAAATGCTGTTGGACTTAATTAGGACAGACTGTAGTTTTAATTCTGAACATTAAGAAAGATCAGGATAATTTGAACTGGGTGAAAAGRTGGCCATATTTAGGTTAAGTTAAGCTTAAATTACTTTTAAGGGAGATGAAGTTCATTCTTTCCTAAGGTAATTTTCTAGTGTGTGACATCTTCATCCTTGGCTTAGCAGCTGCATTCTGGTGAGAGAGAGGAATTTTGTCCAAAAAAGCCCAATGTGTGAACAGAAAATACAATTTAACTCCTAGAAATTGTAATAGATCCAAGCAGCAGAGCTGAATTTCAGTTTGTTCTGTTCCACAAGCAGAGAATGTGTCCTTCAGACACCTCACAGTGTCCTGGGAGCTTCCCAGCTATTTTTGCAGTTGCTCTCACATCTCTCTGCTGCATCTGCATGTATTTATTTTCATTTCTGGTTTCTTGGATTGCTCCTGCCTGGTTCTGACATCAAGGCTTAAGGATCAGAAGGATTTCCTGGGCAGAATGTGTTATTCTGATTCCTGATAAGGAGTTTTTAAAGGGTTTAGACAAACACAGTGTCATCCAACACCATCTCAGTGCCAGTGTCTTCACCTGGTAATGGTCACTTGGACCATTCTAGAGGAACAAAGTGATCCCATATTCAAGGTCTTGGGATGGAAATTGAAATTGCAGTGCCATAATCCCTACAGTCATGTATAGGCTGCCATTAATAAGGGGGGAAAGGGAGACCTCTGTGTGCCTGTCATAAATCAATAGAAATGCTTTCAGGTTTCTCTCAGACATGGCCTTTAATAGCAGGAATCAATATGATTTTTAGAACACAGTATACTTTTAAWGCAGCAGGATATTCTTGAGGCCTAATGTTTAAGCTTTAATTTCTCTCCTGTTTGTTGATAGCACTTCAGTTCTGCCATTCCATATCCTTCCTTGGGAGAGATGTCTGGAAAATAATTCTGTTTTCATGASAACTGTTAAGGCTTCATGTCTGGTTTTTGCTCCATGTTGGAAGGACAACAAAACCTTAAAAGACTTTCATGAAATTAAATGAATTAATGTGTTCTTTGAAAATCTGATTCATGTAATCTGTTGCCATGTTCATTTAACCAGAACCATTTGTTTCCCTTAAGGTTGGGCTGATCTGAGACCATTTGATAAGTTATCCAATAGATCTTTGTAACAGACTTGTGGTTTTTCCAAAACAATAACATTTTTTGTCAACAGATTTAGCTGCTTTCTGACTTGCTGTGTTGTTTGTTGTGAGCAGTGTATTAGAACAGCTTTGTTTCCATCCTGGTTTCTTTCTGCTCTTCCCTCACTTGCTGGAGCAGAATGAAAAGTCAACAGTCTGGTGCCATAATTTGCTGTTTTTAGAGAGACACGAGCTGTAATTTAATGAAGACTTTACCATTTTATTATGAGATAAAAGAGAGAAGTTGAGTTTTTGACAAAAGAGGAGGAGTGGTTAATGAGCACAGCATGATGGAAATAAAACCAGTCTAAAATCCCTTTGTCAGGCATTGAAGTTGCAGGTTGGTTGTGGTGAGTTAACCCTGGCTGGACACCACCAGAGCTAGTCTGTGTCTCTCTCTCAGAARAGGGGAGAGAAAATATTAAAAACAAGGCTTGTGGGTCAAGATAAGAGCAGGAAAGATCAGTCAGCAATTACAGGCTTGACTTGAGGAAATCAGCTTAATTTATTACCAATTACATTAGAGTAGAATAATAAGAAATAAAACCAAAACGAAAACAAACAAACAAAAAAAAACCAAAAAACAAACAAAAAAAAACAACAAAAAAACCCAAAAAACCCATAAACCAAAACCTTAAAACCTGTCCCCCCTTCTTTCATATTCCTCTTGCTGCAGTCACAGAATCSCTCAGGTGTCGATCAAAATGAATCCCAATTCTATTTTGAACTTGAACCTGCTTTATCTCCCAGAAACAGAATCCCAGAGCCAGCTGCACTCTATTTCCTCATTAATAATTAATAACAATGATGATGATGCTGCTGGTGTTTGTCCCTGCAGGGCGAGGCCAGCAAACCATGCAGTCATCAGGGCACCGTTTCCGCGATGTCGAGCACCACCCGCTCCTGGCCGACAATGACAGCTACGACTCCTCCTCCTCCTCCTCGGAGGCTGACATGGCTGACAGGGTCTGGTTCATCAGGGACGGCTGTGGCATGGTCTGTGCCATCATGACCTGGCTCCTGGTGGTCTATGCAGACTTTGTAGTGACTTTTGTCATGTTGCTGCCTTCCAAAGACTTTTGGTACTCCGTGATCAACGGGGTTCTCTTTAACTGCTTGGCAGTGCTGGCTCTGTCGTCACATCTGAGGACTATGCTGACTGATCCAGTAAGTATCCAAGAGTTCCTTGGCATTGGATTGTCCCCTCCATCTGCACAGAAATTTGGAGAAGTCTTCTACTGGGAAAAGTAGTGTTAGATTCAAAATCCTCGTGCTAGAGGCAAAATATTTGTGTTAGATTCAAAATCCTCATGTCAGATTCAAAACCCTCAAGGTTTTGGTGATACCTGTGCTTATCATCAGGATGGTACCTCTACATCTCCTGTTACTCTATTAATGAAGGCATAGAACAATCAMTATAAAATTTATAAAAGTGTTAGACTCAAAAAAAATCAGTAAAATATGACTCCAGGTCCTGAAGTAGCTAGTAAAGTTCAGTCTTCTCTGTCCTCGTTTTTCTTACTTTTTTTCATCAGATTTATACAAAATCAAAATTTGTACCTTCATCCTTTTGCATCTCTTGAAATGCTCCCTTGCTTCCCATGGAAGATCTTTTAGAGGTGGATGTGCTGCAAAACCTCAGGCACACTTKGCATAGTGGAAAAACCACTGTCCCATGTGATTCCTGCATTTTTGTCTTGGAATATTTGGAGTCAGAGGGAAGGGAGGTTTAAGCTGAACACACATTGAAGCATTGTAGGTGTAAGAGGTCTTCAAAGTGCTCATTTCTTAGAACTTTCACTCCTCAAGATTTCAAGAGATGAAATAGTTGATTTTGTACTAAAATCTACTACTATTTTTATGGAATAAATATGGGAAAAACATCTATTTTCTCCAGATTTTTGGAGAAAAATRGAGATTTTTCTCCAGTAGCAGTATATAGAGAAGTTAAGGGAGCGTTCAAAAACCCAGCAGGGTGTTGTAGTTAATGATTTTCTAGGTCTTTGATTTGCTTCTGTCCACACCCAGTGATGAAATATCACAACTTCTACAAACTGTGACMGCTCAGAGAGTTAATGGTTTAAGGATTTATTGCTTATAAATATGAGCTGGTAAAGCTGGATGTCTTTCTAGACCTGTGGTGTTTTTTATGATCCAAACTGAGATGAGTCACTGCTTTTTTCCTCCATTCCTTTCGTGCTGACTCCCAGAATGGAAGGCACAACTGTGTGATAGAAACTGAGATGAAAGGAATGAACTGCCTCAAAACTCATGTGAATTAAATTTACACTTGTAGCTATCAAAAATAGATTTTTGCTGGCTGGCTGTGACTGTGAAAGATGTTTTTGAAGCAGAGTATATTTTTGTCAGCAAAATGCTTGAAAGCATGGTCTGAGGTTCTGATCCTTGTGGCAGGTGAATAGGGGAATGTGAGATGTTTACACCAAATATTAACTGGAGTGAGAACGTTCAGATTGCAAAATCYACCTCAGGAGTACAGCTTGAGTGTTGAAGGAAGTCTCTGTGTACCCCTGTGAGCACCTGGTCAGGTTTGAAGCACCACTCAGCCACAGAGCTCACCTGGGACAGGACCTGGGCTTGTCTTGGCCAACACAAACACAAATTTATTATTCCAGGCCATAGGTAACAAAAACTCCCCTGAGCAGAGTGGTGTTTGGCAGTGGAATCTGAGTTCCTGCTGGCTTCTTAATTCTGTCCCAGATGTTCTTAAGGTGTCTGTGTCAAGTGCTGATGTTGCCAGGGAGCTTTTTGAATGAGAATTAATTGTAGGGTGTTGCAGTTGGCTTAGGCTGACCTGCAGAAGGCTCTCCCTGTGTGAAGGAAGTGCTGACCTGGAGCAGTTGCACAGAAAGGCCACTTGGCTGTCACATCCCAGTTTGTTTCACAATCACTTCCCCTCACAGATAAGGCTTTATCTCCATAAATGAGCAGGGTGACARTGATGCTGAATTATTTTCTCCTTACTAATCCAAATTTAGATCCYGATCTCAGTATGCAGCTCTGTGATAATCAGATCAGAGAAATAATCACCAAAAGTTAATTTCTTTTCCCAATCAGTTATTTTTCTTTTGAATTAGTTCCTTCAACTCTTTACCACAAAGCTGCACAATAAAGAAAAGTAAAGAAGCCAGTGCTGGTCCTGCTAACAGTGTCCAAGCTAAGGATTTTAGGGGAAAAAATGACAGTTCTCAAAAACTTGGGGCAGGTGGTTAAGCCCTGGCTTCAGAGAGTTGAAATAACATCTTTCAGGTAGTTGCTGATTTAACTTTTGTGGATGATTTGGCCCATTAATCAAATGCCRCAAGAAATATTCAGGGTAACTCCTCAGCAAATGATGGGCAGTGCTTGTATCTGCAGGGGAAGATGTGTCTCCCTCTTCATTTCTGTGGGCTGGTGAAGGATATTCTATGAGAATTAAGCTAATACTTGGCCAGAGATGAGTCTTGCTGGAATAAAGCTGAATTTGAGGTCAAGCAGAGGTAATTTATTCATTTGGAATTGATTCTGGCTTATAGCAGACTGGCTTTGAATAAATGAACTTATTTCAGCAATTGTCCTGAGGTTACTGGTATGAAGTCTATGAAATGTATTTTTAAATACTCTCATGCCATTTAAGAAGCTTTCTCTCCTCTAATTGAAATGATTTCAGGGGGCTGTGCCCAAAGGAAATGCCACTAAAGAATACATGGATAATTTGCAGCTGAAACCAGGAGAAGTGATCTACAAATGTCCCAAGTGCTGTAGTATCAAACCTGAGCGTGCACACCACTGCAGGTATGCCAGAGTTCCTTCAAGTGTTCTACATTTTGGAGGCCTGGAATAACATTCCTGATGTTTGTTCATTTTTTTCCCCTACAAATTTCTTTTGGTATCCACTAAACTTTCAAATTCCTACATTGCAGAGTATTTTATGAGTGTAATGTACTATGGCCARAAATGACTGTGGATGAGGGGAGAGAAGTAAGAAACTCTTAAGATTTTATTACAACAACTGTGCTCTGGTGTCTTAAATAATTTTGATCAGTGAATATCTTTTCCTGTGCATCATTCCAGTTATTGTGCTGTGCTGTTAGTGATGCAGGGCAAAGAAAAGAATCTCAAATTTCTGAGGGAGCTGATTTAASAAGTGACTCCTGCAGTCTTAAATGAACAAAATTTAGAGTAGTTTAAAATAATTACTTTGTGTCATCTCTTCTTTGCAGTGCATTTGAAGTTGTATGTGAATTGGCAGATTATTTTCCCAAAGTTGCATGAATAATGGGTTAAATGCACTTCCACTTACTGAAAATCCATTTGAATAAGGACAGAAGTGATGATCATTTGAACTATGGAAAAGATAGTAAATGTSTATTTTTAATTCTCAGTCCTTGGAGTTTTCAGGCACTGTGGAAATGCTTTTGTAGTGTTTATTGTGTGCCAGTTGAAAATAGCTGTGCCTGCATAATCAGGGCTTACATAAAGATGCAAATGCTTCTGGTGGCTCTCTAGGTGTGGGGAGTGATGTGTGTTGAATTGTGAGAAGTACTAAATTGAAATCTCTGACTTAGWGCCTGTCAAAAGAACAGAGCAGAGTCTTGTCAGGACTCTGAGATGATTCTGGAGCTTTGTGGGTTCTAAATTAAAAGCCTCATGTGTGTGTCAGTGCTCAGTGCTACGGCTGAGAAGGCTGAGAATCTGCTCCCATTTATAAATACTCAGCCTTGGCATGGAGCTCCTGTTCTTCTCTCAGCTCTGAGTGGGATTTTGGATCTGGAGTGTGAAGGGAGAAGTTCCATGGATAAACAGGGGAGGATGGAATGGTCTCCAGTTGCTCTGTGTGTGTGCTTCGGGCTGGCTTTGCTCAGGTGCACATCCCAGGGCTGCCTTGCTGTGCAGGGATGCTGCTGCTTTGTCAGCTCAGGAGTGCTCACTGGAGGATGGCTGGGGGTGGAGGCAGCACAGCTGCTCCCAGAARGTCCCTGGGGATCCAGGAGAGCTGTGCAGTGTTCACATGGCCTGGCTCTGTGTCCATGAGGGACCGCTGGGAGCCCCTGCAAAGATGGGCTGCGTCTCACTCATTTTCTCATCCCATATTCAGGTTGAGACCTTGCAGGTGTCTGTGGAAAGCATTTCCCACATCCTTGGTCCTGGTAGAATTTGCTAATTTGGAAGGAGCCCTAAGTGAAGACRTCATCTGTTGAAATACTCCAGCTCTTTTTCTGTCATATGTACCAGAGATGCTGGAGCTCAAATGCCTTTTTTAGAGCAAGAATTTGAACAACATTTATTTTTAAAGCAGAGCAAGAATGGATAATGTCTGTGATAAAGGAAATACCTGATATTTTCAGAGGGTTTTTTTTTTCCCCAAGCACCTGTWTGGGGATCCAGCTTTGTCTGTCTTAAGCATTGTTATAATTCTTCAATCCTTGATCAAATATTTTACCTAAGGATAAAGGAGGCATTTTGGGGCTTGCTCTGTGCATCCCTGGCTCCACAGAATATCTGAAAGAGAAAGCCAGAGCCCGAAGGTGTTGTGAGGCTGCTGTCATGTTTTTCTCAGCAGTTGGATTTCTGGTTTAATTGTCTTTGTTTCTGTTAATTTGATTCTTTGCCTTCAATTTATCACTGCAGGAGTTTACCCAATAGAAAAAGGGTTTGTTTGATTATGCTGCCAATTTTTTTATTGGTTTGCAAACCCATTCCAAGGACATTAAAAGGATGATCTAGTCCCAAGTATTTAAAATGGCAGTTTGCTGATAGAAGAGGCTTGAAAATGGATATTGAAGTTGGTTGCTGTTGGGAAATACACTCAGAGAGCCACAGTGCATGTTTTCAGTAGTAAATTATTAACAGAAGAGACTCTTAGGATGTAGTTATGAAAATTGTTGTGCAACACTGCAACAAAAGTTCTTTTAAGGAAGAAAAATAGTTTCATAATACACATTAGTGATGGGGAAAAGAGCGAGAACCTTTTATTTACAGCTAAGCATCTCTGAAATAAAGTGATGCAGTTGAAGTGATGTTTGAGTGAGCAGTTAACATTTTCAGTACAAGGAAGAGCTATCCTGAATGGATGGGATTTCATTTTCACTGAAGGAGCACAGCTGTCATCATTTCTGCCTGTTCTGAGTGCCTGTGTTCRTGTGTGGGGAACTGTTACTCTGAATAAAGTCACTGAGATGTTTCCACCAGGCTCCCAGGCAATATCTGTTATCCACACCCATTTCTCTTGAGTCTTTAGCTGTGTCTTTCTGAATGTTATCTTTGGCATTCAGAGCTGTAATTGCACCTGCCTGAGTTCATGGAGCAGCAGGTCCAGGCTGGAAAAGAGACTTTCCTCCATCCACAGGTGCTTGTTCTGTTTGCTTCTTTCTTCTGAACAGCCCCGGGTGCAGCTGAAGGAGGGATTTCCACAAATTCCTGCTGCATAAAAAGGAATAAAATATGAGGGGTGGGGTAGGAAGAATGCAGAAGCACTGCTAGAAGCATTGCTGTGAGATTGTTGGTGGGAGATCAGGAGTGAAGGCAGGGTTCCAGCTATCTGAGCTCTTGTGAGAGCTCTGTGTGGGCTTGTGAGAAATTCTGAATGAGCAGAATCGAGTCCTGCCCACCTCACATCCTCCAGCCTTCAGCTTGATTGAGCCTGGGTAGGGTTTTACTCAGCACTTCACATTAATATTGCTTTTTAGAGTGCTGGCATAGATTCTGTGGCACATCAGGAGCCTTGTCTGGTTGTGGTACTCCGGGAAACGAGAGGCTGAACTTACAGGCAGCAAGGAAATTCTTTGGAGGRGCCTCCTGAATGTCTCCTCCTGAGTGATACCCACTTTTCCTACACCAGAGAGTGGCTGTGGTGTTTATCTGCTATTGGGATTTTCACTTGTATTTAAAAAGTCATTTGCAGCAGAGGATGAATCCTCTTCAATGTCCACAAAACAAGAGGCAGGGGAATGTGGGGCTGGGGTTTGGTAGCCCAGAGCAAAGGCAGCTTCATTTGGGATTCTGCCCCATAACCTGCACATGGTGTGTTCTGCCTCGTGCTGAACTACTTTAGAATCATACAAATGTGACAACTTAACAATTATTTTCTGCCTCAGAGCACTGATTTCCCCCCACACCTCCCTCCTTTGTCTCTCCAGTGACAGTCACCCAGCTTTGCTCTGTGGTTTGTCACTGCAGCACTTGTAGATACCACACGTAAATCAGCCTGTGTCAAAAACARAGGGGTTTCAATAGCAGTGCCTGCATTTTTTAGGCTTATTTGGCTTGGTGACTGCTGAAGTGAAAATGTTTAATATTCTGGATATTCTGTGGGAAAACCTGGAGCGCTGGGTGTGTGGCTGGTTTAAGTACAAAGCTGGGAAAATGGAATGTCAGCATTGCTCAAGCTATTGATTTATGAAGAACTACAACAGATGTTGCAACTGTTTCATTTTTGGTGTGTAATTCTTCATATTTGGCTGCAGAACTGAGCCCTCTGCTGCTGTATAGCAGATGTAAAATGGAGTTATTGGAGCATTTCTTTGACTTCTGTGGACATAGACTTAACTTAAAACCGGGCAGGAACAAGTGAACCAGCAGAGAACAGGAGTGTTCAAGAACTCATGGACAAGTAGCTACTTGATAAGTGCTGGTTATAATTTCAATATTTGTCTTTTTCTTGAGGAAGTGAGGTCTGATACAGTAAGCTGTGCTTTAGTTGAGATTTTGATTGCATAAATTTAGAATTGTATGGCCAGTTGAGACCTCAAGAGTGACAGTTTTTCCCTTGAAGATGTGAATTTCTTGGGTTTCTTCTTATYCACAAGCAAAATTTACAACTTGAAAGCCTGTAAAAGTGAAATATTTATTTTATCTAAAAACCTTCTCCAGAAGGGAAAGGGTCTTWTTAATACTGAATGAGAGAGTCTTTTTAATACTGAATTCAGACACCTGAGCTTGCAGGGTTTGTTTTATTGTGAGGAGTATTTTATGTACACAGTCCATTTTGGAGCACCCAAAAGCTGAGTTGTGAGAGGGAACAAACAGTTTCTTAAATGCAAATAAAATCCCTGTCTGCAGTTTGTCAAGAAATATTTGAGCACATCATCCTGTGACCACTGGCTGCCCTTGTTTCTACATTTCAAATACAATTTCTCAGCAGAAGCCTCTTGTCCTTTTTTCCAGTATTTGCAAGCGATGCATCCGAAAGATGGATCACCACTGCCCCTGGGTGAACAATTGTGTGGGGGAGAAAAATCAGAGATTTTTYGTTCTGTTTACGGTAAGTGAGCAGCAACAGCAGCTTGATTTTAGTCTGAGTTTTCCTTGGTTATAACAATTTAGGCTGTGCTTGGTGAGTAATGGCTTTAGGACAAGATTCTGTTGTTAAATTGGGTGGGTTTGTTCCTTCTGTGCAAGGGATTTCTACCCACATTCATTTTTATTTTGTGCTGTTGTTTCAAAGTTTCTTCTTGGAAGTTTTGCTGTGTTTTATGCAGTGGCAGTGAGTGAAATGATGCTGTGTCTTGTTTGCAGATGTACATAGCCCTGATTTCAGCTCATGCTCTTGTACTCTGTGGATTTCAGTTCTTCTCCTGTGTCCGAGGGCAGTGGACTGGTGAGCAAWTAAATACTTAATTTTCATTATCATAGTCCAATAGATATTAGGGAAAAGTCATAGCATTCCAATTTTAGTCCTRTCTTTCAGTGATATCCTTAAAACATTTCAGATCTGTTCATCCATCACTCTCCTTTTCCTTTCTGGGYTTTTCCCTCCCTTTCCTTCAGTCATTTTCTGTAAGAGCTGTGGCTGTCAGGGGCMTTCTCACTCCCTTTACTCACTGTAGTAATTCACTACCTCTGTAGTAGGAAGGAAACTGAGCTGGTCCTCAGCCACCTCAGCACTTCATCACCTAAATCTGGGCTTTGTGTGCCCCACCTCAGTTCTGGGAATGACACCTGAAATTTAAACAGATTTCTCCCTTATTCCATTACTGGAGTCAGCTGTGGGGCTCCTGCAGAAAGGAAATTCCCTARTTTATCCCAGTTTTTCTTATTTAGGCTTCTGGCTTGTATTTCTTAATGTTCCAGTGTGCCAGAGCTCATTCTGCTCTTGTGCTTTTGGTATATGAAGCAACAGGGAAATCCACGTGATTTTTATTTTTTTCTGAGTATTTCATTAAATGGATGGAATCTTAGAACTTTGTTTTACTTGAAACATTCACCTTCTTGTACACTATCCCTGTTTAAATATAATTGAGTTAATCAGGTGATCAGAGGCTCTCCAGAGATGTGTGAGGTAGAACTTGATTATTTTGTGTGGAGAATTAAAATAAAAAGTAATAAAGCAATGACAGCCAAGTGGAACATCTGTATTAGCAAGTCAGGGCTGACARTGGGGATGGTTTTACAGCCTCTGTCATGCAGGAAGCTCCAAGCTGCTCTCATGTGTAGCTCTAAGTTCTTCACTCCCCTCATGTGCAAACATTTATTTTATAGCCTTGAAATCCTGAGGCAGGATTGCAGAAATAGTTACCATGTGCTTTATGGGAAGCCTGAAGTGTTACTTCCATAAAATTCTTTATTTTCTTGATCAGCAAATAAAGCTGCTGCAAAATCAGAAGTTTGTTTTAAATGTAAAATATTATTTCAAGTGTCAGACATGTAGGACATGCTCTATAATTTGCTGTTGGGTTCTTTTTGTAACTACARTATTTCATTTTCACAGAGTGCAGTGACTTCTCCCCACCTGTAACTGTGATCCTGATGATCTTCTTGTGCCTTGAGGGTTTTCTGTTTCTCACTTTCACTGCAGTCATGTTTGGCACCCAAATCCACTCAATATGCAATGATGAAACGGTAAAAACCTTGASTTTTTTGTATTCTGTAACATTTATTCTGGGAAGATGTGATTAGATGTGGTTTTATTTGCATGAGGAGAGGCTCTTATTTCAGAGAAAGCTGCAAAACTTCAATAATTCATCATTTTTATTTTCTGCACTTGGGGGAAGATTGGAATGGTTTACTGGGGGTTGCTTTCTAACAGAAGTTCTTGCACTRTTTGCTTTTTTGACATTTTGTAATTTGGTTTTAAATGACAAAGAATGCAAAGCTTCTGAGTTAAGGTTTGACTTTCCCTTCTGAGCTGGCACAAATTCCTGCTGGGTGCCACGGGAAGTGTTTGCTTTTCTCAGGTTTACTCTGAAAATCTTTCTCTCACCTCACTGGGATACATTTTATCAGAGGATAAAACAGAGTTTGGGCCATTGGCTCCCTTGTCCTTATTTCTGCAGTGTCACACCTGGAGAGAATAATTGCTTGGAAACATAAGGAAATCGAATCCTGTGACTGTTCAATATTTTCTCATGTTTAAAAGTGTATTTCTGTACTGAGGAGTAAGTGCAAAACAACTGGTAAATATTGAGCCTTCATTAGTGGGAAGCACAAAAAATGACCATCAAAATAATGCATTTGGGAGAGTAATCCTGTCTCCAGTAATTGTGGAGCAGGAGCCTTATTGTCTGCTTTCATGAACTGAGTAAAYAACTTCTAGTGTAGAATACTGCACGTGGATCCATCAGCTTTCCTGGGACTTTTGTCTTTTAGGTTGAGGGGGAAAGAGATAGAGATACCAACCTTCTTGTAGATATTTATTGTTCTAAATCTTCTGTATTGTATCCACAGGGCTAAAACACTTTCTACCTTCTCCCTTAATAATTAATAAATAACAGTAAAAAACTAATCAGCTGAGGCACAGCACAATGAAACAGCACAATAAAAATGCAAGCCTGGTTTTTACGACCAGGTTTTATATTAGATTAAACTAAACCTTGGACATCCCTGCCTGTGTTTATTTGCAGGAGATTGAGAGACTGAAGAGTGAAAAGCCAACGTGGGAGCGCAGGCTGCGCTGGGAAGGGATGAAATCTGTTTTTGGGGGCCAGCCCTCYCTCCTGTGGATCAACCCCTTTGCAGGATTTCGCATCAGGAGACTTCTGCTGCGAGGGAAGAAAGGAGGACCTGAGTTTTCTGTTTGAGTCTAAAGATGCTGGAACTTGCAAGAATCCTATATAGTATTTATTTTGGGGCCAGAGAAGGCTGTCTACATATAATCTGTGACCAGGTGAAACTGATATCAGACATTTGCTTGTAGCAAGCAGAGTTTTTCTACGTTTATTGTCACAGACATCTCATTAATTCTGAGACAGGAACTGGATCTGCCATGATCTTCACAGCAGGATAAGCACGTGGTCACACTAGAGAAGCCAAATGTTGTCATGCTACTGTAATTTATTTTCTGAGATTACTTCCCCATTTTTTTTAACCCTTTTTATTTGATAAATGTCTGGGGAATTACCTGTGTGTTTTTATAACGAGTCTAAGTCCTTGGATGCAGTTGTCAATCATTAGGAGGAGCCTTCTGGTGGAAGTTGATCTCCAGTGAGACACAGCCTTCATTCTCAGTCCAGATTTCAGGGAATTGTGCTTTGTTCAGTTCTCCATTCTCTTTCAGCTTGTCCTGATAAGCAGAGCTGTCCCTGTGTGTCCCACACATTCCTCACGTGCAGGTGCTGCCCAGGACTGGTGCCCAGCACTGTCACACCCTGCCCAGTGTCTGCCCAGGCTCCCCAAAGCATGGCCTGTGTTTGGCAGTGCCCATCCCATCTGGYATTTAGGGAAAGGCTGAATTTTCACGTGTGACCTGGCTGGGGGCCAAATCCTACCCTGGGATGTGCATTTCCAGTTCCTCCTGCTTTGGTTGCAGAGGAACTCAGGTGTGGACTGTGCAGGGAGGAGTGGGACCAGTGTCCTGCTGTGTGAGGTGACAGTGAGTGGGCAAATTGGGGGTCATTCACTGCAAACACTTTGTCCTTGTAGGGTCTTGCTCTGCCCCTTTTTTACTGTACAGATCTTTCATAGAGGGAAAGCTGTTCATGATCCCTTGGACAAAGACAGCAGAGAAAGAGGCAACTTCCCTCCTTTYTCAAGTACAGCACATCTTAAATGTAGAAACATCTGCAATAGAACGAGTTCTTTTGAATTTAACCATTTCCAACCAAAACTACTTTGAAGAAATGAGAGCAATATAGATCTAGAACTGCTTTATGTGGGCCTGACAAACAACAGTAGTGCTAAAAAATGTTCATAAATCCGCAAGTAATGAAATACAAGCTGCAAGTAATAAAAATCCAGCTAAAAGTTGATTCTTTAAAAATGACATTTAGACTATTTTTTTTGTATTATTGTTAACTTATAAATTACTGACCATATAAAGGATAAAGCAGGAGCCTTGATGCATAGCTTGAAATCGTGCCTAGAAAGTAAATAGCTCCCTGTTTTGGGACTTGCCTTAAAATTGTCCTGTTCTTGCTTTTGCTCAGCCAGTGGCACTGGTGACCTGTCCCACCTCCAGCRGCTCAGAGCCCTGCATTCCACCCTTTGTGCCCTGCAGGAGCTGTTTCCTTTCTCAGTGCCCTGCTTCTCCATCTCTTCGTGGCACCCCGATCCCAGCTCCATCAGTTTCTGTCCCATGGGGTGGCTGAAGGCACTGAGGGATCCGTTTCTTGTCTGTGCCCTGTGAACAAAACCGTGCAATACTTTGGGGTATTTTCACTTTGCTTTTGGGGGAGGRTGGTGGTGTGGAATGCTGGGGCCTTCCTAGGTGGAAATCCACTGGAATTGCAGTCCTGTGAACAAAACTGAGGGGGAAGCTGGAAGGTCCACAGGATTCTGTGCAGATTCAGTTGCACACCTTAAAGATTGAGGAGGAAAAAAAGGTGTCTGGCTTTGTCCTGAGGCTCTTACTGTGTAAATTGTTCAATGGGAAAATCAGAAAATAGCACTCCAGGTGGTTGGACCCTGTGACTTGGCAAATGTGTGCGTGTGAAATCCGGTTTACTCGGCTTTTCAAATCCTTACCTTGTAATTTTTTTTTTATGTAAAAAAGAATAAACTAATGAATTGAAGTCTTAGTTGATTAACTTCTCTACATGTCAGGGTTTTTTTTTTCACATATATTTAGATTGAAGGAGCTTCAGGGAAATAGTCTTGAATCCTTTGGTTTGTAATTAATTCATATTTATATTAATTAACTGCTCCAAATTAAAGAGGCTCCTCTGCTTATTAAGAATTTTATGCTACACTCTTTYAGCCCTTCTTGGGCATTTCCCTTTTCTTCATCCTCTGGTGCAGTTGCTTATTTTATTATAGAACCATGGAATGATTTACATGGGAKGGGACCTTAAAGCTCATCTTGTTTGCACCCAGTTTGTCTGAGGTGAGTGGGAGARCACCTCCAGTCTGAAAACTCACCTCAATATTCCAGCCTTTGCACTTCCAAGGAATTTGAGATAAATACAGGTTTGAATCTCCAGTTTTTCTGTGCAAATGTTGGATTTTTCCTGTTTCTGCAGCTCCTGGAGCAAAGAGAGTTCTGAGCCTGGAGAGCAGCAGGTTGGGAGTGTCCACCCAAACAAGGAGGAGGAGGAACAAATGGCAGGAAAGGATGGGGATGCTCCAAGCTGTTCACTCCCCYTTTGCAATCATTCTAAACGAGATATTTTCTGGGTCTGTATCACACTGATGTTTCTATGCAGAAAGGAGCTCCAAATCCATGAACACAGACTTTGTGCCAGTGCTGGTGGTATTTTGGAGCAGGTTAATGATTTGGTTATGTTTATGTGTATTTTAAGGAAGAGTTTGTTTATTCTCTGAAGGGAACAGACATCCCAGCAGATGGATCCTGCCAATTTATCTCCTTTTTATTTTCTTTAATTTTTAGTAGTAATGTCAGTATTGTTCCAGAAATCCTTTCTGAAGTCTTGAACTTAGCAAGAATTCATTTATGGATTTCTTTATGTGTGTCTTGTGCAGAAATGATGAATTTCTATAATTATTCTGCTTCTCTCTGTTGGCTTCAGGCCCAATACTGTTGGAGGAAGAAAATGGCTTAAGGGGTTTTGAAATACAGAAATTGGGCTGTAAAATGATTCTGGAATCTGTTAATAACRCTAAAATGAAGTGCACCAGCATTGGTTCTGTATATTTTTTCTTCTGAACAGGGTTATAGGTTAATTTTAATCTTAAATGTGGTTGGTGCTTCTTCATTGATGAGAGTGTTAATTTTTTATTCTCCTTCTTTCACTTAGTCATGGTTTTTTGTGTTYTGAATATCTTTTAAATTTTTTTTCCTGCCAATATTCCAGTAGCACATCTGCTCCTGTCCTGCACTTCACTCTTGTCATCCCCAGCCAGAGCCCTGGAAATTATCCAGCAGGAATCAAAGCAAGCACAGGCTGCTTTTTAATAACACAAACAAAACTTTGCACCTCCAAAATACTTCTGCAATTTCTCCTTATATTATAGTGCAGCATAAAGTTAATAGTGGACCCACATTCAGAGTTAAAGATACTAAATGTTAGAATTGGCAAGGAATTGGATAACTCAGAAATATTCAAGATTTTCTTGCCTGAGGTGCCCCATTCTGATAAGTAGCTGGCACCTGACAAGGGAACTATTATTAAATGATGGCTTTGAACCTCTTTTGTTAAGAAAACAATGATTGCAATAAAATASTCACTTGCAAAGTGTGTTTGCATGAGAATATTGGTTTAATTAGAGTGGGGTTTGAGATAGGGAAGCCAGAAAGAGTCACAGCAAAACTCTATTTTGGGCCTTTATACAGTGAATTATTGTTGCTGCAAACCTTCACCAGACCAGCTGAAYGCTGGGGGCTGAGTCTGATATCCACTGGTGCACTGACAACTTTATTTTCTTCTTAGTTTGTGAGTTCCATCAGTATCCAGTGGAAGCCAGGCTTTGCAGCCAGAGGTGATTCTTTTTAATGAAAAATATGAAAAATAGATATCTGTATTGGAGAAATCAGTGGAGAACCTTGGAAACTTGGTTTTGAATTCAAGGAAAAAAGGCAAACTGTCCGGATGAAATACGAGAATATGGAATTTATTTCCCCCATAGATTTATTTTCTTACCATTAATGAGTATAAATGTACATTTAATGTCTGGAAGAGGAATGGGATGGAGCTGCTGGAGGCACTGGAAGCAGTGCTGGCTCAGAACAGTTGCATCTGTCATGCAGCAGGAATGCCTGCAGTGGAACCTGCTCTCCAGATAGAGCTGTTTCAAATCAGGCCTATCAGCATAAAACGTCAGCTCAAATTCATCCGAGGCAGGAGAAAAACAAAACCTTCTGATCCAGGTGAAACTCGAGCTGCTCTCTGSTGGCTTCCAGCTCTCTCTGGTGCTGCAGAATGGCAATGCTGAAATTCCCCTGCTGCTGGAAGTCCTGATGCTCCTCCCCAGTTCCCTTTCAGGGCTGGGATTGTGTTTCCTCCAGCTTCAGGTGCTTCCTGAGCAGCTCCAGGGGCTCCCCAAAGCCCCTCTGGGCTCCACCAGCCTGATTTGCCATCAGCAGGGAGGGGTGGCTCAGGAATTTGTGCAGAGAGTTGGAACCAGGAATTCTCCATCGTGTCCCAGGGCTCAGGATGGCCACTCCTGATCCCTYGGTGGTTCTCTGGTAGAGGTTGGTGCACAAATGAGCTTAGGTTTTGTGGAAATCTGATAATTTGCTTTTTAATAAGGTTCCATTCATTCAAATCAACTCCATAGCACAAGGGCAGCACTTTGGGAGCTCTTGAGGCTGTGTAGTCACCACTGGGCTTATTTAATTTGTTGTTGAGCTGCTGATTAAATTTTACATTAAGGCACAAGCACCTTGTTTTAAATACAAACCCTTTTTTAAAAAAGCGGCTCACAGACTTGCCTGTTCTTTTTCTTGGCTAATTTAGAGCCACATTGCAGACACTAGAAAGAAACACAAAACTACAGACAAATCACATCTGTGTACTGGGAAAAGGTATTTTGGGGCACTTGCTTCTTCCAAAAATGTTGGCAGGAGATAAGCAGGGTTTGGGATAAGTCAGCCTTGATTTGGGGTTTACCAGAGCAGCAGCCACGGTGAGAGGCAGAGATCTTTGCTGCTGTTAGATGTGCTCACAAGGTAGAGCCCATCCACTGGCTCACACATGGACTCTGATATACTGGAAATTACGGAAAAGAGCAAAAYGTTGGCATTTCTGTTCATAAAAAAGAACTGGACAGCATTAAGTGTTGGCTGCCCTATTGGGACAAGGCCCCTCTGGGTGGAATAAGGCCTTGGCCTTCTAAGGATTGTGATGATATTTTTCCTACAGCTTAACAGGAGAAATGGGAGTGCAATTAATTAAATTTGCGCCGGGGATAGACCTTTTAATCCCAACTGAGGCCTTGCTGTGTGCACACAGGGGCTGTGCAAGGCGCTGGGACTGACGGGGACAGCGAAGGGTCACGAGCCGCGGCCACAACCCCTGAAAACCCAAAGAGCTGCCAGTCCTGGCCCTGCTGAGGAGGGCACCACCCCAATCCTTGTGCCACGGGGGTATTCCTGGAGGGAATTCCGTGCTGGGGCTCCTCTGCAGGCCGTGCCTGTGCTGGGCTCACGGGCGGGGAAGGGCGGCTGCGGGCAGGGGCGAGCCGTGCTGGGCCTCTGCAAAGAGAAAGGGCCCGGTTCACTGTCAGCACGGATCCCACCGAGCTCCCAGCTCCTCCTTCCTCCTCTCCCTATCAAATCTCCTGCTTGGGCATCGCTGTGTGAGGCAGCAGCTGCACCACGGTGCTGGGCCCTGCGCTAGAACTTAGTTTATAGTCTTCACTGCCTGTGCTGGCAGAAGGAGATGGAAGGGATGTCTCAGGAGAGGCTGTGGGAGAGAAAACAAACAGAATTAACGTGGACTTGGATGCTGTTCAGTGGAAAGCAGCAAGCCATCCTACAAACCCCCGAGCAGGAGCCTGGGGGATCCTGGCACGTCCTTCTTTCCTGGTTTGTGAGGAGGCACAGGGTGGACTGGCAGGCATGGACCAGTTCTTCTCAGGGTTTTGCGCTTGGGGAATGCCCCCCAGTGCTTCTCAATCCTTCATCCCCTTGTCAGAGAGGAGCCTGCAGCCCCACTGTACCTCCTCTAATCTCCCTTGCTGGAAAGGGGCTTAAAAGCTAAATAAAAGCCACTTAAAATACACTATGCCAACATTTATATAGCAGAGAAACAGCAAAATACACCACGGGAGGTAAATGACTGTAACTGGCAGAGGGAGGGAGACTGCGAGTACAGGACATTGTGGTTGTTAAATTCCACCTCCTGTKCTACTTTCCTTTTTCCACAGCCCGGTCCTGCAGGGGATAAATGCCTTAACCCACCCCCCAGCAGTGCCCAGGGCGATTGAGGATGGGCTTGGATTCAGGTCCTGCTGTTTGGCAGCAGCCGCAGGGAACTCCTGCCRTAAAGAACCATCTGTCCTCTATTGTGGCATCTCCCAGAGCTGCCAAATCCATAGAAACACTCAATCTTGATTTCTAGCCCTTTTTTTTTTCAGCCTTGTGTTGTTTCAGTAACATTTCAAAACCCCCCTGGGTCATGCTACCATTAAAAACCCTAACTTCTCTTTGGAACCATGGAAAGGAGTCAGCCAGGGGGGCTGTGAGCTCTGATTGCAGTGTAACACTTAAGCACATATAAATAAACTCAAAGAACTAAACTTACATTTACTTCAATAAGCTTAAAGACCTTAAATTTACTTTAAATAAATAAATAAACTTTTTAAAAAATAAATAAAWTTTTAAATAAATAAATAAACTTTTTTTTTTCCTGAGCTGTGTCTGCTGCCCAGTTCCTTGGCTATGCTGACACTAATGATGTAAATAATGTAAAAATGGGCTGTAAATAACACAAAAAGGGGGACATACGGTCTGGAGCAGTGTGGATCACAGAGGTCATGTTGCTTTGCAGGACGTGTCCTGGCAGTGGTTCCAGGTTGAGGTTGGGAGGTGCTGACTGGTACTGGAGATCAGCAGAGGTTCCTGCAGGTGGGAGTGGGATGAGACATCATTCCTTGCATAGTTCCCCACAAGATGCTCTGGGCTAAATCTTTTTCATGCAGAGGATGTGGAAGACCTCTGTGGGTGAAGGTTAATGGCTCATCTTTGCTTCCTTCCCCTGCTCTCAGCCTCTGGCCGTGTAGGAGCAGCCCCTGGGGATGTCTGGGCTTTCAGCTGCTCTCCAGCTGCACTCTTCTGCCTGGGGYGTGTCCCAAGTGCTGCTCTTATCTGGCTTTCCCATAAAGTTATAGCTTTTACATGTTTCCAACAAAAGATGTGTTGTCTTCCTTAAACTGCCTCCGGCTGGAGGCCTGAGTTGAGTCCCACACCACAGAGGGGATCCTTGGCTGGGAATCTCACCAGATTTCCAGAGCTAGGCTGGAAAGAATTGGCTCTGGGATTGGACTGGAGTGAGAAGGATCCTTCAAGCTACCATTCATCAAATGGTTTTGCTTGGAAGGGATCTTAGAGCTCATCKCATTTCAACCCCATGCCATGGGCAGGGACACCTCCCACTGTCCCAGCTTCCTCCAAACCCCATCCAGCCTGGCCTTGGACRCTTCCAGGGATCCAGGGGCAGCCACAGCTGCTCTGGGCACCTGTGCCAGGGCCTGCCCACCCTCACAGGGAAGAACTTTTTTCCAACATCCCACCTAAACCTTTTCTCTTTYAGCTTAAAACCCTTTCCCTCCATCCTCAGAGAATTCACAGAATGACCAGATTGGAAGAGACCTTCAAGATCATCGAGTCCAACCCAGCCCCAACATCTTAACTAAACCCTGGCACCCAGTGCCACATCCAGGCTTTGTTAAACACACCCAGGGATGGGGACTACACCACCTCCCCAGGCAGAACATTCCAGAACTTTATCACYCTTTCTGTAAAAAACTGTTCCCTAATATCCACCCTATATTTCCCAAAGAGCCCAGCCCCACCKGAGCACAGCCACCTTTCAGGAGCTGTAAAGAGTGATAAGATCACCTCTGTGTCTCCTTTTCTCCAGGCCAAACACCCCCAACCCTTTCCCTGCATCCTCCCCCCAAAACACCCCCCAGCAGACACAAAGCCCTACAACAGCTTTGACACAGCCCAGCTTGGCTGCCCCTCCTTGGGAGGSCTTTGTACTGCCACTGTCACATTTGCTGAAAAATCCCTTCACCAGGATTTCTTCTCCTGGGAAGCTGAGAAGCCTCAGAGAAAAATGAAAACATTAATTATCTGATCTGCTTCTGCTGTGTTTTGCTGCTTTGGAATGTGGTTGGAGATTGTTGATCCAACACATGAATTGTTTTGACTTAATGACCAATAATGGTCCAGCTGTGTCAGGACTCTGGAGAGAGTCACAAGTTTTCACCATCATTCTTTGTAGCCTTCTGTGTCCTTTCTCTATTCTTTAGTATAGTTTTAGTATAGCATAATAATATAATGTAACGTAATATAATGTAATAATATAATATAATGTAACGCAATATAATATAATGTAACGCAATATAATATAATATAATAAATATAACATAACATAACATAACATAACATAACATAACATAATATAATATAATGTTATATTTTTATGTTATATTATTATATTATATTATATATATAATTATATTATATATAATATAATATAACAATATAACATAATATAATGTTATATTTTTGTTATTATATTATATTATATTATATCATATCATATCATATATCATAATAATTTAGCCTTCTAAGAACATGCAATCAGCTTCAATCATTTCCTTCCAACGACCCCAGAAAATACCCCATGCCTACCTCCCAGCAGCATCTCCTGCAGCAAGCTGTCGATCCTGGCCACTCCRAAGAGCTTCACAAACTGCACCTGCTCRATCATCTGCCAGGTGATGCTCTGYAGGGGCGGCAGCAGCAGCAGGATGTCGCTGAAGCGGCCCCGCGAGTCGTACTGGCGGTCGTTGATGTAATCCTCCAGGTTCACCTGCACCTGGAAGCGCATGTTCTTCACCTTGCCCGGCTCGCTCAGCCCTCTGCAGTCTGGGACAGGGGGAAGTGCAGTTAAAATTGCTGGCCTGCTGTCCTARGGTGATGTTATGATGCTTGTATCGCCATTCGTGTGTTCTGGTTTAGGGCAAATTTGGGAGAAAACCTCCAAAGGGGGCCCCTCCAGAGAGCAAACCCATGTGGCCCATCCTCCCAACAGGTTCTCGGAGAGAAGTGGAAAGAACCTGTTTGTTTAACAGGCACAGCACCCCCAGCACACAGAATGAACAATACCAGGTGACACCACTCTGTCACTGCTCTGAAAAAGATGACAGATTCAGAAAGTCTCTCTGGGGGTGCTCGCTCTGTTCTCAGTCCCTCCKGTGCTGGGGCAGCTGCTGCAGCCACAAGGTGCAAACTCTCGGTGTTCCCAGGCCCCAGCCCAGAGCAGGTTCGAGTAGGTCCAAAAAAGGGAAAGGAAAAGCAGTCCAGGGAAAAATTCGGACTGCTTAGCTAAACTAACAAATGAGCAGAAGCAAAAAGCAGGACAAAAGAAAAAGCAAAAGCAGCACCATGTACTGCCCCGTCTCTGTGTCCCACCAGCCCTGGGGGAGCGGCTGATAACAAAACCAAACCAAACCAAACCAAACCAAACCAAACCAAACCAAACCAAACCAAACCAAACCAAACCAAACCAAACCATTCACTCTTCAGAGCCAGTCTTGGAGGCACAGAACATGATATCCAGCACAAATAGAACACACAAATGGGGATACAAGCATCACAACGTCACCCAAGGACACCTGTGCAGGCAGATGTTGGCCTGTCAGGCAGTGTGATGGATGAGTAATGAGATGGTTGACTATCACAATTAAAAAGCAAATATCCTGTATATTTGTTAAGAGAAGTTTTATAGATTTATATTTGTGTTCTACCCCCCTTGTGTTGCTRTCAGGGGGTGGCCTGATTTTGKGTTTGGGACATTTGGGAGGGTTGGCTTGTTACTATGGCATTCAGAATTTAAGGAAGTGATTTCCACCACGGGACAGAGAAAAAGGATTAGATGGACAGACCTTTGGGTGGGGTAAAGGGTTAAAAGGTGACACCTCCATGGTGTGGGGGAGCACATGGTGGTGGCTGCTGGTCCAGCTTTGCTTAAGCAAATAAATTTGTCCCTGGGTGGGGTGAAGTGCTGGCATTTACAGCCTCCCACTCCTGCCTCCGCTGCTTTCTAAACCTGAGATTTCTGGATCACTGCACCATTTCCTTCACTGTCTGCAAAGAATCCACAGGTAGTG
The DNA here is from genome assembly GCA_014549065.1 of Cardinalis cardinalis. Lineage (NCBI taxonomy): Eukaryota > Metazoa > Chordata > Aves > Passeriformes > Cardinalidae > Cardinalis > Cardinalis cardinalis. The sequence continues at coordinate 1,584,363 of JACDOX010000133.1, forward strand.
ATCCTGGCGCCRTAATATTTTCTCTATTCAATTGAATAGAGAAAAGTCTATCTGTCTTCTGTTGTATCTTTGATGAGGTTTTAATAAACCTTCCTAAATGTTCGGAAGTGAGTAGCGGCGCCATAATATTTTCTCTATTCAATTGAATAGAGAAAAGTCTATCTGTCTTCTGTTGTATCTTTGATGAGGTTTTAATAAACCTTCCTAAATKTTTGGAAGTGAGTAGCATTTCCCACAGGCAGGCTGTGTGAGGGGAAAGGATGAGATGGCAGTGATGCTCTGAGAGGGTGTCCAAGATCCGCTGGCAGATTGGGCTGCCATTGCTTCACATCTCACGTGGAACAGGGAAATAGTGAGGGGAATTGGAGGGAAAACAGTAATTGGAGTTGAAACAGTAATTTGAGGAGACTTTGAAGGAAAACTGTAAGAAAATATGAGCTTGCTCCACATGGATGTGTCTGCCTACTGCCATTAGTGAAGGGGAAAAATTTAGAAGTTAAAATATTTATCCTTCCAAGGAAAGAGCCTGGAATTTTCCCCTGAAAACTTTGAGTCACAACTGCCACCACTAAATGCAAGGAGTTTTAGTGCCTGTRTGTTGTGATTACACTCGCTGCAGCATCAGGCTCTTGTCTTGCTCTCCTGTCTTTGACCTGTGGTCAATCCTTTTTTTCAGGGACCACTGGTCCAGCTTTGCTTAAGCAAATAAATTTGGGTGAAGTGCTGGCATTTACAGCCTCCCACTCCTGCCTCTGCTGTTATCCAAACCTGAGATTTCTGGATCACTGCACCGTTTCCTTCACTGTCTGCAAGGAATCCACAGGCACCACATTTTGGGGAATGTAGTGCCAGGAGATTAGATAAAGTGGTTAACAAATGATCGCGTGTCAGCACCAAGCTCTGAGGACATTCCTGCTCGTTAGCACGGATGAACTTCACTTCACACTCCCTCCTCCCAGCTGAAACCTCAGCACCTCGTTGTCACATTGATCTAAAGCTGCACACTGATCAGCCAAGAAGGTAATTTGTCGAAATCTGTTTGATGAAAGGTAATTTGTCAAAATCAATTTAATGAAAGCACCCCTCCTCTGTTCACAGCAGGCTTTGGTGAGCCAAAGTTCATGATGTTCCTGAAACTCCTGGATCTTGATTTTGAATCAGTGAATACAGCAAAAAACCCCAATAATTAATGGATGATACTCTGATTTCTCCATGCTAAAAGACAAAAGGGCATTGTCTGAACTTGAGAGATTGTTCTCCCACCATCTCCCCGAGCTCCAGGGAGATACCCACTGGAACCTGGGCTGAGGCAGAGCCCCCTGTGCTTCTGGAATAAACACAGCAAAGCTTCAAAACAAACTGGTTTTTCTCTGTATTTCCCTGTTCTCCATCCTGTGGATCAGCCCTGCCCTGGGTTGCTGCTGGCTTCCAGCAAGGCCCATTAGCAGATCCCTGATATTTCTGGGCACTCTGAGCAGCCCAGCTCTCTGTGGTTTCTGAGGGTGCTCTCTGGACTCTCCACAATGCTGCTTGTTTGCCTCTCTCTGCTTATTATACATAATTAATACAGGCATGTATGTCCTTAATGATCATTCCTGCATTTCAGGCTGATGGGCTTTCCCAAAGCCACGCTCCTGCAGGGCCTGGCACATCAACCTGGCTGGAATTCACACTCAGGAATYGGTCACTTCTGCCTTCAACCTGCGCTGCTGAGCACTGCTCATTGCAGCGCGGGCAGGCTGAGATGATGCAGAGCTGCTCCCAAGGGGCTTCCCAGGATTCTGGAGAGCCCCCAGCTGCTGTGCCAGCCCTGTGCCTGGCAGCCAGGGGCAATCTCACCTGGGTCAAAGAAGATGATGGCTTTCAGGCAGGCGTACTCGTTGTCATCGATCTGGATGTCCCGCAGGGGCTTCACCAACTCGTCCAGGATTCTGGTGGCCACACGAGCGATTTCCAGCTCTGGGCAGTGCATTGGGATGATGAAATCATTCCCTGGGAAGACAAGAGGAATTCCCCATCAGGCTTTGGCTCTAGCTCTGCTCTCATCCAGCAGCTCCCCGATAGTCCCAGTGCTGTTTGCAGCAGTTTCCAGCCTGCAGGTTTGTAATCTGATCTGAGAGAGAAGCAAGGCCCAGATCTCATCCCCTGGTGCTCATTTATCTCACCCACACTGTGCCCACAGCCTGCTCCGTGTTCTGCTCTGCTTTGCCCTGTGTTACATCGAGCATCTGTTTGTAAGCAGTGCTGCATCTTTATTTCTGGTTTTCTTTTCTCACACAGTGTTATCCCTCTCTCTTTTCTTTAATGTGAAGCTTTTAGGGTCAGTATTCTCATTTTTTCCGAGAACAATCCCACCTGTGGTGGAAAACACCTATTTTCCTAGAAAATAATAAATAAATTGAAAAACAGATAATTTTCCTTTTCGTATAAAAGGAAACACCTATTTGCACTGTGATTTTTAATAGACATTTCTGATCAGTATTTAAGTATCTATACCCAAATACCTCATTGCCTGGGACTTGGCAATTTCAGGTACCAAACCAAGACAACCCAGTTTGACATGCAAACTGTAATTTTTAATAGACATTTCTGATCAATTTTTAAGTATCTATACCCAAATACCTCATTGCCTGGGGCTTTGGCAATTTCAGGTACCAAACCAAGACAACCCAGTTTGAGATGCCATTTAAATCCTGGGGCTTTCTCATCCATAATTTCAAAGCAATGAGGGAACTGCTACAAAGATCCCAGTGAATTTACTGGCTCCTTTTTACTCCAGCACTGTGTCTCCACCCAGATGTGCAGCCCAGGAGTGCAGAGGGGGTTTCAGGGATGCAGAATGCTTGGGAATGACTTGGGAGGGGTGAATTATAAAAGCAGGAGTGTGTTTCACTACCTTACCTAACAGCAGGAAATCAGTGTATGGTATGGACCTCTTGGCTACCCCGAGGAGCAGATGTTCCCCTGCGTGGGCTCTGAGCAAGGCAACCTGGAGGAGACAGAAATAAGATTCTATTGGAARAGCAGAGGATGGAGTGCTGAGCTGTTGCTGTTTAATTAAGTTCCATTGGTGTTTGCTTAGGTCTGGCAGATCTACAGATAAAGTTCTGTTCAGGGCTAGGAAATATCACTGTATGCTCACTTTGAGAAGTGAACAAACTAAATGGGAAGCTGTTTTTAACTACAAAGAGGGGCTTTGAGTAATTTGAATTCTTARGAAATGATCAGAYTCTATATCCAATTATTAGGTACCAGAAAAGGCAAAATCMGAACTGCCTTGTAATTCAGAACTGCTGAGCAATTTGAATTCTTTGGAAATGATCAGATTCTAYATCCAATTACTAGGTACCAGTAAAGGCAAAATCAGAACTGCCTTGTAATTCAGAACTGCAGCAGCCTGACACAATCAGAATTTTTTGACTGGATCTTTTGCAGGTTGGACTGACCAAATCTATATTTTGAGGGACTTTGGCAACTGAATTTATTTTTAACTGGTCCCTCTTTCTCTCCTGTTGTTTGTTCTCTGCAGAGAGTGATCTGTGTGTCAATGCCAGATTCTCCCATGAAAGCCCAGCTGGGAATTCCTTTCAAAGGCACTGGATTTACTGGGAAGGGCCATTGGGATTTACCTGGTCGTCGAGGGGGAGCTCACAGAAGGCYGGGATGTACTTTGCCCATTCCACCAGCACCAGGAGCTGCTGTTTCATGGATTCACACACGTCGTTGATGGTGGCAATCTTCTTCATGGCGATGTCCGCGCTGTGCACRGGGCTCAGGGGTAAATACTGAAAGAGAAACCAGTTTTGGCTGTGTCTGCAGCAGTCCAACGCTGTTTTATCGCCCTCCACAGCAAGGGCTCATCCCTGAGGAGATGCTCCCGTTGTGGTTGCGCGCTTTGGGCTCAGCTGTGTCCGACTCGCAGCCCATGGAGCAGCTTCCACGAGGTGGAGCTCAGTCCCAACACACACCCGGCCCTCTTCAGCCTCCTTCGCCGCTCTCCAGGACAAAAAATCAACATTCCCATTTCAGCAGCACCGTGTCTCAGCTTCCCACCAATCCCTCCTGCCAGCCAAGTCCATGAAGTGCATCCAGATTTTCTCCCCCAAGCTGCTCTCAGGGACACAAAGCTGCCTTTTTGATCTCTGCAGGGCTGTTGTGGCAGGGAGAGGGTTAAAACCAACAATTTTTGAAAAGGGTGTGGGCTCATTGCTGCATGTAATGTGCAACATCTGGAGCCTGTGTTTCAGTGGGGAAAGGGGATTTGCATAAGAATTTAAAGGACGCTCAGGGCGAAATTAATGGTGGGGCATGAAATAAAAAAGCAATCGCGTCCACTGAAGCCCAGTGGATTTACTCACATTATTTCTCTGCCTTGCTAAAGAAGTTATGTGCAAAGATACAATCAACCATGACTGGAATATTGTGTTCAGAGCAGGACAGAGTGCAGTGAGGAAGGATAAAATTCTGTGTGAATGAAGTGAGATTTTAGGGGTGCAGCAACAATTTAGGCTGGRGGAAGAGGGGACCTGGGCTCTGCAACATCCCTCAGCCCTTGGAATTCCAGCTTTCCRTCTCCCACCAAAGGTGCATCTGCTCCCTGAGGGACGTATGGCCTTGATAATGGATTTTTTCCTGTCTGCTTTTGGATATTTTGCATTTTCTTCCCTGTGGGTTTGTGCAGGAGCCATCCAAGGGCAGAAAAACCATTCAGCCCTGGCCAGTTTAGCAGGCTGGGATTGCTGAGGGCCGTGGACCCGTTTGGAGGGGCTGTGCCCACGTGTCCTACCTGCTGTGCCATGGCCTCAGCCTGGGTGAGGATGTTGATGGAGAGGGAGCCATTGTCCTCATAGCTGCTCCTGCGGATGCTGATCCTGTCGCGCTCGTTCTGCACGGCTGGAAGGAGAGAGAGGTGCTTGTGTCAGTGAGAAAATCCCAGTGCTTGTGTCAGTGAGAAAATCCCAGTGCTTGTGTGAGAAAATCCCAGTGCTTCTGGCAGTGAGAGAATCCCAGTGCTTGTGGCAGTGAGAAAATCCCAGTGCTTCTGGCAGTGAGAGAATCCCAGTGCTTGTGTGAGAAAATCCCAATGGCTGTGTAAGAAAATCCCAGTGGCTGTGCCAGTGAGAAAATCCCAATGGATGTGTGAGTGAGAAAATCTCAATGATTGTGCCAATGAGAAAATCCCAGTGCTTGCGTCAGTGAGAGAATCCCAATGCTTGTGTGAGAAAATCCCAATGGTTGTGCCAGTGAGAAAATCCCAATGGTTGTGTGAGTGAGAAAATCTCAATGATTGTGCCAATGAGAAGATCCCAGTGCTTGCGTCAGTGAGAAAATCCCAATGGTTGTGTGAGAAAATCCCAAAGATTGTGCCAGTGAGAAAATCCCAATGGTTGTGTGAGAAAATCCCAAAGATTGTGTCAGTGAGAAAATCCCAATTGTTGTGTGAGAAAATCCCAGTGGTTGTGCCAGTGAGAAAATCCCAATGGTTGTGCCAGTGAGAAATCTGCCCCAAGCAGTGGCTGCTGCTCCTTGTGGTCCCTCACAGGAGTGGAGGGGGCTTGCTCCTGCAAGAGCCTCCAGTGTGGTTGGATTTGGAATAAACAGGCTCTGGGGAGGGGAAAAGGCCACTCCAGAGGGAGAAAACCAAGCACAAGAGGGGGGTGAGGCCATTTGGGGGTCAGAGCAGCACCCATGGGGGGTTTGCTGGTCCTGCTGGATTTGATGCAGCTCAGGGGGAATTTGGGGGTTTGGTGTCACCTCTCTCCACCTGGCAGTGCTGGAGCCCTGGCCTTTGTGCCCCTTTGTGCCCCTTTGTGCCATGGCTGCACTGACGGCTCTGTGCTGAGCTCCTGATACAGCAGGGAGCTCCTGGGGCTGCCCCTCACCTCATGGCAGGGCTGGGGAAGCATCTCCTGCTGCCATCTCAGAGCAGCCTTGRAGTGTCCCCTGCCCCTGAGCTGGTGACCCCAGGGGACACCCCCACCCCTGGGGCACAGAAAGAGTCATTCCATGGAGGAAGCTCAAAGAAAAGGATGTTTAAATCCCCCTTAAAACCATTTCCTCAGTGCTGCCCATCACACAGCTGATTTCAGCCAGCCTGTGACACACGAAGACAGCAGCAAGCCAGGGTTTGTCACCAGCCCTGCTGCTGCAAATCCCTGCTGGAAACCAGCTCAGAGTCCTGAAACAGCAGCACCACAGACCCTGGACACACTGCAGGGACCACAGTGGAATGAAGATCGACCCAGAGCTGGACATGCCATGGTGAATTGGGAGAAAAACCCACTGATTTTTGAGGCCCATCCCACCCTTTAAACCATCCTTCCCCCTGAAGCACCAGCCACATCCATCATGCTCCATCAGCCCTGCACAGGGAACAGAAGGCAGGGATTGCACTTCAGCACTTATTTTTGCAACAGCCTCTGAGAGCTGACTCACCTCCACTGCAGCCATCAAGTGAAACAGCAGCAGAGAAAAAAAAAAAAAAAAAAAACCAAAAAAAAAAGAGAATTTCAGTTTAACCCAAGCTGGTTTCAGTGCTGGTTTCTCCCCCAAGCCCTCCTGCCTCTGTCCAGCAGCCTGAACACRCTCAGGGTTCTCCTGGCAGCTCCCAGATCTTGGCCACAGACAGCTCAGAAAGGCACTTGTCACGTCCCTGAAGCAGAGGCAGCAGGCAGATTCAGCATGTGGTGATAGGGCAGCACATCCCTCCTCCTCCAYGCAGCAATCCCCGACAGATTTCACTTTATTTGGGGTAAAATGACTCAAACAGAGCTGCCAAAGCACGACTCACTCTGTGCTTTAACCCCTTGGGTGCAGAAAACTCAAAAGTGGCCACTGGAGAAGATTTTTCCAGCAATTTTTTTGCCCTTTCTGCAGAATCAGCAGAGTTATTTTGCCATAATTCTTTTGAGTCTTTGCCTTGCTGCTGGGTCTTGTTTTAGAGCATCAGGACTCATTCCTGGGAATCCATACAAAGGAAAAAACGTGGGCATTGCTTTGCACAGTTTGAGGGAAGGTGTTACTTTCTGCCAGCTCACATCCAACCACTGCTCTGTTTTCCTAACCAGCCTCTGATGAGGGGCCAACAAAGCAAAAGGGCACAAAACAAGCACCAGTGACAAAAATCAATGCCTCCCCTTATCAACAGGGTTTATTTTCCAAGATCTGGGGCTCAGCCTTGCTGTCAGTCAGGATCAGCCTGTGGGGATCTGACTTTGTACCTGCACCCATTTCTGAAAGGTGCCACACACAAACACATCCCTGGAGAATTTTCAGGCTGGGGACATTACAGAGAGGCAATTTGTCACCAATTCAGAGAAAAAGCAGCTTTTGGGAGGCTSTGCTAACCCTGCTCAGCCAGCAGCATAAGGTGCTCTGTGCATGAGGCTCAGCCTGAAGGTGAAGGTGGTTGTAGGAACCTCAGTCTCGGCACTTCAGGGGTTTTACTGGACCSCCAGAAAGGTCAGTGGCAGCATCTCAGGAGAAAAAAGCCTGAGCCCATCTGTGCCATCACTGGCTCTTYTGTAAAATCCCCAAGCAAGCTTCTACACCGGGGTTTGTATCAGATGCTGCCCCACGTGCTCTCAGTGTGGGTCTCTCTGCCAAGAAAAAGGACAAGTTTTGCCTTTCCAATCAAGCTACACGTCGGATTTTCTGTAAATCCTACAGTGCCAGGCAGCCCTGGTCCCCATGACAGACTCCTTTAAGAGGCCTCAGCCTGTTTTTCCCCCCCAGTCTTTTTATGGCACATATTTCAGTGCTTCCCTCATGCTCTGATAAGCTCAATCTTCCAGTGCAAGTGGATGGTACAGAGTGACTTTCTCAAGGTGATTGGGGTGTTATCTCTGAAAGCACCCAAGACGTGATGGAATTAGATACAAAGGGGAGTTAATGTTTCACCTGCCACAAAAATTAATCTATTACTGTGCAGTGATTATATTCCTGTATTTATTGTGTTTGTGAAAGGGAAGGGACGGGTCACTCCTGGTGAGGCAGTGGGAGTGCTGGCCCTGGGGGTGCTGGGCTCAGCTGGGATCTTGCCTTTGCTGTCAATAAAACCCAACAAACCTGCAGRAAGGGCTGAAAACCCAGTGCTGGATCCCTCTGTCTCCCAGTACTGCTATTTCCAGAAGYGCCTGGCAAATTCTTTGCTGCCTGTTCTTTGGGTTTTTTTCACTTCTCTGCACATTCSCAAAGGCAGAAAACACCACAAAGAGCCACCCAGCCCTGCAAGGAGAGACAAGAGTCCCCAGGATGGTGCTGGGCAGGGACATCGTGGCCCCAAGCTGGGCTTTCCCACAGGGAGAGGGGAGAGCCCTGAGGGTGCTGGGCTCAGCTGGGATCTTGCCTTTGCTGTCAATAAAACCCAACAAACCTGCAGGAAGGGCTGAAAACCCAGTGCTGGATCCCTCTGTCTCCCAGGGGCTGCTATTTCCAGAAGTGCCTGGCCAAATCTTCGCTCCCTGTTTTGTTTTTCCCTTCTCTGCACATTCCCAAAGGCAGAAAACACCACAAAGATCCACCCAGCCCTGCAAAGAGTCCCCAGGATGGTGCTGGGCAGGGACAGCCTGTCCCTAAGCTGGGCTTTCCCACAGGGAGAGGGAGAGAGGGCAGAATGATGCTGGTGTCCCCCTCCAGGGACTTGTCCCTGGCTACAGCATGTCCTGGCAGCGGGAGGAGGATGGGAACGCAAACAAACGCTCCCTGTGGCGCAGGGCAGCCCTCGGAAGGGTTTCCTGTCACTCTGAGCAAGGCTGGACACTCTGCCTCCAGCTCTGGGCAAGCAAACAGGGGCTGTGGCATTGCAGCAAGCCCCTGCTGCCCAGACTGTTTGTCCTCACTGCCTTGCCTGGGATGAGGAACCTCCAGGGAGAGCAGTGAATGGGGCACAGGCACTGGCTGGGAGAGCAGCAAACCAGTCACTTTCCACAGCAAATGARGAGATTCCAGCTTTGCCTGCACAGGAATTACTCTTTCCATCATCATTCCACTAAAACCAGCCTCAGTTAATGCCGGTGGGGTTGGAAATGTAGTGATAAATGGCACAGAGGGAGCAGGAGGAGGGCAGTCCCTGCGTGGTGCACTCACCAGTGTTCCTGTCTTCACCAACAGATTTACTCTTCCTGCTGCCTGATTAATTTATATCCACAAATAATCTTTTTTTTCCTGAGCTACCTCGGATTTTGTAGGTGTGGTGTGTTTTATTTGCAAATAAATCCCAATGGTACATGTACATTTAATCCTTTCATGGGCTTGTGGGCTGATTTATGACTACTGAAGGTAGAGAAGATCCTTTATCTTTTCCATCCTTCTTTGCAATAAACTGCAGTCCCAGCATTCTGAAAGCTGGCAAAAGAAATGTGCAAACAAAAGGTATGAAACAAGATAGAGGCCCTGTGAAGCACTAATAAAACTGTCCTATAAACCTGTCCAATTTCACAATAATAAAGAGCAGCCTCAAACCCTCCCTCAAACACTCTCTCCTCCTTACTGTTGCAGCAATAAGTGATATAACAATTTTTTTTTTACTTCTGTATAAAACTAAAGAAGTTCATTCACATTCATAAATTACTTTGAAGGGGATGAGAGGTTAAATATTAACCCCTCATTTTTTTTCCCCCTCACCAAAAGCAAGCTGAATCCTGACAGTGCAGTGCTGGCCTTTCAAAAGGCTTCCAGGTTTTCAGGCTCCATGTGAGGAGATGACCTGGCTCACTTGAGGAATCACACCCTGCTGATTTAGTCCAGGTTAAACATGATCTCAGAGAGATGCTAAAAATAGAATCCTGCTGTTTTCTTTGGGTGTTTGAGCACCTGGTGTTCTACTCAGGCGCTGATGCTGCAGTGACCAAAACCCTGTCTGGTGGCATTGTGCAAGGCAATAGAGATCAAACCTTCTGAGCCAACAGAGGAACTCAGGGGAACAGCCAGAAAATCCCCAAAACGTCCAGACCACCCTCTGGCACAGCCCCAACCCAAGAATAAAGGAGTGAATCTCCTGTAAAAATCTTAGATCCTGATCACAGAGCTGTTTAGGACATAAGAGGGGTTTTTTGTTCAGGCAAGGCTTTCCCTCTCCCCTCCTCCTAAATTAAATAGTTGTTATTAAAGTGAATTGTTGATACCAAAAATGCAATTGGGATAGGAGGGATTCTGAGTGAGCTGCTTTCYAGGAAATCTGGGAACTGGACTTTCCACAAGACTCAAATTTTATCCCCTCCCTGCTCTCATTAGTGCTGATGGAACCTGGATCCCATCTCAATTCACCAGCCTCTTGTGGAGAGCAGTCTTGGTATTTCCTGAAAGTAGGATCAAATTCAGGCTCTACAGACAAGGCAATCTAAAGATCAACAGGTAATTTTCTCAACCATTCCCTGGGGAGCCTGTTCAGTGCCCCACCACCCTCTGGSGGTAGAACCTTTTCCTAATATTCAACCTAAAYCTCCCCAACACAGTTTAAATYCTACAGCCCCAGGCAGATCTGGTCACCATGTAGCTCAGGTATTTGTATTAAATATTAGGGGAGAAATTTGCCTTCTACCAGGCTACACAGTTCCTTGTAATTCCTTATCCACTAGAAAAGTTTCCAAAAGGGAAAAAAAAAAAAGAGAGAGAGAGAGAAAAAGAAATATCCAAACGTGTCACATCACATCTTACAACACATGAAGGCTGGGGAAAGAAAAAATAAAAACAATCCCTCTGGATCCAAAATTCCCGTTTATCAGTTAGTTCTGCCAGGGAACAGCAAGTTCTCCAGGCTGAGCACACAGCCACCGAGCAGTGGGTCAGTGGGGCACGGCGGGGGTGACCCCACCCCAGGTGTATTGTCACAGCCAGCCTGGGAAAAGGATCCTTTCCAGCTCCTTCCCCTCTGCCGTGGATAAACAATGCTGCTGCCACACCCTGGAAACTCTGACTGCCGTTACTGGGGCTGGCCCCGAAGGAATGTGCCAGGGAAGGAGGGTTGTGCCAGTGCTGGGACACAGAGTATTGATATCATCACTGCCACCTCCCCAGACCAACCCCTGCACGCTCCAAAAGATTTTGTACAAATATTTGGCCACTCCAATAGTGCCCCATCCAAGACATGGCTTCTCCTTCTTCCTAAGGCTTTGCAATGCTGTTTAATATTAATCTAGAACCACTCAAAAGCAAATAGCTGTGTTCTTTTTGTGCACACAATTGTGCAAGAACTTTTCTTCCCCAGTCCTGCACATGTGCTCGGGACAGAGCTCTGGTCAGCTAAGCTCATTTCTGCACAGCAGTTGCTCAAGGTGCTTTAAAATCTTCCTTGCCAAACACAGGAGCGTTTTCCGAGCGCACAACCTGACTGCACTCATAAAAAAGTTTCAAGGAATGTGACGATGTGGAACTTGAAATGAGTCATCTCCCATCAAGCTGCACTCAGTGATGGAKGCATGAGCCAAGGTTTTATAACTTTTACCATAAAAACCAATAAAAATCATGCTTCGGCTCAAAGAATAGATCTGATAACGAGATTTCAGCCTTTCCAAGCAGTGCAGTTTGCTGCATTGGCAGTTGGCTTGATCCCATCTAGAACTAACCAAATCAGCTTCAATTTTGTCTTCATTAATTTGAACACTATTTGTTTTTCCATCTGCTGTATTTACTCCATTTCTCCTAAATTAAACCAGTCGGCATTTTTGCTTCATCCATGATTTATGCCGGGTTTCAAAACACCCTTCTTCTCCAGGAAAACATATGGTCAGAACATGGGAAWGATCATTTAATCACCAGTAAAATCTTATGAATTACCAGAAATCAACAGCAAATTTCCCCTTGSGTTCAGTGGGGCCACAATTCCACCCCTTGGGTGAACTTGGTGACATGGAAAGAAACTTCCAAGCTCCTTTCTACCTCCCTCCTCTTTCAGCTGCCAGTGGGTTGGGAAACGGCACAAATGAAGGGTGAAGAGTGTGAAACAGCACCAAGGGTGAAGAGTGTGAAACTGCACCTTGGGTGGGTTGGGCCCCCAATTTGCCAGGCACTCTGTGGACAAGGAAAATCACAATAAAACAGGATCATCCACGCTCTCCCAGTGTGCAGAACTGGACAAGAGCTGTGGTAGATCCCAGACTTCCCCAGGGAAGCTGCATGTAGGCACAGGTTGACAGAAATGGGTTTTTTCTTGCAGAGCATTAGGCACTAAGACAGTATTTCCRTTAGAAAAGGCACATCCTGCTGGTCACTGGCATCCAAACCTACAACTCTGCTCCTCCTCAATACAGACAATGGGAAGTGCAACAAAATGTGTTGGCCAGTATGGGATTGGCCCTTCAGTGCTGCTGCTGGTGGTGGCTCCACAGTCACCCTGTCACCAGCAGCACAACCAAAGGGTTTTGCTCTGAGTCGTGTCCCCTGCTGGGGTACATGAGTCAGCTGTGGGGGACACATGAGTCACCCTGCTCCTGGAGCTCTGCCCATGCCCTGTGCCATGCAGGAGAGGCTCCCACTCCTTCAGGCTGTACCTTGCCCTTGCATGCAGCTACGTGAGCATCAGCTGAGTCAACCRCACCACCTGAGGCAGCAAACTGATGGCATTTATGAGATTGGAGGTGGCAGATCCTCGCTGAGATTGGCACAGGTGGGATTAGGGGTCACACCAGTGGGTACGGAGAGAGGAAATTGCCATTGTAAAGCACTTAGAGACCTAATTAGCCCTGAGGAAGCCCATCCCTTTCCTAGAACTAAAACACCAGCCTCACAGGATGGGTGAATAATGTCACTGGGCTCTTGTTGAAATTGAGATAAAATGGCAAACAGCTGCAAMAGAAAATATCTCTCTGTGACCCACAGTCATCATCTCTCCAGCCAGTGCTGCTGCTGCTCCCCACCATGCTCTGCAGTGGAACATGGCCTAAGACAGCAGCAGGAAGGCTGGAAATGTCTCTTTGCACCCACCTTCTTTCTTCATGCCAGCTCTGAAGCATTTCTTCAGCCTGCAGTACCTGCACTGGTTCCTCTTGTCTTTGTCTATCACACACTGTCGGTTGAACCTGGGACGAGATGGGAAATACAACATGGAGCAACCACCTGCGACCCCCTCACCCTGAGCAGCCCCAAATACAGCTCCAGAGCTCCCTGAGCTCCTCACTGCATGATCCTAGAGAAGAGTCAAAGGTTTGCCAGAAATGGATTGAATCAACCTTGTCTTGGCCCAGCTCCTCCTCTTCCCCACCGCCGCTCCCTCCAGCTGGGAGCTGCCGACCACCCACCCTGCAGGGATTGGGGTGGTTTTGGCCATGAAAACATGGCTGTGACTCCAGTTGTTCTTTCGCAGGAGCTCCATCTCCCACGCCCAGACAGTTTTTGGGTGTTTGGCRTTGGGGTTTGTCTGGTTTCACTTGTTAACTATTCTACGATCTGTGTAGAAAAAAAAYGCGTTGAGGGCCACAAGGCCTTTGGGTCTGCGGCCTTGTTCTGAGGCCCATGGCCTCCCAGTTCCTCCTCCTTTCCATGGGGATTTAGGAACCCTGGTGCTGTTCCACGGGTGGCCCACACAGCCTTGGCAGCTCTCCCCATGGAGGGTGAAACAATGGAAGGGGAATCTTCCATGCAGAGAGGAGATGAYGTGGGACCATCAGGCTGTAAAAGCTGAGGCATTTTCCCAGACTGGGAAAAAGCCAAAGGTACAAAAGCCCAAAGACTTTCAGAGGAACTCACGTCTGCYATAAGCAGAGCTCTGAGCTGGGCTGAGCTCACCAAATAAGGGCTTGCACAAAAGCTTGGCRTCCGTGCTGTGGATCTTCCCTGAGCTGCCAAATATCACAGAGATTCATGGATTCCTGGGGAGAGGTCTCCCAGGAGACCGAGAGCTGAAATTTCAAATAAACCATTACAGAGCTCATCTCCTCCTGCAGGAATCCCACAGTTCATGGGATGGGCACTGTGCAGATGGACATTGCTGTCACCTCAGGTGTCTTCCATGTCCTGGAGTGATAAGGGCGTCAGGAACATTTTGAACAAGTAGGGTGACTCGCATTGGAAAAATTTGGAATGTCCTTAGAGAAGGAAAAGCTTTGGAACAGAAAGAAAACTTCCAGGTTTTAACTAGAGATGAAGGGCTTAAGTGTATTGAGGTTTGGGATTTCTTTCCACTTTCTCCTGTGCTAAAATAAATATCATTTTTCCTAAGGTCAATCAAGATAGCAGCTTTATAATTTATAGACTCCTCCTGGCAAAAAAAAACCCTTTCAAATGTATACCTGTGTGCCAAAGTAGATGTGAATCATCTCTGGTCCACACATATTTCTCAGAATATYCATAAAATCATCACTGATAAGTGAGTGTACATAATTTATTGTATTTCAAAACAAGAATGGAGAGGCTGTGAGAGGGCTTTGGAGGTGACAGATTCCTGGATGYCTGTTGTTYTTCACCAGGAAAAACAAGAAAGATKAAATCTCTGGAGCTTTGGTCCTTTGCCACCTTGGCTTCCCCTTGCTGGGCTGTGACGAGGTCATGGTGTCACTCGACACCCAGTGTCTGTATTTAGGTATTTTACATATCAGTCAAACCTCAGGATTTAGGTTAGACTGGAGGATCTCAAAGATCTTTTCCAACCTAGTCCATTCTGTGGACTACAAGTTTCCCTCAGTTCTCRGGTCTTTGAGTTTCCCTCAATTTACCCCATGAGGAAAGCAGTGATGCCAAATTCACTCAATACGCCACAGAAGGTCTCAGGGTCCAAATGAGATAGGACTGAGTTTAGAGATAGGACTGAGTTTACTCCTTACAAACCAAACTGCAGTGCTACTGGTGACCTTCACAGCATGGCAAATTGGCACTTGAGATACAATCCCTTGATTCCAACCCCAAATCATTTCCCCCATAAATCRCATTTGTTTTTAATTGCCGAAATTCGCTACCTGCAGGAGTAGACGTGGTTCTTGCGGACGCTCCTCCTGAAGAAGCCTTTGCAGCCATCACAGCTGGAGGCCCCGTAGTGCTTGCCAGTGGCTCTGTCCCCACAGATGGAGCACAGGGAGCTGACTCCGTTGGGGAGCAGGTTGGTGTTCGCTGACTCGGCCGCGATGGCCTCTGCGGGCACAGAACGGGCACAGTCAGAGCTCCCTGCCATGGAAACCTGCCACYGGGATATTTCATGAAAAATCCCTTTGCCAAAACCTTTTCTCTATGTTTTGCTGCTTTGAAATGTGATTTAAATAATTGTTTACCCAGTATGTGAATTGTTTTTAATTAATTACCAATCACAGCCAGCTGTGCCAGACTCGCCGGGTCTGTCACGAGGTTTTATTATTCATTCCTTTCTAACTTTCTGTTGTCTCCTTCTTCTATTCTTTTGGTATAGTTTTAG
>JACDOX010000133.1:1603155-1625480 GCA_014549065.1 Cardinalis cardinalis
CTGAGATTATGATGCCAGTTTTATAATGATAAGAAATGACACTGGGGATGTTCTCATCATTCCTGACTCCTGCACTGCTTTTCCTTTCAGTTCCTTTACTGGCTACAGCTCTTCTAGATGCACATTGTAAAAGAGAATTGTCTTGCAATACTTTCCAGGGTGGCTTTTATCTACCAGGAAATCCAAGTTTTGGTGCACGTAATTTGCAGTTAACAAATCCCCAGATTACATGTGCTGGGCTAGAATGTGAAGAGAGCACAAATGTGGGTTTAGGGCTTGAACACACACAGGGAAACTCGGTGCCAAAGCCAGCATTGTGAAACCTGWACACACAAATGTAGGGCAGGAGGGGGTTTAAACCCTGGCCACGTGGAGGTCAGCCTCTTTCTACATCAGCTTTTAGCAAATAGAGGAGTTTTTGAGATATCAAACCTAGCTGTGATTTAGTGACCCCAAATCCTAGAGGAATGATGATGAAGGTGCTGTTCCAGGCACTGGAAGCTCAAGGGATGGGAAATCACTGCCAAAGCATCTCTGGTGGCTTCTGCAYGCTCTGAACTGGGTCAAATTGGGAAAGATTTCACCAACCTCATGCCAGGGTCCCAAGGATCAGTGTGGGGCTGAGGACAATGAGCACCACTCTGGCAGGAAGTGCTCCCAAACTCTCCAGTGAAGAATTGGGGCTGCATTGCGGCAGTGCTTCACATCTTCACCAAAATGARACAGCTCTGACAGGAGTGTGAGGGAATGGCCATTAACCACACATRAAAACTGAGAATATGGGTTGTAGTGCCAGCCAAGGTGAAGGAAATAAATTTGTACAGAATGGGAGAATTTCTGCTGCTACAACACRTATTTCACATAGGAAAGACAGAATTAGTAGTGATTTTTGCTCCTTTCCTTTTGCCATTCTTTCTATTTAAACCTTACATATTTCTTATATCACTCCCRTAAAGTGTTCTATTCTTTATTTTCAATTAATCCTAAAATATTTGGCAATTTATGAACTATTTGAAGGTGGAAAATGCAAAATACATATCTGGGCAAATCTCAGAACGATAGCAGCTTCATGAAGAAGAAACATCTAAGCACAGGAAGTGCTCCACAAAATTATTCCACCAAAATTTTGATGAAATAATGTTCTGAAGAAGGAAAGAGTTTCAAGAAAGGATGACCTTATTTGGAAATATTCCAATTTTCACTTTTGGAATTGTTCAGACAATAAGAAACTGCACTGAGTCCACCAAAATAAATATTTCATCCTTTCCTGTTCATGTTTATAGAGGGCAAAGCTGTCATCATCTAGTAGGGAAAACACAGATGAACCTTAGGAGAGATATAAGTAACCTTAAAAAAATCCRGTATAGTTATAAAAAAATACCTTAAATGAGGTTGTTTCTTGATTCTAAGAAATTTTAAAATATTTCTGAAGCCAAAAGGAAACTGTGATTTTGAATTACCTCAGGGGAGTGAACTCAGCTGGACAGCAATAGATTTCCATGCATGGCCATTTCATGTATTTTTTGAAGTTATTTTTACAAATGGTAGAGAAGGACACTTACCCAAGACAAACAAGCTAATTTCAAAGCAGCTACTTCCCGAGAGAGCTGGTTAGTCATTAACAGCTAAACAAATAACACAATACCGAGTTCGATAAAGTTCAGAAAAAAACTCAACCTGTCAGTTCTACTGYGTGAATCAACAGAGAGCCCAAACAGACACTGGTTCGTTTGCAAAATTATATTGAATTTTGGGGAAGTTTGTGCTGCTTCAAAAAGTGAAAAATATCTTGTTGTTCAACGGGAAGTGACAAAGCAAAACATCTGTGTTAAATGACATTTCTGGAGTAGGATGGGAGGTGGAAAGCTTTCTGCAAAAATAAGATCCAGTTTAGCTGGAGCTTACAAAAATTATATATATTGAAAAACCTTGATTTGGAGACAGCCAGAGCTTTACAGAAGCCAATTTTAAATTCAAGTTCCTTTGGGCCTTTTAACTTTACTTGTCTCCTGACCTCCCTCCAGGCCCTACAATAATATGTCTAATCATTTTATACTGTAGGTGATATCCCTACTGAAACTCTGATTTCTTTAGATGAGCCAGTTAATGAGCAAATGTGAAAATCCCATCTTAATTTCACTAAGCTTCTTAGTAAATTAAAAGCCTGCCAAAACTCTCCAAAGGGATCGCTAACGCCAGAATCTCATTCAGTTGCACGATTGGCTTCATGCAAGATGACCAAAACGCCCTTTATTTTTACACAGAGGGCAGCTGGTTTCACAGGATGGAGTTCACTTTATGTCAGAGTACTTTTGACTCAGAAAAATTAAATCCCACATAAAGTGTTTTATTCCTGAGAACCAAGCGGAAGTCTCGGTGTATAAACACTCCCGCCTCCCAGCCAAGTCCTTTGTGCCCTAAAAACTGTTGGACCATCTTGGTAGCCAGAAAAGGAATACAAAGCTAGCAATGATTTGGATATTGTTTCTCAATCCAAGTTCCCAGGACCAACTTAAACAAGGCACACGGTCATGGACAAATGCTGTTTGGGACGACATGTTTTCCTGAGGATTAAACATCAACTGAGGTCGTATACGGGAATGAAACACGCATTTGAACAAGAAATATTGGTAATAACTCCCCTCCTAAGCAATACAGCAGGACAAACCCAGGGAATGCCATGAAGACCTCTACCAACTGCTGCAAAACCTGGTGGGCTCTTCAGGGCATGACGCTCAGCCCGCCAACAAAAACAATAACCCAAAAGAATAACCCAAAATGGGACCAGCAAGCAAAAGAGTCKTGTTTCAGCCCAAACATAACCATGGATGAAACAGAGGTTGACAGGTCAGCTGCTTAAATATTACCCCTTCCACCCTCTGACCCATACCTCCCACCAGCCTTTCCTCTGTGTCCAGCTTTACAGAAAAGCTGGTGGAGCTTATTCAAGAGAAAACGAACAAAAATCTCACCGGTGTTATTGGGGAGCATGCGGAGGTTGTCGAATTCCAGCATGGTATAAGAGGAGTCCAAGGAGTCGACATAATCTGGCATATCCATGTCCATGATGGACTGACAAAGCTTCATTATTACTTGACAACAGCGAGGGAAGTGGCAGAAACAGCCCCACTGTCAATCACGGCCAAGGTTTCCTCTGCAGAGAGAGACACCCCGCTCCTGGCGGTGACAAATCATTACCCAGCTCTGCCCGCAGTCCCTCCCCGCGCCAGAAGAGAAGGGACGAGGCCAAACCCTCTGGCACAGTCCCCTCCCTTCCCGGGGTGCATCTCGCTCTCTGGCTCCTGATAAGGTGATGCAGATAAGGCCCAGGCTCAAACGCCTTGGATTGCATCTTTGGGTCAATACAGCAGCATTTATGGCTGCTCCTGCACAAACATTTTGAGAAGGGCTGAGGAGAGGCCGTCACACACATGTGTCACTCTCCCAGGGCAGAGTGGTCACATCCAATCACCAATTGTSACCTTGCTGGCCTACCAGCCCTTGGGGGAAGAGCAAACGGTGTCACTTGAGGCTCGTGAGGACAATAAATCAATGTCCCACCGAATGAGGACCATTAAGGCAGGTCAGCATTGAGAACCTGAGTCATTTCTGTGAGACACCACAGTGCTCACACCTTGAGTTGCAGCTGGAAGGGGAAAATGAAGCTTCATTCATGCCCTTCACATRGTCTGACCCTGCTCCATAGGCAGAGGTGAGGTGGAGGAGGTGACTTCYACCCACCACCCTCCATCCCTCTCACCTGTGTCTTCCTCCCGACTCCAGGCAGCCCCAGTGCCCCAGAGCTCTCTGGTGAAGAGCTGGGCTCTGCTGGTGAGTTGTCATTGTGGAAGGTTTCAAACAATGGCAAATGATAGAAATGGAAAAGGCTGTGAGAACTGGGCAGAATCCCTCCCAGATGTGTGATGTTGCATTTCATGCTGACCCACGCCTGGCTTTTCTGGGAAAGGTCTGTAGTACAGAAATTAAATTCCAGTTTTTCCCCCACAGGCCCATGGTGTTTGGTCTGGATTTTTTTTTTTTTAATTTACTGAATTTTACACGAACCAGCTTTTTCAATTTACTGAATTTTACACAAAAGTTCTTTCCTTGTTAAGGCTCATGAGCTGTGCTTCAAAAGGCTGGAAATAAAACTCAGCCATGCAAAGCCACACAGCTTGGAGTGATTGGTTTATTCCCACTTTGATCTTCCAGATGCCCTCCCTGACACTACAGTTCCCTCTCCAGTGACGTRGTTTTTGTGTCAGAGGGTCTTTCCTCTCCATGAGCTGTTCTGAAAGATCCAGGTCAACATCCTGTTGAATCTGGAGGAAAAGAAGAGGTCTTGAGAAACAGGGAGACGTGTTGCCAGAAAAGGAGTCTTGGCCAAAAGGATGGGATTGCCAGACTGCCTGAACTCTCACTGAACCGAGGAGCASGCCGGCCCCAAGGATCCCAGCAATCTCCAAATAGCAAGAAATACTCAAAAATCTGAGCTTTTAACGGTTTTCATTATACTAATTTGATTTAACCCCCATTTCACTTTTTGTTTTAATATCTTTTTCCGTGTCCTGGGGCTTTACAGTGGACATTGCAAAGGGTTAACTCTAGATAGGCTTTTCYTCTATAAAGATTGGGTGTAGAAACTTTTAGCTTTACTTTCTTATCATTTCTGGGAAATAAAATAATTTCATGTGCCATATTTTCCTTTTCCTTCTTTCCCTTTTTAAGGACRTGTTGTAACCAGTGGTGCACAAATGACTCCTTGCTCAGATAAGACATTATGTTTTTATCCTTGGACTGTGCCCCAAGCTCCCAGTAATGCCAGCATCAGCTAAGTTGGGATCTGATTACTTGTTCTTGCCTCTTACTCAATGTCAGGCTTGATTATGCCCATTAATCTGGTTGGTTTTTTTTTTAAACTGAGCTATGGGCACCATCCTGCTTGATTCTCAGTACTGTTACTATTACAGCAAGGTTTTTCACATTTCTACAATTCTAGGTTTTTGTTTTGTTTTCGGGGGGGGGGGGGTTGTTTGTTTTGGTTTTTTTTTAAAATTGATTTCTCACATTAAAATAACCATTTTGGTATTTATCAAGATTTTGGGCAGCTGTGGCTCAGAGAGGAGAAATCTGGGCTCCTGCCCTGATCTTGTTGGCTTTGGAGATCTCTCAATGTTTTCCATCCCTCAGAATGAGGTGAGGGTCAAGGATAATTTCCAAGGAAAGYTGCGGGATGAGGATGTGCTTGGACAATTTTCATTCTGGGAATGACAAAAGGTTACAGAGCAAATTTCGTAGTTCAGGACCAGATTTCAGCACCACATCCACGCTGATAATCAGGACTGACTTGTGGARGGCGGAGTTGGAGGGACAGAACGTGGCATTTGTTCCAAACAGATGTCAGCACCCTGCTCCAAACTACTCCAGCCCAAAAGCAGCCCTGAAGATGGACAAAACCTTGCTGAGGTTTGGGCAGTTTCTTCTTTTCCCTCCCCCTGCTTTCTTACATCACYTTCTGAGCCACAGCTGCAATTCAGCTGGGACCTGCTCAAGGCCGGGGCTGAGCTTTATCAAAATCAAGAGAAACCAAACTCACCCAGAGGTGGCCTCACWTCTCCTGAGCTCATTGTCACAGTGAAGTGACAATGGCCCAGCCARGAGCCAGGAATCTCCAGTTGGTTTCTTATTGCCTTACCACTATCCAGCCTGAGAGAGCAGCCAGGGAGGTGGGAAGAGAACTCAGATCCTTCCCAGACCACAGAAAGGATGGATTTGAGTAGGGATTTGAGAGGTTGGCCAACACTTTGTGCTGAGACACCTCCCATGGTGCCCTCAGGCATTCACTCACCCGCACAGGCATCTTAGGTGGACAACCAAAGGCAAAACTGGTGTAACTCAAACTTCCCAGTTTGGAAATGGACGCCAATCCTCCTCCATATGGACATAATCCTCTTTTCAATGTGTTTTCCATTGATTCCTGCTTTGACTCTGAGGCTGGATATAGCTGCAGGGTGCAGGGGAAAGGGGAGAAGGGAGAAAGAACCAGAGTTAAGTTTAATAAAAATAATATGAGCGTTCAAAGTTTGAGCTCTGGGAAGGAATCAATGTGGATTCTCCTGTGTGAGGGCACAGGGCAGGCTCTGAAGAACACATGGAACCAATAAGACAACACATTTATTCCTAGAAATAAAACTCAGGTGCTCTTGGGAACGCTTGTTAGACTAGATGAAGTGCAGCAAAGATAAGGACACTGATTGATTAAGAGAGAACACAAAGTACTGTGGGCAGGGCGTCAGAAATAACATTTCTTTGGCGAGGTAAGTGATGGGGGAAGATGTTTGCAAGCCATGGAAGCTGCACATCCATCTCTGGAGGCTGATTTTAATGGAAAGAAACTCAATGCTGCATATGGGGAGAGGTGTCTGAGAGACTGAAACTAAATTAAGGACTTGTTGGTATGCAAAATGGTGAGGCAGAAGTCACTAAATGGATTTTTGGAACAGAAGTTTTCTTCTTTTATTCATAGAAAGCCACTGAAAATCCCCTACCAGTGTTGTGAAATTTCCTCTGTCTGAAATGCAGCAATAATTATATTTTTGTGAACTTGCAGGGTTCAGGAAAAGGGTTTTTATGCAGTGAGCATAAATCCATTAATGATCAGGTGGTTCTCAGAAGCAACACTAGCCATAATATTCCCTACCTGGACAGGTGGTGTCGGGATAAAAAAAATAATTTAAAAACAGAAGGCAGCAAGGCCCTTTTCTGGGTAATGTATAATTAGAAATAGCATGCTTCTAACATTATAAGCAGTGTGAAATGGTATCCTTAACATGTAATTACCATGGCAGACATTTCAAAGTTATCTAGAGCAGATGTTATTAAATCAGCTCCCTCCTTTCCTGGGGGCAGTTTGATATTTGTGGTGCACTAAACAGCAAAAAGCTTCTTTCTATTTTCAGGTATTTCTTATGACAATGAACATTGCATTTCTACAAGTTGTGGCCTCCACTGTRAGGGTCTCCTTGTTCTTCCAGCTGTTACCTGCCAAAAAGGTTCTGTTTAAGAATTATTCATAAATAAAAATAATTTAAGAAATTTCTGAAGTCCAGCGATGGACAATGACCTGATGGACATGGGAAACCATCACCCATCATGCAGGAGGATGGAAAGGAGAAAAAAATCCAAAAAAATATCAGGACCTTCACCTCCTTTCTTTCCAGACAAACTTATTTGGCTTTACTGCTGCCAAACACGTTCATTTATCATTTACTCATTTTGCTTTAGAACAATGAGGTTAGCTCTTACATAACAACCCTTTGGAGTAAATAGAAAGTTTTGCAAGCTCCAGTCACYATGCTGGAAAAAATCCTTTACAAYAATTTCAACAAACAAGAAAAAGAACAAGAACAAAAACAAACAAACAAACGAAAAAACCTCCAAACCCCAACACCCCCACAACAACAAAAGACCAAACCCAAACCAAGTTYAAAAACCCTTAAATTCTCTTCCCACCAGGTTGGAATGATGGATTCTGGTCTTTACACACTGTCAAGTACAAATCACCCAGAGACCCCCCTGCCAGCAGTGACTTCAGGCTGGCTAATTGGTGAAATCTGTGAAATTCCCATTTATTGCACTGAATGTTCAGCACAGATGAAACCTGACTTGGATTTGGGGAATAACTCTAAGATGTTTTACATTTTTCTGATGACCAAGGGTCAGGCTGATGACTTGTTCTTTCTGAGTTCACTTAACTTTTGTTCTTGGCTGCAGAGCACTTGGCCAGGGCCAGAATTTCAGAAGCACAAAGGGCTCCCTTTGATTTCCAAATGGGAAGARCCTGAATTTCAGCCCTGTTGAGAAACAGGAGCTCCCACTGGGAATAACAACTGGATTTGCAAAGAAGTAGCCAYGGGTCACTGGTGATTTAGAAATAAATCCCCTTTTTTGGACACCTGAGTGAAATCTGATTAAAATCTCATTTCCCTTAYGTGGGATCCAAGACCTTTTCAAAATCTGTCCCTGCCTGGAAAAGCTTCATAGCCAACACCTGATGCCTCCATGCATCAGTTGGAATTTCTCTTCTTTGTTTTCCATAAGCAGAAGTAAATTCTCAGAAATAACAAATGCCTGCAATATTTTTGAAAAATATAATAATATTTTTCCTCRCATTAACAAATACTTCTATCAGTGGGTATTCCTTGAGGATACTTCAGAGGACTTCTTTTCCTTTCTGGAAAGAGATCAGCTGATCAACACTTGAAATAATTATGGAAAAACAGGAAAAAGCTTCATTTAATATTTTTTTTGTGGAAGAAAAATGGTTGGTTTCATTTGTAATTGAACTTTGAAGTTTACTGAAGGGAAGTMAATTAAAATATTTAATAATGGACAAAATTGAAAGGACAGTAACAAAACATTTTGGTTCTTATGTTTTTTTTCAAATGTTAGGCATGGTACCAGTTTCTGACTCAAGTTTGGGACACTTGCCAACATTTTAAAACTAAAATTAAGGTTATGTCCCAGGTAACAAAACTGATAAATTTGTGGGAACATCACCCTGTGTCTGAAAATCTAAGAGTTTCAATAGAGATCATATCTGGCACAATCAACCCATRAAAAATCAACTTGTCTGTGAAACTCCACTCACCAAAATTAAGACAGGACTTACTTTAATGAGTTTATATTGTGYTCCACAGGTGAGATTTTAGCAATGTTTCACTCTGAGGCAGAGAAATGTTCTTTTTGCAATTATTTCCTACAAAGATYGCAAGCTTTTCCTAGGCTGGGCTTACACAGGAAAATTCAAATTCAAATAACTGCAAGAGTCTGGGCTGAGCTSTGCTCCATCTTGGAACAATCCATCCCAAATTCCTCCAAACTGTYGATCTATCCAACACTGAACAGAAACTGGAAAACACGGCTTTGGAATATGCTGTCCAGAGAACCAAAACATGGGAAAGAAATCATAAAATAATCAAACTTCCATTTTTTTCCCTCTCATTCTCCCCTCACTGCCCTCGGGATGAGTGGTTTCAATGTGTTCATCAGAATTTTGTCAGTCAGAGAACCACGAGGTTGCATCAGAGAGCCCATCACTCAGTCACCCTGATTTTCACCATCCCAAACTAAGATTTCACACATGGATTGGAAAAAATCGGTATCTCTGCAAGCCCTGAAGAAAACTTGGCATGTCATGGAATTATTAAGACTGGAAAGGACCTCCAAGATCACCCATTCCCCCAGCACTGCCAAGCCCAACACTACCCCACGCCCCCACGTGCCACATCCACACACTTTTTAAATCTCTGCAGGGATGGTGACTCCACCATTCCCTGGGCAGCCAGTCCCAACACTTGATAACCCTCTCCATGAAGAAATTTTTCCTACTATCCAATCTCAGCCTCCCCTGGCTCAGCTTGAGGCCGTTTCCTCTCCAGAGGGTGATTCATCCCAAACTCAGGTGTCCAAGGGACCTCAGAGGAACTGCACATCACTGCCAGCCTTCCTCCATGGAGCTCACGGGCAGTCTAGGTGACTTCCACTCAAAYTTTATGGAAGGTGAAGTCACAGAAGATAAACTCCGCCTGCCAAGAATGAAAATGACACACGGAGCCATCAGGAATTGGGTTGGATTCCTCCACCACGGGTGATGTCGGACCCTGATTTAAGAAAATAGCAAACTGCAAATAAATAACAAGGAGTAAATARCAAACAGCTAATAAATAAAAAATAACTAATAAATAACAAATAAATAGCAAATATCCCAGCCTGAGACAGGGCTGGCAGCAGGAGAGGAGAGAGGAGCCAGGGAGAGCAGAGCATTACCTCACCCGCTGTAGCTGGAGTAGGCATGGGACTCATCTGGAGCACTGCACTGCCTCTGGGCAAGACTTTGGCTTTTCCTGCTGAAAACACAGTTTAGTCTTGAGGACAGTATTTGCTGTGACTCCCATGTCCCCTGTGAAYRCCATTCCTGCCACCCCGAGCGTTTTCGGCCGCGGTGTTGACACTTCTTCAGCTCTGTCATTAGCTCAGCTGAGGAGAGAACAGAAATGCTATTCAAGCCCCAGCTCCAACGTGGGAGGTTAGGAGTGCAAATCCTTGCCTTGCACTGAAAACACGATGAGTGTTTTATGTTGGTGCTGTGCTTTCTATTTTAGGGAATGCCTTTGTTAGGTTACAAGCCCTTTCCTAGCACATAAAGCACCCTTCTTAAGGGGTTCTTCTACCACAGTTATATTCRTTTATTCTGATCTCTAATCTCCCCACATCCCCAAAATATAACCCAGGACTTGGGGTTTGACTTGTATCTTATAAATTCCTAGTTCTGGCTTTAAAAGCATTTACCTTGTCCCTTGTTTTTCTTTCGCATTTTAAGATTTCTGTGCTGGAATCTAGATCCAGTTTGCTCACAATGAAGATTCAAATGTCACCAAAATTCACCTTTTCCAGTTGTAAGGCTGTTTGGTTTTTTTTTTTTTAACCATTCTCCTCAGTGTCTTCACACTGTGTTTTTGTTTTATGAGATGAACCAACAGATTGTATTTCAGAGAACCACCAAGAGTGGGTTGACCTTTGACTGTGATCACAGAATCATCAGCAGATTTACAGTAAACCGAACAACGTTCCTTCCAGGGAAATGAGGCAGCATTTCTTGGGTAGTTTTGATTTCTGGGTGTAGTTTTGATTTCTGTTTCTGTCCCCCAGATTTCCTATCTTTGCCATTCTTCAGACAAGTTAATAATTCAGGACAAAGATGGAATTCCTCCAAAATACTCCTCTCAGYGTTGCCTGCTAAGTAAACTAAGTGCAAATATAAAAATTTCAGAGAGAAGATAGACCACTCAAAAAAAGCCAAGACAAACCCCAAAGGTTAAGTCCATTTTATCTGCAACAATCCATTATATATTTGCACATCTGACCTTGCAGCTCATTCACAAACACAAACATTTTKTTGGAGCTCAGCATCAGGGTAGAAGGGAGAAGTCCTCAACCAACATTTTAAGTGTTCTGGAGAAAAACTTCCCATTTCTGCAGGGAACTGGAAAGCTGAAACAGGCACAAACTTAAATAAATATTGATTTTATTTTTTACATGATGGATTGTCTGAAATGTTTGTTGTGTTGAAATTGAGGGGACTTTGGAGTAAACGTCTATGAGCTAAAATAGCATCAAAGGGGGAAAAGTCAAGAAGAAAACTGAGAAAATCTGCCAGAAAAGATCACAGAATTATAGAATATCCTGAGTTGTAAGGGACAAGAATCATTGAATTCAACTCCATCAAGTCCAATAGCTTGTTCTAAAGAACTGAGGCACAGGACCAATCCCCATTTTATCCCTGGAGTTTCAGGATTATGTGTGCATCTGTTGGAGAGGGAATTTGGTGATAGAACAGAGGGGTGATGGCTTTAAACGGCAAAAATTTAGGTTTAGATGGGATCTTGGGAAAAAATTGTTCCCTGTGAAGGTGGGGAGGCCCAGAGTGGGTGCCCAGAGCAGCTGTGGCTGCCCCTGGATCCCTGGCAGTGCCCAAGGCCAGGCTGGACAGGGCTTGGAGCACCTGGGACAGTGGAAGGTGTCCCTGCCCGTGGATGGGGAGGGAATGGGATCATCCTTAAAATCCCTTCCAACCCAAACCATCCTTCATAATCCAAAATGACAAGTTATTTTTAAAGTATTTGGGGCAAATTCAGACAGATTTTCCTTTTTAAAAGATTCTCCAAAAAAAAAAGGCAGTGCACAGACATACTGACGTGCAGAAAGATGCTTTTCCTGACTTTAAATTGAAGAAATTACTGTAAACATCCAGCTATATTTTCCCCATMATATCCATTTTTGAACACTTCAGTCTCTTCCAGACTGTCTTACTCATAATTGCTGCCCTCTCAGTGGGTGTAGCAGAAGCAAGTGACTGTTTGCCAAGTGACAAACACACATCTCCAAACCCCTGAGCCTCACAGATATTTTCAGGAAGCTGTAACCCCTGATAAATCTTTGCAGACCACTGAGATGAATAATATTTGTGGATGCATTTTTGAGGCTGCCATAGTGGAGAGGTATTTGTGGCTGAGGGCTTTGCCACTCACATGGAAAAGTATGCTTTCCCTATATCCATCCTATAGGCTGTATTTTCCACATCTGCCTTTAATTAGAACCATTTCATATCTTCAGGAATATGTGCCATCAAATGAATCATTTAGAAATCGGAGTTAACCAGCAAATTATACACTCCTCTGGGGTTTTTTTTCATTCATGAATTGCCAGTGTCAAAATTCCCTCAGGGCAGAGTTTTTAGCAAATCTGGTGAGCCCAAATGGATGGTAAATGTCGCAGGATCAAGGAGGGGACAGATCAGACCTGCATTTTTACACCATACACCTATTTACAACAGCTATTTTCTCACTGACACATGGAATAACCTAATCTCTGTCCTCCTGCTTGTTTGGGGTTTCCATCCCCAGACACTTCAGGAAAAAGAGTCTTAAATCATGGAGGAGCTCTCCAAGCCAGGCTTCATTTCTGATTTCAGTGATGTTTGGAGCATTACATGGGGTTGTTATTCCATGGTCCCTTGCTGAAACAGGTCACTGTGGCCTCCCCTGCCTGCCAATTACATTTTGCTCCAGGCCAGAATTCTGCATAAAAACACCAATGAATTACTAGCAGRGAGAAAAGGCTCTTTATTGCTCTTATTTATACTTCACAGCACTTAGGGGATGGGAGCTCCCAGCCCAGGTGCTGCTCAGAAAAAAGAAACAYCCCTGCTGATAACAACTGCAGCAGAGAAGAGGTGAGGAGGAAAAGGGAAACCRGASCAGCTCTGKCCCACATGWACATCTTCCCCACCAAATAAAGTCRCTGCATTGTGAGAATCACCCAAATCTGACTTCACTGCATGGAGTTTCACCAGCTTCAATTAAAAATTAGCTGATCCACAGAACTGATTTCACCATGAAAGTGAGAAAGAATGGAACAAGTTGCTGAGTAATTTTCTGTAAATCTCATGAGCCAATGGAGTCTCCAYGAACTCACCAAGGACTGGAACAATTTCACCATAAACTTTTTTTTTATTGCTCTTATTTACGTTTCAGCAGCACTTAGAGGATGGGAGCTCCCAGCCCAGGTGCTGCTCAGAAAAAAGAAACATTCCTGCTGATAACAACTGCAGCAGACAAGAGGTGAGGAGGAAAAGGGAAACCAGAGCAGCTCAGTCCTCTGTGCACACCTCATCTTCCCCACCAAATAAAGGCACTGCATCACCCAAATTTGACCTCACTGCATGGAGAGAGTTGTTTCAATTGAAAAGGAGCTGTTCCATAGAACTGATTCCACCATGAAAATGAGAAAGAATGGAACAATCACTGAAAATTATTCAGCAACATCTCATTGTTGCCAATGGAGCCTCCATTAACTCAGAAACGCCACCACCAAGGACTGGAACAATTTCTTTTTTGGCCTGAATTTCACTGATGGGTATACAAGGCTTATATAAAACAAATTACCTGTCACCCTGGAACTCTGTTTTCCCAATTTTATACAACAGCTCATCTCATCTTTCTCCTGGCCATCTCCAGCCTTGCTGCTTTCTTCCAGTCAGGACTTTCTAACTGGCATTGGCCCCCAGGAACAACGACCAGCCTGGCAGCCACAAGCAATTTACACCCCACAGTTGCAATATTCTCTTTATGCACTTAGGTTTTGGCCCATTTTTCTCTCTAGAAGATTATGCAATGCTAATTACATTCTTTTTTTTTTTCCAGGAGAGTTGATAGAAACACATCCAAAGGCACATTTCCCTAGGCAATAGCCTGCTTTAATAAATTCTGGTTGCACTGGAAATATTTGTATTCTAATCTGTAAAACAGAGATTAGGCAAAAGTTCCTAACATTGCTTAAGCACTTCAAGCCAAGAAACAATTCCATTGTACTTTAAATTAAATGTGTGATTTTCATGTCATTCTAAAGGGGGGTGGATACATTTCTTCCCCAAATTATGTTCCAGTTGCATATTCATGAGGTTAGATCAAGATATTAAGAAAATAATCAATATTTGCTGTRTGCACAGCAGGTGACACACCAATGCATTGCTAAACCCCACGCTGCTGATCAAGTGTATTAMATATTTTTGCAGAAATTTAATCTAATCCTTGCCTGAAAAATAAATCCCAGACAAGAGCAATAAGGATAAGGGGCTTTCAGAGAAAGCAGTATTTGCTTAGGCAAGATGGATAAATTGTGGATAATTTATTATTAATAAATGGATAAATTATTATGGATAAACAATGAAATACACAAAAATGCTTCAAAAATCATTCTTCTTTGTTATCCTAATGGGCAGATCCATAGACATTGTGATAATCTATAGACAACCAGATTTAGCTACTGGACAATTTATTCCAGTAAGAAATACCCACAATTTAGGGGGGAAATCCCCTCTCTTTCTTCTATGCTACAGCAGCAGCACTCAAACCAGCTCACCTAAAGCAGGGTTATTCTGGATTTACCATCATTCTGAACAGAATCTCTCCCAATTAAACCCACCCAGAGCACAAAGAAATCCTGCTGGGAACACAAAAACCTTTTTGCTTCATTTGTTCTCAATRTTCAGCAACGCAAGGACACTCAGCATCAGCCATGGATACCCTGGTGAGCATGGAAACCTTTCCCGGTGCAAACAGAGCTTTTCCAAAACTTTGAGCACCAGATATCAGCTTGGCTTGGCTAATTGAGCAAAACCCACTTTAAAAACCTTGATCAAGCAGTAGAGGAGATGCTCGGGCTTTCCTCTTACTCCAGATGGCAGCAGAGATGCTGACTCACCGAGCAGAGCTGCTCCTGGCGTTTATTTCCTGCACCTCCAGAGCCTGGAAACAGCTTCCSCCTGGGATGGAACAGGGCAGAACGCAACAGAAAACACAAACGAGGGAGTCAGGAGTGGGTTCTGGATGTTCCTGTTGCTCCTGGCCACCTCCTGCCCTGCTTTCCACACGTGGTGTTTGCACAGCCTCCTTGCAGAAATCACTTGTCTCCAGGCTGCAGCATCAGAGAGACAAACCGGAGGAGTATCCTGGAAAAGGAGGAATGGGTGATGTGAAACAGATGTTTTCCCTTAATTGCTCATTGCAGAGGCAGCCCAGTAATTAATCCACCTGCTGTGCTCCCACAGGGATAATTACTCACCCCCGTGCTCCCAGCCAGCTGAATTTATGTTTTCCATGCCTCATTATATCCATCTCTGCCCAACAACATGGCCCAAAGTGCTGCACAAGTGCCACACTCATACAAATACCCATCTCCTCCTTRCCCAGAGCAGCTGTGGCTGCCCCTGGATCCCTGGAAGTGCCCAAGGCCAGGCTGGACAGGGCTTGGAGCACCCTGGGACAGTGGAAGGTGGATTGGAACAGGAGGATTCTCAAGGTCCTTTCCAACCCAAACCATTCTATGATTCTGCAGCTCTAGGTACAGAGCTAGAGTATTTTCAGTGAGTAGAGGTATTTTCAATGTTGCTTAGATWTAGAGATTCACATGGCAAGCAGGGCTTTGCAGAAAATCAGGAGATGTTAATTAAAA
Source organism: Cardinalis cardinalis (assembly GCA_014549065.1). Taxonomy (NCBI): domain Eukaryota; kingdom Metazoa; phylum Chordata; class Aves; order Passeriformes; family Cardinalidae; genus Cardinalis; species Cardinalis cardinalis. The sequence goes on from JACDOX010000133.1 coordinate 1,618,729, forward strand.
ATAATTGTATGGTACATGTGAGAGGAGAGCTTCCCAACCAATCACAGCAGTAAATAATTCATGTCTGAAATCCCTGTTTCTTTTAAGACTCCTTTTGTCATAGGAAGTGATCAGGAACACACAGTGAAGGTTTCTGAAYATCCAGGTGATGTTTGTGCTGATTTTTAACTTGCTCACACATTGCTATTCTGAGTCCCATTCAGCACAGAGCAATGGTTGATGTTCACCCATCATTTTCCCCAAATATTTCAAGGCTTGCACTCAAAGGTGCTGCTCAGTGAGGAGAGGAGCCCTTGGCAGTGAGTTCTGATCATGGTTAATATGCAATTAACAGTTACAAAAAGTTAATTGAACAAAGAAAAACAGAAGTTTCAAGGGATCTCTGCTCCTCACCTAGACMTTGGAAGCAGGGGCAGCCCAATCCCCAGTGCTCCAAGAGCGGGACTGGATCCTTCTCACTGCCAGAGGAATTTGACTTTGATGGASTGGATGGTGCACAAGTGATGGGAGCTGAAAAATTGTCACTGACTGGACTTGCTAGGGCTGGAAACAGAACGTGACCCGAGCTCCAAGCCTGGTTCTGCTCCTCGTTAGCACAGCCTTCATCTCTCCTTCTTTTCCAGGGAGCTACTTATTTCAGAGCCTCAGGCAAGAGCCAGCACCAGCTGGAGATAATTTAGTCCTACTTCACTAATGTTGATGTCTCTGGATTTAATATTGGCTCTTCTGGAACCCTCCTAGGGCTCTTTGGCTTGGCRAGGTGGCTCAGGTAGTTATCCTGARCATAATATTTTGTTAACCAAGAGGGTGCAGATCTATTTCAAATACAAAACAGGAATCTGCTCATCCAGGACTAACAAAGCTCCCCAAACCTTCCCCTGCTGAATGCTCAGCAGCCCTCAGCTCTGGGGAACATCTTCAAAAGCCTTTCAGGCTTAACTAATGCCTGCTGGAGTAACACTCTAAAGCAAAGAGAAATCCTCAGAGGGAAAATCCAGTGGCTGGAGCGATGGATGTGGAAGGGAGTGGATGTGCTGGGAATGCAGAGAGCAGGGGGGAGCGTTGAGCTTTGCCAGGGGGGTCACCAAAGGGTTTGGTCAGTGGAAGAGGCAGCCAGGTGCAGCCAGAGAGCCCCAGAGCTCTCTCCATGGCTCCTGGGAGTACCAGGGTGAGCCAGGGTGATGCCCTGGGAAGGCTGATCTGGAGCAGAGCTACAGAATAAAGCAGGGATTTATTCAAAGGATCTCCTCCATGGATCCACCTTGGGCAGCACCAGAGCCCAGCCAGGGCTGCACCCAAGATGAAACAAAATGGTCCCAAAGTGAACCCAAGATGAACCAAGATGGCCCCAAAATGAACCCAAGATGAACCAAAATGGTCCCAAAATGAACCCAAGATGAACCAAAATGGTCCCAAGATGAACCAAAATGGTCCCAAAATGAACCCAAGATGAACCAAAATGGCCCCAAAATGCACGAGCGCTCCTGGGGTCTCTCCCTTGGATCAGTTCTGCTCCATTTGCACCTTGCAGTTCATTGTCCCATTCCAGCTTTAGCCCCTGCAGTCCCACCCTGCTTGTTTTTCTCTCTCCAGCCCACGGTGTTTGTGCTCTTGGGCTGAGATTTGGATCATTTGTCCTTGGTGCCCAGCTGGAGCAGGAATTGTTTTGTCTCCCTGCTCTGTGCACAGAGCTCACCATCCCCTAACGTGAAGCCCAGACCCACACACTAAAGCAGCACAGAATCTGAAAAATATAAAACCTAAAACCTGAGGCACCAAGGGGACCTGAGCAATGGCCTAGTGAGGAGCTGGGAGRGAGCCCAGATGGAGCAAGTTTTGAGAAGAGCAGACAATAAAAAGCTGAGGCACACCACAGCAGCATTTGCCCACACCCTTGTGCCTGGGGACAGCACAAACCCATGAGCTGACATCCCTGGCAAACCAGAAATCCAGAGGGAGACTCAAACATTGCCCCTTGCCAGACTGGCCATGGGATCTTGTCCTGCCCTGTTGCTCCTGAGCTCTGTCCAGGGATGTTCCCAGCCTGGYGTTCCTCTGTGCAGGGTRATTTGGGACAGAGGGACATCAGTKATGGRAAGGAGATCCCAAATGTGTCCCCATCAGTGCTATAAACACCATGGGTGTTATCCCAGGAACAGGACAAAGGAAGGGCACAAAGAGACTGAAGAAATGTGTAGGTTTGCAGTAGCTTTAGTTTACCAGGCTCCCCTCAGTCATGTCCAGCAAGCCAAATTTAAAATACCTTTTTGCTTCAATTTCCGACTGTTCAGTTGGATGCCTGCCTTGCACATGGGTGTGGTGGGAAATGTTGGTGTGATATAAATCACAAACAGAGGTTTTCCTTCAAGCCTCTCAAAATCCCATCTGTTTTATCAGTGGCTGCTGTTACATCCAGTTATTTATGCAGGTAACTGCAGTCCCATTACTTGCCAGTGGCATGGAAAAGCCCTGGAATAAACCCAGCAATTTTGATGTCTGTAGTAATTGTACCCTGCCTCCTCTTTCATGAAGAGAAAAATTTGCTACAATACTCAAGATAAAACAAATAAATCCCATATAAAAGCCCATCTAATTGAATTAAATGAAAGTAGCCTCTCAGACTGCCCTTTCTGTGAATCACATTATCTTCATGTTTACTGACTCTCTGACAGGAGACTAAGTGATCCCAAATTTTATCAGAATAAATCAACTAAACAAAAAAAAATCCCCTCTAAAAAGGACAGACGTTCTTAACAGTCATCTGGAACAGATTATTCCTCTCCAAGTAGCATTGTTGATACTGAAAGTGTTGTAACAATATCCTTTTCTAATGTGGTTCTGCTGTGGCTCCATCCATAATAAAACCAGTCAGTGCCAAAAAACCCACTTAGCATGACAAGCTCCCCAAAACCTGGATTATTTGTGCAAGACTCTGATTTGATTTTCCAAGCTCCATGATCTGATGAAATTTCTTTTAATATTTTTAAAGGAGACCAAGGACTGAGCATCACCTACTGTGGGGAAATGTTTTTTGTTGAACCATACACYCTCCAAGTCCTTGTAAATCCCAAATGCCGCTAAAGAGAGATGGGGACTGGAAATCAAAAYAATTTTCCCTGTTTCCAGCCTTGTAAAGCCTAAAATAAAGCACCTTTTTTATTTTCTTGRGTATATATTGTCAGCTGTGCAGTATGGCTGCATTCAAAGGTTGCAACAGAGAAAGCAGAATGTATATTAATCTCATAAATGATGGATAAATGTCAATGAAAGAACACCACCTTTACACCAAGATGCTCAGAAAAATCCAACAATATTGAGGGCACAAAAGGAGACAACCAAAACAAAACTACCCAGCAGAACAAGCTGAACACTCACCATTTTTTAGCCCAAATGGATAAAAGAGTGCTCTGCCAGGATCCCAAATAAAGGCATTTCTACCACCTTAGTGGTGGTCAGTGCTGGGAAGGTGCCTTCTCTTCCTAAAATCCATCTCCACTTCTGCCACCTCACAGATATTTGTGTTTCACTGCCCAGTACGTTTCTGTCCCAAGCCATAAAGAAATCATCAGGGACAGAGAGATGAGGACTGCAATTCCCAAGGAAAATGACATTTAAAATTAAAGAAGTTCTGTGATTTTCACCCCATATTTTCATTTTTCCAGTGCTCACTTGCAGTTGTATGATCTGTTCCTGTCCTAYTTACACAACCTCAGTTTCTCTAGATGTACACGTTCATGGCTACACCAAAAACCAGTTATTCTTCAAACTAAAAGCTCTTCAGAACTTCATGGGGGAAGAACAAGTAAAACAACATCACCACAGAGCCTGTTAGATGCTGGACATTACCAGTTYCAGCTGTTCTATCAGCCAAGCACTTCCAAACCATTTAGCCCAGAGCAGCGAATCTCAATGAAAAACTGATCAAAAAAAAAAAAAAAAGACAGAAAGAGGGGATGAGAAAAGTCAGAGCCACTTCAGAACTTCTTTGAAGTCTCAGTCTGCTGTTCCCTGAGGTCACAGAGCCCAAATGCCACCCCTGGCAGAGCATGAGGAGCCCTGGGTGCAGCTCTGCATTGTGAGCCACAAACCCARCCAGCCTCTGCTGGCAACTGCTGGGACCAAACATGGCTTGGAGTCACAACAGGACCTGGGCTCCCCTCCCTCCAGCCCTGCCACCCTCRCTGGGAGCCAGCTGGGAGCTTTTCTTCCCGTCCTCTTTGTTGTCTGTGCTGCCCGATAGCAGAGGTCCTGCCAACCTACAACTGGAAACAAGAGCTGAGCCTTGGTGCCCTGCCTGCCCAGAGATAGGGCAGTAATTTATGGAGCCAGCATGCCAAGGGCTCGCCAGCAATGTCAAAAGCGAGTTCATAATAAATTACTCTTTTTGGGGCACTTCCTTCACTTGCCAATGGAGGAAAAGCAAAGAAAAATGACAAAGAGCCCCTYTCGTTTCCTTCAGACAACTGTGATTTATTACAGGCGAAACAAGGAGGATTCCAAAAACATTACTGCTATAAGGGAAGGTAACTCAATCTCCAGCAAAAATAAACAGCCATGTTTRAATAAACCTTCTGAGAAGTGCTACTGCCCTTTTCCCTAGAAATTGGGGGAGCATTTCTTTGCCCTGACATTGTTCTGCTGTGTGAGACGCTGACCCAGGGATCTCGTCTGGTTTGGGTGGCCTGGTAAGTCATCAAAGGATAAAAGGCAGAGAACAAAGGGGAAAATAAAAGTATTATGAGCTGCAGCTGAAGTGCCTGACAGATGTTGGGTGGTTTGTGGGAACTGCCTTCCATCTCCAGAGCAAGGGGTTCACCCTGTCACTGCCCAGGCTCCTGCTCCTGGTGGGGAAGGGTGGGATGGGCAAGGTCTTCCCCCAGTACACCACCCCAGAGAGCACTGGTCAGTGGTTTAGGGGCTTCCCCCAGCTCTCCCACGAACAGTGAATGCAATAAATCACAGCAACACTTAGGTCACATACCCTGCAAGGGTCCTCACAGACTTTAGAGCTTCAGCAGCASCAACCAACCCAAGAACAGCCTTCCCATGGCTCAGAGGACAGGATCCATCTGCACTGACCCTCTCCAGACCTTTTTTCTCCCCAGTGGGAAAGCTGGGCAGGTTAAACCCCACCTTCTTTCCTCCTCTCCTGCATTGGCACCATGATGGCGCATTGCTCAGCACAGCCAATAGAAGTGGGTTAATAAAGAGTTTAGGAACAAATGCAGGCGTTCAAGAGAAGCCAGGTCGTGGGCATCCAGCCTGGCAAAGCTTCTGGAGAGATGCATCCACCTGCCCAGTGGCTGAAGTCCTGCTTTCCCTCCTTATCACCCACGCAGCGCCCCAGGCTCCGCTGGCGTGATGTGTGAGCATTGCTGTGCTCCCCAGGGCCCTTGCACAACCCCAGGGATTTACTGCCCCACTCAGTGTGATCCCAGGCACACCCTCTGCCTCCTCTGCTGCTGGCCTTGCTCTTTGCTTGACTTCCTTATGCCAGAATCGCTCCCTAATTAACACGAGCAATTAGGAAAACTCACTGCAGGAATGTCAGCCCCATTCTCCCCACTGAGATAAGAGATGATTAATGACACCAGGCAAATTAGCCATGCAGCTGCTTGGGTCTGTGGGTCTCTGACATGCTGTGAACACACYAGACTCAGGGTGGAGTTTTTTCTTATTGAGCTTATTGTGCTTTATGAAGCTCATCAGCAAGAGAAAGGTAATTAACCAGCCTTTTATACCACACTTAAACTAGTAGGGTAAAGGACAGGGGAGAAAACCAGCAAGACTCATATTTGTGGATTTCTGTGATGATGAAAAGGCTGGCAAGGATAATTTATGAGTTAATAGAGATCTGAGCTGCTGTGGTCAGTGAGAACAAGAGCTTGCCCGTAGCTTCAGGCAAAGCAGGCAGGGTTAAATCCCTGAGGAGCCCAGGCAGCTGGGACATCCTAAATGCAGAGCAGGCAGAGCTGCCAAGGCTCCAGCCCATGGAGACAGCAGAATACCTTGGCCCAGGCTCCAGAATAGCTGGCATGGGAATCAGGGRGCTGCTGGCCAAGAGAAATTGCCAGGGGAAGAGGCATGCCTGCAGCCACAGCCCTGCAGGAATTGGGTGCTGGCTCCCAGTCTGTGCTATCCATCCACGGCTGGATAAACGCCCTGAGGCAGAGTCCTGAGGAGAAGCACAGCCCTCACCTGCTCATTCAGTGCTGGAGGAGTCACCTTTGAGGTGAGGGACATCTCCCTTACCCCTGGGCCCAGAATTCCCCCTGTGTCCCATGCCCTGGTGCCGCCCTTTGTCTCTGTGGATGGCCATGCTCTGGCTCAGCTCTCAACCAACTCTCCAGACTGAGCTCTGTGACTAAAAATGCTTTGGGAACAGCCTCCCCTTGTAGCCAGAGGCCTCTGGAGAAGACAGACAAATGGAGGAATACTCATGRTCCCAGGATGGGAATGAAGAGATGGACACCTGTGTCCCTGCCCCACCTTCCCTGAGGGCAATGATGGTCAGCTTGCCCAGAAACATCAGCAGAAGGGACATTCTGCTGCCTCAGGAATCTCCTGGKGGAAATGGAGGTGGATTTCCAGGGGCTTTCTAACTGGGCAGCAAGCCAAAGAGGGGAAGAGTAAGGATCTATATTTTGRACTGAGACACTCTGAGCTAAACCACAATCAAGCAACATTTTCCATTGGTGACTTCGGCCCTCAGTGCTTAAACTGCTCGGGAGACCGAGCTCATCCAACTCTGC
>JACDOX010000133.1:1635855-1691764 GCA_014549065.1 Cardinalis cardinalis
CTAGAACAATTCTAGTAACCAGCTAGAACAATCCTGCTAACCAGCTGGAACAATCCCAGTAACTAGCTGGAACAATCCCAGTAACCAGCTACAACAATCCCAGTAACCAGCTGGAACAATCGCTGCTGGCTGTAGTGAGCTGTTTCCACCTTTCCATTGAGGCTGATTCTGCCATAAAATCTCAAGGAACATCTCCCAGCAGTCCTGTCCTGTTGGTGAAAAGTAAAAAAATCTCCCCAACACGGTGAAAAGAACAAAAACCTCCCCAGCGTGGTGAAAAGAATAAAAACCTCCCCAACACGGCCCTCCCCCTGGGTTTGGTGCCCAGGATGTGTCACAGCCCCACCACAGCACATCAGACTGAGCTCAGGTGACATCTGCCACACCTTTGGGTGGTGACACAAGGGGAGCACCCTGCCAAGCCCTCTGCTGTCCCCTTCCCCAGCAGGAGCAGAAATTCAGTGAATACAAGAGGAAGCAAATCACACCCTTCCTGTCCAGCAGCAAAATCAGAGAGCTCCAGGAGCAAGAAGAGCTGCAGTTTGTTGGTTGTCAGCACTGATTCATGCACTCAGCCTGGATGTACATCAAATCCTCTGCTGGAAAAGCAGGATTAGTCATTGTTTCCAGAAAAATACAGCTTGCAGCAGACACCACAATGTATCTCTTTTCTTCTGCAGTTACTCATGCACTTATTRCTTACAGTCTTGGTTGGCGGATTCGAAAAATTCAAACATGAAATTAATTATGGTGCTCGTTAATTCCTCTGCTCCTGGACAAAACCTGCACAGACAAAGCAAAGGCTTTGTCTGCTCTGACGWGGCTGAGGGATCAGGGTCTATTGCTTCTTTATGGTGCTGCGCATCATCCCCCAAGGGAAAAGGGTCAACCTTTCCCCAGGACAGAAAGAAAAACTTGGCATGAGGGCAGGAAACACTTTGGGTTTTCTTTTTCTGTGCCATCCCTCTCCATGAGAACATTTGCCCTGTTCCCTGGGCAGGGCAGGCAGGGTTTTAAATCCAGATTTCAGCTGTAATCCCTTTTTTGAGTTAGTTTCTGCTGCCCTTCAGCAGGACTGCTCTTCCTGCCACTGGTGGTGTTTATTTGTCATGGCTGGGGCAGAGGAGAGAATGGAATCACACATATATCCATTTCTAAGGAAGGCTTTTAAAGCTCTCCAAGATGCTTTTCCTCTAAGTATTCCTATGGATCATCTGCCAGACCACCAGCCATGAGGCACTATCGAGTGTAGCAGCTCTCTGCTATTTTATTTATTCCTCCAGTTGGAAATAATCAAACCTTGCTAGAGCTGCGTGGAAAAGCAGGCTTGAAATATTAGTGATATGTTAGGAAAGGAAGRGGATTGTCATCACATAATTATAGGCAAAAATTATCTTCATATCTGTCATTGCTGCCACTTTTCCTGGAGCACCACTGGAAGGAAATAAACTTAAATTTATCTTAGCTGAACTGGATACCAACACCACCTTTGCTTTCATTGCTGCTGGGCTTCTGTATTGTTTTTTTAATACTGTATTTTCTGTCAGTGTAGCTAACAGAAAACAGTGAAAATGTAAAGATTTTCACAAATTCTAAAGTTTRGGATGATGTGAGCTCCTGGACCCTGATAAACAAGCACAGAGCCACCGGTGCCATGGCCAAACCCCATCTCTGCAGGGAAGGAGACACTGCAGAGACCATTATTTCATAAATACCTGCCTGTTTCCATAACTCTTGGCTGGCTTCCACTCACACACATTTTGCAGACACATTTGACCATTTTCTCTGCCCATCTCAGAGGCTGCAGCCATAACAGCTCTCTGGAGCATCACTTTTGGATAACAGGCTGTGACAGACCCAGCGAGACCAGCAGGAAAAGAGCTGAGTCTGTTATGGAGATCTCATCCCTGCCCAGGGCAGCCTGCTGCCAACTCAACATTAAACTTGCATTTTCAGCTCACTCAGGTGCCTTGGAAAGGCTTTTTGGATGAGGGACAAACCACAGGAGTCTCAGCACATTTGGGCATTGAGAGCACAGTTTGCTGCAAAGGAATAATGCCAAGAAAACATCTGGAGTGATGGACAGCTGAGTGGCAGAGATAATCCAGTCCTTAAACCATCCCCTGCTTTAAAATGCAAAATATTCAAACACAAAATTTCTCTAAATGTGGACTTTCATTGAGCAGACAATACCTCTGCTGCCCTTTTCCTTGGTGATCTAATCCAGATAAAATAGATAAAATCAATGATTTCACAGAGAATCTCAAAATGGAGCTCTTTCCTTTCACCCTGAAGAATCTACAGCTTTAACTAGATGAGGAAAAGAAGAAAATGAACAATGGACAAACAAATACAAACACTTCCTGGGGAGAACAGGACTGGGAAGATGTGTTAATGGTATTAAGAGAGGATTTGAAGAAAAGGAGAATATACAAGGTGGAACAGCTGTCAAGGAAAAGAACTGAAAAGATTTCTTCCTGCTGTGGAGAAGGACRTTGGACCTTTGCTGGAAAACAGAAATTAAAACAAAGAAACTTTTGTTTTCAAGCTGTGTCAAAATAACTTTGCCAGCTTTTGACAGTGTTTTGTGGGAAAGGTTTTGGCAAATCCCACATGAGGAGAGGTGAGAGGACAAAGGAGAGCAGAGGTGCTGGGGTCCAAAGCCATTGCTGGGGACAGCAGTGAGGAGCTGCAGGTGACGCCAGGAGGAGCAAGCTCAGTGATTTTGTGACCCACAGTCTAGGGGGTTTTTTCCCAGCTTTTTTATCTTTGGAGTGTAGAAATTGTCTGAATCCCTCTCTTTTTGAATTTTAATATGTGAGTTGTCCCCACAGCAACTTTTCCAGCAGCTCCACAACAGGCTAAACTCACWCATGGAAAGATGCAACACCCCACAGGAAAACAAAAAGCAGGGAGGGACTCATCAAGCACTTGGTTCTTTGTGACATGGAGAAAAAAGAYCTAAAATCCAGTTTGGGGATATCTGGGTGGGCTTTTCTTTGCTGCTTAGACCCCATCATCAAAGCAACACAAGGACCAGAGGAGACACCAAAACTGCTCCTAATTGCAGGGATTGGGTGCAAAGCAGGGAGAGGATGCCCAGGCAGTGTTTGGGCTGCTAGAAGGAGCAATGTGGAAAGGCCAGGCTTAAAGAAATAAAAAAGAGGAGACAGAATTCTTCTGGGAGTGGTGGGAGGTGTGAGATAAATCAGTTCTGCCTAAAGAAAATCCATAAACTGCTTTCCAGGTCATAAAGAGAAATATGTTGCACATGAGGAATTTGTTCTTAGCTTTTCTTCAGCAGAGGCCTGAAAGAAGGCACTGTCATTTWTATAGAGAGAAAATATTTTAACAAGATGTTCTGTCCTTGAGCAGAGGCCTCTTCCCTGTGCTGTGGAGCCCTTGATCCCCAGAGCCAAACGTGTGGGACTGGAAAAGCAGCTGAGGCACAGCAGCCACCTCCCTGCAACACCCAGAGCCAGCAGGAGCTGCTGGAAATGGTGCCTGGGGAAGGCTGAGCTGGAACAGAGCTACAGAATAGAGCAGGGATTTATTAAAAGGATCCTCCTCAATGGATCCACCTTGGGCTGCACAAGAGCCCAGCCAGGGCTGCACCCAAGATGAACCAAAATGGTCCCAAAATGAACCAAAATGGTCCCAAAATGAACCCAAGATGAACCAAAATGGTCCCAAAATGAGCCCAAGATGAACCAAAATGGTCCCAAAATGCACGAGCGCTCCCGGGGTCTCTCCCTTGGATCAGTTCTGCTCCATTTGCACCTTGCAGTTCATTGTCCCATTCCAGCTTTAGCCCCTGCAGTCCCACCCTGCTTGTTTTTCTCTCTCCAGCCCACGGGGTTTGTGCTCTTGGGGCTGAGATTTGGATCATTTGTCCTTGGTGCCCAGCTGGAGCAGGAATTGTTTTGTCTCCCTGCTCTGTGCACAGAGCTCAGCATCCCCTGATGTGAACCCAGACCCACACACTAAAGCAGCACAGAATGTGAAAAACAGAAAAGCCAGAACCTGAGGCCTCAGAACAGGCTTTGCTCCTGACAAACACGTAAATCTCTGCTCCTGAAGCAGCTCCCTGTGGGAGCAGGAGCATCCCAGGGATGCTGGCTCCAGGTGTGTTGGGCACTGGGTGCATCTGCCAGCCCATTTCCAGTGTCCCTCTGCTGCTGCCTCTGAGTTTGGAACACAAGAACAGCTCCCAGGACAAACCAGGTGTTTTCCCATGCCTGGAATGCTTCCTGCCTCGCTGATGAGGCAAAATTTGGATGGAACCCAGGCAGTGCCCTCCAACCACCATCGTCTGCAGGGCTGCTGGACCCAGCAGGGATGAATGATCCCACAGAGTGCTGTGCCTGCCCTTGCCTGAGGGACAGGAGATGGGTCACTGTGCCACCAGGCTGTGGGACACCCTGCCTGGAGGATCCCAGCATCATCCCYCCCTCCTGTGATTCAGCCTCTCCTTTCCTGCTGCCGTGGGCACAGCTCTCAGCCTTGCAACACCCCACACATCTCATTCCCCTCCAGGGATTAATGGCCTGAATTTCCACATTTCAGGGCAAGCTGGCAAAAAAAAAGCCACATCCTGTGTGAGTCAGGTACAACAGCCTTGTGGTTCCATCACGCTGAGATGTGACATCCTGGGCAGATTCCTCCTGCTCCTGCAGATTCCTGCTGCCCCATGCCCAGGAAAARGCCAAGGCAACCCTGTCCTAGCAGCCTTAGTCAAACCTTTCAGCTCTGGAGGGTTTTGGAAATAAATATAAATATACTTGTGCTTATTCAGGAATAAATGGAAATAAACAGGGTGTTTTGCTTCTTGTTGGTGGCTTTGACAGGTGCAAGGCTTTGGGGTGGTACAAGGTTGGTGATGGGACCCATCAGAGGCAAAGCATCAGCCAGGACAAAATCCAYGGCAAAATTTGGGCAAAATCCCTGCTCCTCTCCAAGCCACAGCATTTATTCCAAGCCCAGTGTAAGGGTATTTTTCTTTCCAACAGCTCAGGATTTGTGCTAAGTTATTGTTGGCTACTCTGCATTCGTAGATATTTTCACATCTGTAAGCCTGTAAAAGGTGACATTGATCTTTCTGTGTTTCTCTGGGTGAGATTATTTTGGAAAAGGCACCTTGTAGGTATAGGATAGGCTTTGCCTCACCCTTTAATCATGTCAAAACTCAGGTGGTCAAAACAAAAAACAAAACAAAACCACAAACAAACAAAAAGAAAATAAACCAAAAATCCAAACAAACAAATACAACAATAAATATAAACATAAATATAAACTTAAATATAAGTGTAAATATAAATTTAAATTTAAATGTAAATATAAATATAAGTGTAAATATAAATTTAAATTTAAATGTAAATATATGAAAGACCCAGTTTCAATTTTTGAATTTCTAGCCCTGGTTTATTGCCATCAATCTGTAAAGTCAAAGCTCTTGGAGCCATTTTCACCAAACGATGACCAAAAACAGGTCAAAAATGACAAAGTAAATGCACTCTGAGTGCAATATGACTTAATTTTAACCAGCAGGAGTTTCAGGGGGATTAAAAAAAAAAAAAAGGAAAAGAACTTGTTGACATGAAGCATGTGGAGTCACTCATCCAGCATTGTGTAAGGGCTGTAAATCTGCCTGGAAATGAGGCATGAAATGCATCATAAAAAGTATATCATCAAAACTATAAGATCAGCTGAAAATTTATGGTAGGTAGCTTGGGGAGAGCGTTACATGTCTGGACTTTAAATTAAATACAGCTCTTCAGCTGTATAATCCTGCAAGCTTTTGCACAGAACTCCTTTTTCYCATTTCCCCCTCCTTGCACCAGCTCTCAGCAGTAAAATCCCCACACTATTTTCTGTAAATTCAGCAATGAAAACTCTGTAATCTGAAAGCCAATACCAAACCTGCCACAGCGAGTGAGTTACAGCAGAAACATCACTGGTTTAAACTTTGGGGGGAAATAAAGCTCAAAAATGAAACCGAGGATTTGTCCTCTCCTGCAAAAGGTTCTGTTGAGTCAACCATTGCAGCTCCCCATTCTCATCATTACTTCAAGATGTTCTTCTGACCCCCATAACCCCACTGTAATTATCTTCTTGGTGTTAGTTTCTGTTTCTTCATCTCCCCAAAGATTATTATTGTCTCTCTGTGACCAGATGAAAACCAGATGGGGAGGATAAAGGGGAGAGATGGAGATTTGGTGTCTACCTGATTTCTGCTGTGCCTGGTGACTGTGGGCATGCATGATCAAAATTAAAGCATTCAATTACTCTCTAAAGCCTAATAGAAATTGTTCTTTTGGTTTCAGTGTTGTGCCAAGGGAGTGGGGATCGTGATCCTTCCAAATTATCCTTCCAAGGGGCCAGAGGTTTATCTCACCTGAATTTCCCTGCTCTACAAACCAGCCAACAAATTGCCCAGCACAAATCTGCAGGAGGTCTCTTAATCTCTGATCATCCATCAAGAAAAGGCTGCAGAGAGCAATGGGAGAAAGATTCTCCTGCCCACTGAAGAAACACAAAATAAGAACAGTCTCTAAAACAAACTAAGCTCATCTTTCCYTGGTATCTCCTGCAGCTTCTTGGTTTTTTCTGATAATTCTTGAAGACGAAGTACTGAACCACGCTCCTTTCACCTGGAGTAATTCATGCCATATATTTATATTATTGAACTGTTTCATCCTAATTCCTATTGCAGCCTGGGATGCGCTGAAGAAACACAAAATAAAAGCACTCTCTAAAACAAGCCAAGCTSATATTTTCCCTGGTATCTCCTGMAGCTTCTTGGTTTTTCTGATAATTCTWGAAGATGAAGCACTGAACCACAGTCCTTTCACCTGGAGTAATTCCTACCATATATTTATATTATTGAACGGTTTCAYCCTGATTCCTATTGCAGTCTGGGATGCTCTGTGCCTTCCCCTGTTCTTTGGAGCCCTGGGAGCCAGCATTGTGCAATCCCCCACTGCTGCAGCTCTGCCAGTTGTAGTGGAAAAGTTTGAGCAAGAAAAAAAATCTCCTTGGCCGGACACCAACCACACTCCTCAAAATCAATGTCAGGGCTTTGCTGAGGCTCAGATTTCGTGGCCAGCAAGAGCTGCTGTGGCCCAGATTTGCAGCAGGCTGCTGTGACCGTGTTCACAGGGGTCTGAGGAKGAGGGAAGAGATGAGGMTCTKACTCCATGTTTCAGGAGGCTTGATTKATTATTTTATGATATATATTATATTAAAACTRTACTAAAAGAATAGAAGAAAGRATTTCATCAGAAGGCTGGCTAAGAATAGAAAAAGAAAGAATGATAACAAAGGCTTGTGGCTCGGACAGAGAGTCTGAGCCAGCTGGGCTGTGATTGGCCATTAATTAGAAACAACCACAKGAGACCAATCCCAGAYSCACCTGTTGCATTCCACAGCAGCAGATAACCATTGTTTGCATTTTGTTCCTGAGGCCTCTCAGCTTCTTGGGAGAAGACATCCTAAGGACAGGATTTTCCATAAAATGTCTGTGACAGGGTGCTGCCACCCTCACCCATCCTGGGGCTGTCCCCAGGGGTGGCTGTGCAGGGCAGCCCCGTGTTTGCTCTGCTCCCCGCACACTGTGGCTGAAGCCTGGGCTGGCTTTCAGCATTTCCTCACTCTGACAGCTGATTTGTAGCTTGCTGCTTTCCCAGCCACCGCTCTATGCTCCCACTGCCGCCATCTCCCAAGCAAACAGGAACTTATCCTCATCAGCAATGCCAAAGCCAGGCTCAGAGACAACACAGAAACCTTCRCCAGACAGCACAAAAACTGGCAGGAAGCTCATCCTGGGGCCAAAGCCAAACACCCATCTTTGTGTTTAGGCACCCCAAAAGCTGCTCAAGCCTGACCTGTTACCAACATGTGACACATGGAATAAATTCTGCTGAGTATCTCCAGACTAAGCCAAACACTGCTGCCACTGGGCAGGCCRGGTGGTTTTTAGTGTTAATGAGAGGTTCAATAATTGGAGCAGAAATTTGGGATTCACAGGTGGGCAGTAAGGCCTTTGTAAGCCCTGAGCGAGCAGGGATTGTTGTGTGACCCCAAAACTCCCAGCCTGGTGCCCAAGGTCCCTCCTGGACAAGGGGAGGAGGAGGAGGAGCGGATGTTACCTTCATCCCTTGCTCAGCTGCCCTGTTGGCTTCTCAGTCTGGAATTGGAGTCAAAGACTTCCCAGCCTTCATCCAKCTCTGGCTGGGAGAAAGAAAAGGAATTCCCCAGGGTCTGCTTCCCACAGTGCTGGAAAAACCTGGGTAGAGAAGAGACATCAGGTCTGTGATCCCCTGCTTGGCACAAAAGGTGACTCTAAAAGAAGCTGGCACCATCACCCACAGTGACAATTCTGCTTGCAAGGCCCAGGAAATCCCAGGATAAAGTGAGGGTGAAACACGGAAGAAAACAACAGGGGAAAAAGTGACAGGGTCTACACAGGCCTGGCTAAGTCTGCACTTCAGTTTAGATGGTTTTGTACTTTTAAAATGAATTTTTGATGAAATTATAATTAAAATTATACTGTGGTTGTGGTTTTCCCTTTTCTTTCCAAACAGTTCCATTGAATTTTAAACTAGGCTAAGAAACAGTGYTACCAAAGAGAATTTACTCATCCTCTTTAGGGTATTTTAAAGGTATTGGCTGTTCAAATGGTGATGAAAACTGTCAAGAAAATGCAGGGCATTTATTTGGAGGCAGGAAACACTGAAGGAAGGCAGAGGCAAAAGCAAAAGTCACCAAATATGTGAGCACAAAGTCTGTGGGTCTCCTTTTCCAGACTCCAGCACTGTCTCCTGCTGCCTGCACATCCCGTCCCATCCCATCCCGTCCCGTCCCATCCCATCCCATCCCATCCCATCCCTTCCCATCCCCATCCCATCCCTCCCTCTCCAGGGTGCATTTCTGCCCCTCACTGACACACTGCTTGGACCATCAGGGCAACAGAAGCTGATCCCTGAGGAGCAGCTCCTGCTTCCAGCACACCATGTTCTGCACCACATTCCAAGTCTCCTCTGCTCCATTTTATCACTGAGGTCTTGGCTGCATTCTTCTGCTTTTTTTTCCTTTTTTTTTTCTCTTTTTGTCCTTTTGCCTATTTCTTCTTTTATTTATTTTAGGGTTTTTTTTCAGCAAGCTTTTCTCTAGCAATCTGCTGGAAYGAACAGCCAGCCTGTGTCAGCTGGGATGGAGCTGAGCACGGGGCTGAGATTTATGTGAGCTGAATGCTCAGACAGTGGTTCAGGGTGGAAACTCTTACCCAGCACAGCCCGCTGGGTGATTTTACACAGATTTACTCTCTGTCTGATCTCTAGGAACCTTTGCATGCAAACCTTGTGGATGTGCTCACCCACAGAGGCAGCAGCTGGAGAAGAGTTTGGGCTCAGCCCTTTGCCACCAGGGGCCGAGCCCAGTGCCTCAGTTTCCCTGMAAGGCTGGATTTTGGGGATTCAGGACTGCCCACTGTCACAGACACATTTTSTGAAAAATCCTTTCCTTAGGATTTTATCTCCTGAGAAGCTGAGAGGCCTCAGGAACAAAATGCAAACAATGGTTATCTGCTGCTGTGGGATGCAACAGGTGCATCTGGGATTGGYCTCRTGKGGTTGTTGCTAATTAATGGCCAATCACAGYCCAGCTGGCTCAGACTCTCTGAGAGTCACAAGATTTTATTATCATTCCATTCTTTTTTCCTTTCAAGCCTTCTGATGAAATCCTTTCTTCTATTCCTTTAGTATAGTTTTAGTGTGTCATTTTCTTTTAATATAAAATACATGATARAATAATAAATCAGCCTYCTGAAACATGGAGTCAGATTCTCATCTCTTCCCTGGTCCTGGGACCCCTGTGAACCTCACCACAGCCACCACTTCTGCAAATGCTGCATCTGCTCTGGAGGAGGCTGAGAGGTGTCTCAGCACTTTACACCCAGATTTTGAAAAGGTTGAGATCCAAAATAATTTTCAGGTGCCCAAATGAGAGCAAAACCTTTTCAGTCCAGCCCTTCCTCACCCTTCACTGTCCTATAAACCCAATGGCTGTGCCACAGGGAACATCCCAGAGCCCTTCACCTGCCAGAGGAAGAAAATGCCCTGCAGAGAAAGAGGAGCAAGCAGCTCCCCCTGGCACCACTTCTCATCAGCTTTCTAGGCAATTTGGGACCTCTCCCACAGGGGTGCAGCCCCAGGTTCTGGGAACAAATCAGTTGTCATTTGCTCGTTTGAATTTGGGGCTTTACTCCTTTGCAAAGGATCTGTCTTGACTTTAAAACAGAAGCGTGGAAGAAGGGAAAATAACAGATCACCAGGGAAAAAACACTAGTTAGAACATAAAAATCTAACACTGTTAGATTTTAAAAATGCATTACTTTTTAAACCATTCATTTGGGGGCTGGTGATGCTCTTGAAATCCTTAAAGATGGAAACACGAGGCTCAGAAAATTCAGAATAGGAGATTAATCAGTTCCCTTCTCCCAAAGGGGCTTTGCAGAGCTTGGTCACATTTTTCCTCCTCCTTTCTCAACCCAAAGCTCCCGAGGTCCCTTCAGCAGGGCTGGGTTGGGTTGTGCAGCAGGACATTCGCATGGGAACAGCCCTCTCTGCACAGGCATCAGAAGAGAAAAAACTGAAGTAAATCATTAAAGAAAAATTTAATTAAACTTTTAAAGTAAAAACTATTTAAGTGAACATCTAAGGAGGCTTTGCTGGGTGTGAATGAGGCTGCAGAGATGTGTCCCAAGGACTGGGAGGGCTGTCACTCGTCTGCTCCACCACGTGTGGATCCTCCTGAACGCTCCAGAGCTGGAGGCATCCCAGTTTTGGGTGAGGAAGAGCTCACTGCAGCCCTTTCAGGGAAAGCCCCAGCTTTGTGATTCCTTTTGCACAAAATAAAGGCATCAAGCCTGACTCTGGCCCGAGCTTGGCAGTTTGCCTGTGGAAAACATAACAATATGCAACGTTCCTCGTGCCAGTGGAGAGCCCCAAAACTATTTTAATTATTGGTTTTGGTAACTGAATCACAATAGAGAATTCAATAGGGCATTTTTGGGTTCTTAACTCACAGTCCATACATTCCTCCTCCATATCCTGGGGAGGTGCTGTAGCCAGGATTATTCTGGTTTGGAGACACTTAAAACCAGTTTAAGGGTAATCATGGCACATTTGTCCAGACCTAAGCAAATTCTACCCAAGATTCCCTCGAGCTTTTTTGGTTGGTTTGAGTGGCTGAGGGGACCAGGAGCACCTTGCAACCCTGAGCCCACAAAAAGCCACCTCAAGGTTCCAACAACCAGTTGAGGATCAGCAGAAAAATTATTTTGGAAGGATCATGGAAAGCAAAATGGCTTAAAAAAAACTAAGAATGTATATGAAAATATGATGGTGGTGGTGAAAAGGAGCAGTGAGAGAGAACTGCTGCTCTGTTCCCCTGCCATCAGTGTCACAGCTGTGCCTGCCAGGGCAGCGCCCGATATGCAGAGAGCAGAGCACTCAGCATCAACCACCCCTCCTTTCCTTCCCCTGCACTCACACTTTTTGGTTTTAAATGCCTCTCATTTTAACTGATCACAGCCAACAGGGTACCCTCAGACTGAAGTGAAAATCCATTAAAAGTGCAGGACACACTGGAGCTCTCCAGAAATGAAACAAAATCCAAGGAATTACCTCGAGGCTGTGTCCCAGGGAACGCTGCCTCTCCTCCCTGMGCATTTCTCCAGCAGCTGGGAGGGTTTGAGTTGCTGGGAAGGATGCTGCACTCAGCCCTGGGCTGCCTCCAGCCTGTGGATCCAGGAGCAGAGTCAGGACACCTGTACCTAAAAGCAAAACCATCCAAGTCTGCTTGGATGCGCTGCCTCAGAGAGATTATTCTTTTCAGATGAGAAGGAACTATTCAGCCCTGCCCATCCTGGAAAGACAATATTGTATTTCTTACAAGAACTGGGATAATAATCCCTGGCACAACTCAGGACATTGCTCTGCTCTCCTGAAATTCCCCCACCCTGAGTTTACAGTTGGTGCATTAATCTTTATTCCCCCCCCCAAAAAAAACATAAACTCGACTCCTGCTGCCTGGCCAGCCTTGTCTGTCTGTACAGCCCAGCCTGGAGTTACAGTGCTGAAGGAATGTGCTGCAATGCTGAGCCTTGCCAAGCCTGAATTTGGATTATTCCRGCCTCTCCAGGCCTTTAAAAATGGATATATTTTGCTACCTACCCCACTCTCCTGATGGGAGCAGCTCTGCAGCAGGCAGGAGGCCACCAGCACCCCTCAGGGTGTGAATGTGGAACTAATTAAAAATTAAATAAAGCAGGAACTAATCCTGCTCTGCTTTATCAGAGCCAGGGTCTGGGCAGASCCACGGGTCTGGTCTGGGGGTGTTTATAAAGGAACAAGGAGAGAACTTGCAAAAGGCTGAGCTGGTGTTGCACCAGGAAGGGTTTTACAGGAACCGGGTGGGTTTCACTGCTCTCTGGAGGTTTCTGGATCAGTCTGGGACTTGGCACAGATAAAATAATCTGAATTATGTTGCCCCCACCTTTCTGGGAGTTGCCCTGGGCTGTCTGGTCACTGCTGYTGGGGTGAGGATTAAAGAAGGGACATCTGTGGCATCTGTGATGGAGGAGCTCTGGCCACAGCCCTGCAGCAGTGGGGTCAGGGGCTGCTCCTGCCACAGCAATGGGTTTTACTGCTGCAATATCACCACAGCATAAATAACCAGGCAAACAGAAAACAGCTCCATTTATAACAATCCAAAGTGACRCTCTAAATCTCCACCTATAAATATATGAACCTCCAAATAAATACCCTTGAGGCCATTATTAAGGCACACCCTCTCCACCTCAGGCTTTTTCTAATGAGCAAGAGAGCAGACTTTAAATAAACCTGGCTCATGCCAGGCTTTGCAGCCCAGGGGCTGCAGCACCCAGGCCAAAAGGCAAAAATCATCTCAGGTGGATCTGAACTCCGAGAGGCACCGAGCAAACAGCTCTGCAAGCACAGGAGCTGGAGCTGTTTATCACCAGCAGGAGGAGGTGAGGTGACCTGTGGAGCCAAGCTCCTGTGGCTCTGACAGGAATCTCAGGATATTCCCCTTCCAGGACCCGGCACAAAGGCTGTGTCTGGCCAGACACGGTGCCTTGGAGGGATGGAGCTCCAGCTCTGCCGGGGCAAGGAGTCAAACGCCACAAACCTCCATCCAAGCCTCACACCTGATGGCACTCTGAGCCAGTCCAGACCATCATCTGGGGTTTGTGCTCTGCTCCTTCCACCCTGTGCAGCTGCCAGCCTGCCTGCCTTCTCTCTGAGAGAGCTGAGGAGACAATGCCAGCAGATCCTTCCAAAATCAAAAGGAATCCTGGGGGAAAAACCAGGTTTTAGGCAATCTTAGACTGATGAGGAGCTGTGAGACCACATGGCYGACAGGATCCTCCAAGCCCCAGCTGGGAGAAGTCCAGGGGCAGTGTGGGCTCTAATGAGGCTCTGGTGGGACCAACTCTGACTGAAACAGGGATTCTACACTCATGGAATYGTCTAAATCCATGGAATCACCAAATGCTTTGGGCTGGAAGGAGATCACCTAGATCCAACCTCCTTCCATGGGCAGGGACACCTTCCATGAGAAGGAATYTCATCAGGTTATCCATGACCTCACCCAGCCGAGCTTTGAAAATCTCCAAAAAAAGGGGATTCCACAGCTTTGTTCCAGCATTTGAGCACAGCTGAGGGGCTCCTCTCTGTGCTGACCCCTGCATGGTCACAGCATCATCATTCCTGCAGGTTCTTRGACAGCTCCATTCCATAGAAACATCAGCAGTGACCGCCATTCCTAGGGGAACAGAATGAACTGAAATTTGAAATGAAGCCTCTGTTGGTGGACTCAGAATATCCAGAAATCAGGAATATGCTGGTTTTTTCATGGTGACTCTTTTCATGGTGATTCATTCTCCAATATTATTGCAGTGTCAGGGTTGCTGTCATCTCAAAATAAGGCAGARAAACTGAAAATCACCAGGACTGAAACTGCCTTAGACACAGACCTGGCCACTCAAAATGAAAGGAGCAAACCACAATTCCCCTGGTGTCCCATTAACCTCAGAAATACAATAAAAAACTGAAGTTACAATTCAGGAAAAAAAAATTATTAAATAAAATCAGCAGCTAAATTGCTCCTGAGGAACCTGCTCTTGGAAACCCTGCTTTGAGCAGAGATTCCCTCCAGCCTCAAATACCCAGTGTGATTGTCAATAATTTCAATAACTTCAAATAATTTTTCACATTGTTTTGAATTTAACTGTATTGAAATATGCATTTATGGGCATTCCTGATATGTAGCATTAGTGGGGAACTTGTTGATAAAAATGGAGCAAAACCGAGAAATTTTTCAATTATATTTGATGCAACTCCAAGCCTGGTGCAGAGATTAATTTATTTTTTTTATGGATTTCTCTGCATGAGCTCCTTAAATCCTCTGTTTACCAGTGGGGCCGTTATACTCATACTTGTTTTCTCCCTATCAAAACCACACACCTTCTTTATTTAATTTATTGCACCAATTGCTGGAATTGTGCAACTCCTGTGGATTCCTTCTAAAGCCTCCAGACAGATGACATCCAAGAGGGAAAAAATAAAAAAGCAAAAGGAAAAACACTC
This sequence comes from Cardinalis cardinalis, assembly GCA_014549065.1. NCBI lineage: Eukaryota > Metazoa > Chordata > Aves > Passeriformes > Cardinalidae > Cardinalis > Cardinalis cardinalis. Next base: position 1,650,525 of record JACDOX010000133.1, read on the forward strand.
AGAGAGGAAGAACCTGAAGACTTCTACACCTGGCTTCCAACTTTTGGCAACAGCAAAACCCCAAATTTGCATATTCTAACASCATCATTTTGATAGAAATTTGGAATGAGCATCCTTGGTGTCCTGATACTGACTTCCAGAGGAAAATATTGCCTGTTAAAGGAAGATGAGATTGATAAAATCTTAAAACTTAGACATGGGGTGCTGGGGAGGGATGGAGGCTGAGGGAAAGGGAACATGGACCTGGAGAAGGATTGGAAAAGGGAGAGGGAACCAGAGAGACCAGCAGTGAGGGAAAACAGAGAGGGAAGGGGAAGGATTGGAAAAGGGAGAGGGAACCAGAGAGGGAATTGGGGTGGTCTGGGCATGGATGCACACACAGCACTGGTGGAGCTTCTGCACCAAGGGACATCACCTGCCCCACCTTGTCCTCCATCCATTTCAGTAAATTGAGGCCAAAATGCCAAAAGTCCAGACCACAAACCTTGTGCAGCTCAGCTCGTGGGGAGGACAGTTTGCCTGGAGAGCAGCCAGGGAGGAGATGACTCACARAGGTCTCCTCACTCTTCTGACAGCTGTAAGAAGGAGCACGAGGCACCAGCCTGCCTCTGAAGATAATCCAGCCCTAGAACTGGGACAGACAAGGAACTGGGAATAACACAGACAGGCTCTTCCTGGGGACAAAAGCCAGGATATGCTGATTTATGGCAAGAGGAGGAGGGATTTATTTTTATTATCCAAGCCAACCTGAATCACTGTAGAGGCAAGAGATCAAAAATAAAGACCAGGTCCACGTCCTTTCTTGGTTTAATTGCAGTCACTCCAAGAGGATTTTGTTTGAACAAGGGTTCCTGATGTTATGTCTGCACTGAAAAGAAAAAAAAAAAATTCCATTTCAATTTGGTCAAGCCCCATGAGCTAACCTGGGCTRAAATAGAGGTGAACAGAGTGCAGGAGCAGGAGAGGGATGGAGTGGGTCAGATCAAAGGTCCCCAAGCAGGAACACCCAAGCACAGGAAGCTGTGAGTAATTCCCACACCATTCCCAGCCTCAGGAACCCACAGCTTTAGGGGAGGTTGGAAGCCCCAGGTCCCAAGCTGGAGATGTTTGTGAGCCTCCAACCCTTCATACAACAGCAGAGCCCCCTCGATACCCCACAGAAGTGAGAAAKGAGCTCCTGGGCTGGAGAATGGGCTGTGGCACAAATCCCTGCCCCTGAGCTGGCTCAGACCTGGGTGTGGGCACCCCAGCTCCTGCAGGCCACAGCAACAGCCCAGAGGTGACCTGGGGTCAGCTTGGGGTTCAGTTAAAATTGCTGAATTTAGTCRGAGCCTGTGTTGGTTTTCCTTCTCTTTATCCTTATTTTCATTAAAGATAATTAATATGAATTGGTTAACTGGCACTAAAAACATATTTTCTTTCTTCTGCCTTAAATTAGAACAGGATCAGGATGTAGGCATGAACTAAGCCAAGGATCCAAGCACACTCCAGGCTTAAGGAAAGCCCAAGTTCCAACCTAAATTTTGTGCTTGAATTCAAGGAAAAAAAACATTTCAGTTTGGTGAGAAGAGTTTCATAGTCTACAGAACAGTATTCTATCCCAGTTTTATTTTATCTGAGCATACCTGACTGCAACAAGGATGAGTGATTRTTTTTCCCAAGGCTCCAATCCCGGTAGTATACATCCCTTCATTTTTCTTTCTTTTTTCCTAAAGATTTTTGGCAAATRATTTCCACCTCTGGCTCCTTACAGCCTATTTTGTATAGGAAGGCTCAGGACATGCCTGGCTGCACAAAGGGGTCACCCTCCAGGTTACTGATTAGGAAATAGTAGGGTTTGTCAACATCTGGCCCTGACAAACTTTTAAAATATAAATACAGATGGTTTTATTTAAAAGGTAGAAGGTCCAAATTCAACTCAAGGATGAAGCCTGTTTTCTTTCCAATCTCATTTTTTCCCCTGGATGTTTGGTACGCTGTGTTCCGTTGCTGTGAAGTGTAATCACATTTATATAATAAAACATAATTAAGAGAGGGGAGCATAAATTGGGAGTTCTTTCATTTTGTGACCTATTCAAGAAATTTCTAGCCCAAAYTGAGTAGAATTTGTATATGTSAAATATTTCTGAGAGCTTAGTCCCATGGTAAGAGGGAACACAAGCCTCAGTGAAGTAGAATAAAGAGAATAACTTCTCTAACTGCTACTTCTGTGGGCTAGAAAATTAATTCCCTTCATCCAGTTTGACTCTGAAATCTGCAGCTGAAGCTCTCTTTGCATGAGCTCTGATCCTGTTCAATTGTGCAGCACCTCGAGTGCAGATCCCATTGCAGCAATTCCTGCCCAGGCAGAGATTTCTACCCCAGAAAATACAAGTCAAAAACCTCTACAATCCATGCCCATAACTTTTCTCTGCATAAAAGCTCCCAGACCAGCAGCAGGGTRCTGAGTCACCAAAGAAAATGGCACAATAAATTCAGCATAACAAGAACAAACTCTCCCCCAAACCCCTCCATAATCCACGAGGAGAACCCAACATTTGGCACTCAATAAACCCTCTGATCAGGCACCTGAATTCAAGAAATCACCAACCTGAAATCACTCTCAGTGACCTTTGGATGCTCCTTAAAAAATACCATCTCATGCACTCTTCGTGCCCCAGGGCTGATAACCCAATGAACCCATGGATGGGTTTATTTATCTTGTCATTTATTTATTTATCTTGTCATTTCTTCCTGTTTTGCTGAGGTTTCTCATCTCCCTGTCCCTGACAAAAGCAAAGGGATTCACTCGCTCTGTGGAGCGTAATCACACTTGTGTAATAAAATATCATTAAGAAAGGGAAGCATAAATTGAGAGTTCTTTCGTTTTGTGACTTATTCAAGAAATTTCTAGCCCAAACTGAGTAGAATTGATATTTGTCAAGTATTTCTGAGAGCTGATTCCCATGATAAAGGAACACTGTGTTGAGCACAGCAAAGACAGGATTTTTTGGGAAAAGGGACGTGGGGAGAAGCACAGATTCAGCATTGTGAGGGCAAAAGGGCTGGACTGAGAACATTGTTTTTATCAAGAGGAGTGAAAAAATCTGGCATCTGGATAATGCTCCTAGCAGGGCACCAGCAAGCCTGGGACAAAGCTTTGGAGATTTAAATCCTGGGAATGTGGCTGTGGCTGTGCTTGGTGCTCAGGGCAGTGACTGGTGGGTGTGGTGGGGACAAAACCCCTTTAGTGTGAACCTGAACTCATTAAAACATCCTGCTCTGCTTCATCAGAGTCGAGGAGAGAACTTGCAAAAAGCTGAGCTGGTGTTGCATTAGGAAGGGCTTTACAGGACAGGATTAAATTCCAAATATTCCTGGAAAATTGCTGAAATGAAAATCATCAAATTGCACAAAGAAGAGCAGAGAATTGTATGTAGAAAGGGGAAATCAGTTGTGAGTGAGGGGCTGGGAACAGGGGCTGGAGGGGATGTGAAAATGAGAAAGGTGATGGGAATAAACTCAAAGGGAGGCAAAGGGAACAGCTGGGGAAAAAACCAAACCAATGTTGGAAAACACAGTGCATGAACAAGAATTTTTTGTGTAACCTAGAAAAGCAGCAACAGGAGATGAGAAATTGTGTTCACAGCTAAACACATAAAGATCATTATCAAGGCAAAGGCAGCCAGCAGCTCTCCAGGAATGCTCCAAGGAGCACATGAGGCCTTTGGCTTTATTTGCAACAAATACCTTGAACATATCCTCAGATTTGAGCACTCTATGAACTTGCTATTTGTTAGGATTTCTTTTTCCCTCCTTGGCATGAAAACATCCTGAAGGTAGAAGGAAAAAAAAAAAATATATATATAAAATAAATTAAACACACAGAGCATATATATATATTAACAACACATCTTAGTCATAGAAACCCTGGGAAAACTTCAATTTGGCACACAGATGTGGTTGATTCTGCCAGGGGACTCTGTTTTCAGTGCAGTTTTTTGCACTAAGCCTATAAAAGTGACACCTGAACCCCTGGGAGCAGCAGGAGCAGGGAGCCACACCTTGGGTTTTTCTGCCATCCGCATGCAAGGCTGCTGCTATGCAGARCATGAGGTCCAAATGCACCAAGCAGCACCAAACTGTACTTCAAAATCAGATTTATTTGTTCAAATATGGGTTTAATCTACTTTAAGACAATTAAAAGAAAAGGGGGAGGACCCAGCACCGTTGACTTCAACAGGTGCCCACTTTTCCTTCTTTTCACTTTTCCATCTCCTGCTGCCCTGCAGCACATCCTGCTACTCCCCCTGAGCAGCACGGTGGCATTAAGGTGACATTTTCACCCTCAGTAACTGAATGGCAGCAAAATAAATCACGGAGGCACGAGCTGAAATCCCCCCAAAGCCCCACCAGCGACCTCAACAGCCTCCAATGGATCCTTTGTGCAAAAAGGCACAAATCTCACCCAAACCACTCTTTGTTTTTTGTCTCATGCTCTGCTTGAGCTTTGTGTGAGCAAAATTCCTGCAGCACCTGCACTCCTGCAGTGCCAGGCAAACCTGGCGGGGCATTCCAAGCTCTGCTGTCCTGAATAGGATGCAAATAATGAAGTTTTTACTCTGTGAGGTGGAACCATGCAGTGTTTAATCCATCCCACCGCCCAGCTGAGAGGCGCTGGAACAGCTGACAGGGGCTGCAGCTAGAAAACGACACTGGAGATTCAGGAGATTGTAGGAAATATTCCCCAAGTTTTAAACTCCATGTGCAGCTGCTGCACGGAAGGCAAAACAGGATGTCAGCTGCACTGGTAGGGGAATGTCCTCTAATTGAAAAGATTTGGTTTTTATTGTGTGAGGAAATGATAAAATCTGGAGCAGAGCATGGTTTGGTCAAGCAGTGATATGGGAAATAAATGATATCAGTTCTCCAGGCTTAAGACAGAGAAACATTCAAGACAATGGGTTTATTCTCATTTCTCACGGCCTATGGTGGATGGATCAGCTCTCACCTTCAGGAGAATGATGGTTTGTGTCTGTTCAGCTGGCAAAAAGACTTTCAAGCAAGTTCCTCAGTCAGCAGAGCTCTGCAGCCCCACCAGAGCCAGCTCTGACCCAGCCCCCTGCTCTCAGCACTGCCAGAAACAGCCCAGGGACACCCAAAAAAACCTAAAACAAAAGCAAGAAGCTGCCTCAGCGTAAGATAACCCTCAGGGTCACCTCTGGTGATGTGACCTCAGACAACTCTTGTGACCGTGCTCGCAGGGGCCTGAGGATGAGGGAAGAGATGAGGATCTGACTCCATGTTTCAGAAGGCTGATTTATTATTTTATGCTATATATTACATTAAAACTATACTAAAGGAATAGAAGAAAGGATTTCCTCAGAAGGCTAGTTAAGAATAGAAAAAGAAGGAATGATAACAAAGGTTTGTGATTCTCAGAGAGTCCGAGCCAGCTGGGCTGTGATTGGCCATTAATTAGAAACAACCCCATGAGACCAATCCCAGATGCACCTGTTGCATTCCACAGCAGCAGATAACCATTGTTTGCATTTTGTTCCTGAGGCCTCTCAGCTTCTCAGGAGGAAAAATCCTAAGGAAAGGCTTTTTCAGAAAATATCATGGCTGTAAACTCTGGTTTTTACACAAGGAACTGCATTCCAAAGAGCTCTGGAGCAGCAGAGCCCTGCCAGCTCAGGCTCCAAACTGAGGGACATTTCACACTTTGCCACCCAAATATTTTGCAGACAGGTAACCGAAATATTTTGAAAATGAAAGAGAGAAAAGGGACAAAGCTGCCACTCAATGGAGCTAATGATGCAAGGTTGATTAATGGGAGAGGTGAGTGCTGCAGTGCTGGCCTGCTGGGAGGGCAGAGCCAGAGGGAGTTTGTTGATATACCTTCAGAAATAGGTGGAGAAGCCAGAACAGATGTGCTCCCATGGAAAACACAGCTCTGGGGAGAGGTGGAGCTCAGCTGGGTCAGCCACACACGATGATTTGTCCACCAGGGCCTGAAAAATGGGCATAAAGACACGTAATTAAACCACACATCCCTTATAAGGGCAGGACAGCCATTGGGTTTGGTGAGTGAGAAAGAGCAGCAGTGTTTGTGGAAGTTTGATGCTGTTTTGCAAAGTTTACTTTCTCAAATGAGAAAGAAACAGTCAAAAATATTCTGATTTCTACMAAAAAAAACCAAGTTGGAATAGGCCAGGTAAAATGACAATCCCCACTTGGCTGGGAGCTTATCACTTACCTGGAGATATCAAACCCCACTTTTCAGCGGGGATGAGAGGACCTGGAGGGATCTGTGGGATCCCTCCAAACCCTCTGTGTSCCCTGGTGCTCCTCACACAGCCAAGGCCAGCTCCATGACCTCAGGGGTGGCTGCCCTCAGCACCACTTTAAACTGGGYTGGCCTCCTTGTCCCTCCCATAACACAGAATTTCCTTACCCCAATTAAGGGCTGAGCTCCTTCTCTGGTCTCTCAGCCACCAACAGAAGATCTGTGGGGTCCCCAGGGATGTTTGTTGTTCTCCAGGGATGCAGAGGCAGCCCAGCTGCTCAGCAAAGACCTCTTGCTTCTCCTAAGGTTCCTATGAACCTCATGGATCCCCATGGGGAAAATGAAAACAAACCCCAAAACCCAAATCCAGAGGTTTACATAGAGGCACAGGGTTTTCTCACAGCATCAGCAGATTGTATTTTCTTAAATTTTCACTCATTCTGAATTTTGTATGTCAGCTCCTGGAGAGCACCATGGTTCTTCCCACATGGTCACAGTAGCAGAGGTCTCACAAAAGCAGTTTGTGTTTTTTAACACCAGCAAGAGAGCAGCAGAGAGAAAATGATCTGTCTGGGATATTTGAAAGCATTCCTTTTGCTCTGGTTTGCAAAGGAGCAGGCCAGATTTCTGCCACAGAAAAATTCAGCAAAGGGGAGAGATTTGAAGGAAACTTGAAACCGGCAGAAATGAAAAGGAAAATAAATTAGGGACATTTATTTTAGCCTATGATTTCATTTCTGAAGTCTTATATTTGAGCATTRTCTGTCTATAGACACAGGTTGTTTTTGCTAAAGCATGTAGCTGTTTATCTTTTCTGCTCCCCATGCCATGATGTTTCTGGCCAGAAATGGGTTATGTATCAAATTCACACCTTTCTGCTAATAAAAATCAGCTAATTGCATCACCCCTGCTCCCAGCCAAGTGGAGATTGTCATTTTACTTGGCCTATTCCAACTCGGGTTTTTTTGTAGAAATCATAATATTTTTGGCTGTTTCTTTCTCATTTGAGAAAGTAAACTTTGCAAAACAGCATCAAACTTCCACAAACAATTTTGAACTGATTTGGAGCTGGCAGGTGCTGCCTTCAKACCAGGGCATTTTCTCTGAGCCAGTGCAATCATTGCTCAGTGTTTGCCCAAGAAAAAGCACAAGTCTGAATTTTGTCTAAGTCTCTTCAGCTTGTGTTACCTCCAGTGTAGGTCTTCAATGCTTGGTTGAAGGAGTTGAGTGAAGGAAATGGAAATATTTGCTGGCTCAGGGGGTCTCACCTGCAGCTCCACCACGTGAATTGGGATAATTTCACTCATCCTGTAGGGCAGAACATCCAAACTTGGGTGAAGGCTACCAGGATGCTGATTCATCCTCCCGGTGTCCATCCCTTTCTGTCCCAGCCCTCTTGGCTCTGCAGCAACCCAGAGGCCATCCCATGCTCACCTCAGCAGCAGCATCCAAGCGTCCAGGCCCTGCTCCTGGCCAGGATTCCTCCTGCAGGAAGATAAAGAGGAATAGGAGGAATGCAAACACCACTCGGCATCTCCAGCGGTACAGGAAATATCCACTTTTGGGACAAAGCCTTTTCTTTCTAGCTCAGACAGAGAGCTTGAAAATGATCTGCTGYGGGGAGCTCAGCCTGGTTTTCTAAGGAAAGCACAAATCAAACACTGCAAAAGMAATGAAGGCTGGCACTGGGGTCGTGTGGGTGTTTGGCTGCTCCTGTGCTCCACCCTCCTCCTCCCTGCTATTCCAGCTTGAGCTGCCTCCAACAATGTGACCCAGACTCTCTGCCCTGGTTGCTCTTCCAGATTCCATCCTGCCTGCAGATATCCTTCCATTCAGCTGCTTGGTGGTGTCCAGAAGCTGAGTGTGGATTGAGGAGCCCAAGGTCCCTGAGCTCAGCATGGCCAGTGCAGCTCCAGAGGGTCCCAGCCCAGCTCCCACCTTGCAGTGCTGTGCAAACCCAGGGCACTGAGAATATTTCTCTGTCTGTTCTGGGGTACCCTGACCCCCAGAGGAACACTGACTTTGACCCTCATTCATGGAGAAAGTTTCCTAGAAGTATAGACTAGAATCCACAAAAGTGTGAAAGAGATTATAGAGAGCAGTGCAGGTGTAGTGAGAAATTGAGGTTTGGGGATTTTTAGTGTGTTGTGGATGGAAGCAAGATGGAGGGCACAGGGTGTCATCCTGGGTTTCTTCTTCATGCTTCTTCTTCCTCCTTCTCCATGGGTTTGGGTGGCATTTTGTAATCGGGCAGAAAAGTCCCCATTGCAGCTCTGTGGGATCAGTTATTGGGTTAAAAGGGAAAATAATCCAGGTGTCAGTCCTTAACTGGATAGTTTAGCCTTAAAAGACCTTGTAACAAGAGATAGTTGGCCATTTTGTGCCTTGCTAATGAAAGGCTGCAGAACTCATGGTTATGAGACTGTTTTACTGATAAGAAATAATAAATACCTGAGTCTGAACATGAACTACCATCTCAAGTGCCTTCAATCCAGACCCAGAGAAACCCACACAGTGCTAGGAAGCAGATTTGGCCCAGRATTTTAAAGCAAAGCAAAGCAAAACCCTGTGCAGATGCCCAGAGTCAGGAAAAGCACGAATGGTTTGAGTTGGCCTGCTGAAATGTTGGCCATGTTGTTTAATTGTACCTTTGTACACCAGATTCCAAGAAGGAGGAATAAAAGCAACTCTGTGCATTTTATTGCTGAGGTCAGGTTCCTGTCTCCCCAGWCCTGTTTCTCATCCTCTAATCAAATCATTCCACTTGATACAAACAGTTCCTAAAAGTCTGCTTGCCATAAAGTGCTTTAACCTTAGAATCTTATTTACTATGACCTTAATTGAAGGGTTTATTCAGGCTTCATCTATAAAATGTTTTGTGCAATCAAGCAAAAGGTCGAGATCAGCAGCAAGGCCTGAGCCCAGAATCAGCTCTGCCAAGCCCAGCCACTCTCAAGGGCTTAAGCTGGGTTGCAAAAATACTCTGGAAATCCAGAACAATACAGAACATTTAGAGAAAACCTCAGCAAGGCCAAAAATCCTTTGTGAGGACATAAGGCCAACCTAGCATAGGCTGGGTCTGGCCTATCTCACTTTGGGACCTCATTTTTCAAGCTCCCTCATGGTGAAGTCAAGGAGAATCTCAAGTCTGGGAATTGGGAAAAGGGACCAAGTATCTGGCACACYCTCAGGAATTCTCCAGGGAAAAAGCACAGCCTGGGAAAAAAAGAGATTTTTGTGATCATTCCACAGTGTTGGGAGCAGCAAAGCAGGAGAACTGAAATGCCACGGCCTGGTCACTTGTTTCCAAGGAATAATCCAGTGATTCTGACTTGTGTCTGAAGTACAGCCCTTCCCCACGCAGCTCCAGCTATTGGTTTGYTACACAAGGCACTTCCTTGTGTAACAAACCAATAGCTTATTGGTTTGTTACACAATAGCTTATTAATTTCTTATTAATTCTGCCTACACAAGGCAGAATTAATAAGAAATAAATCAAGTGAAGCCTCTCATGCAATGACTTTATGGGGTTGCTGTGTCTTTCTACAGATCCCTTGTAAGTTGACCCACTGAAAGTTATTCTGCTCAGCATCATGAACAGTCATGCATTTAAAGTCACAGCTTGGATTTCACATGGCTCTAAATAAAATAAAATTTTAAAAAAACCACCACCAACAACAAAACAAAAAAAAAGCCCACGTGGCCCAAACATGTTTTCTGGAAACATTTTGATTTTCAAATTATGTGTGTTCTCTAAAACGAGAAAAATCCTTGACCAAGAAGAGCTGCTTGTTGAAAGCATTACTTGTTTCTTATTTCAAAGGGAAAATTGAAAACATTTATGAAGGGTGTAGCTATTTACCAGTCCAGAGTGTTCTTATAAACAAAATAATATAAAACATATCCTCTTTRCTGTTTTGTTGTTTAATATCTTCCAGTGTATCACAACGTGGAGAGCAGAACAGAGGAGAAAATAGAGTGTATTTCCAAAAAGCCTTRCAACAGGAAAAAAGGGTAAAGGACAATGTGTTTCAGCTTTAAATGCACAGAAAAACATGAGACAGGTACCAATTTTCCATCAGAACAGCTGAAGAAATTGTGCTATTTACCTGCAATTCCAGTCRTGCACATCAGGAAAAGTGAAGAATTCTGAAGGCCACGAGAGAAGTTGAGTTCATCCAATGGACAAATGCATGTAGGAAATCCTTGAACGTCTTTGACAACCTCTGCACAGAAATTCAGCTTGAGAAAACAGCGACCAAGTCAAGTTCACCATTAAACTGCTCTTTTTAAACATTGTCCCTCATTTTATKGACAGCTGTGATGCTCGTCATAATTGCTTTACTCACATCATTTTAACCACAGAGAGCATGAAAAATAATTCCATGCGCAGAGCCTCAAACACGTCTCTGGCAGATGGGTTTCCAGCCCTGAGGGATGGGGAGGGCATTTGTTCTGTCCCCTGGCTGGGGGGACAGGCTGTGACAGTGCTTGAGAGGCTGAAGAAGTGGAGGAGCTGCTTTGTTTCAAAGAGAGACAGAACCAAAAGGCTCTCTGTCCTTTCACATCTGTACAACWGCTGGATTTCTCCCGTGCTTCATCCAGGCATTGGATGAGATTTTTGTGYTCTGTACAGCAAGCAAGGGCCCAGGAACAGCCCTGCAGAGAGGGATGAGTGATGCTTTTGCTGATGCTGCCCTCTGCACACACCATACCCTCAGAGCARCCAGAGAAATGCCATGGGAGGTTTATTTCTGCTTCCAGCCCCATGTGATTCCCTGGGAGAGGGCAGCTCTGCCCAAACCCATGCAGTCACCCCAGCTGTAAGAGGAAACTCCCCTTAGCAATGTCACCAACTGGGACCTGCCAGCCCCTCCAGGAGCTTGGGCAGGGCTGGGGCTGTCCCAGGCCAGCTGCCCCTGAATTTTGGGTGGGTTGGGTGTTTGACTTTCCCCATCTCTCTCCGTTGGTATCACCAGTGTGGGGCTYTGGAGGCTGCAGCCAAGGTGAGGAGCAGGTCCAGTGAGGTGGTGCCAATTTGCACCCTCTCCTGATGAGGATTTACTGTGCCTGAAAAACTGAGCATCCCATTCACAGCCTGAAAAATCCATTTACATGGATAACCCAGCCTGTGCTCCCCTGCTGCAAACCCAGCGCAGGACACCAGYGTGCTTTCATCAGGGAAAAATTAATGTCTGGGGTGAAATTTTCCTGAAGATTCTCGTTCATTTGGCCGAGGAGTTGAAGCAGGATTACAAATTGCATTTCCCAGATACCTGGGACCAGATTCTCTGAGGGAACAAAAGAGATGAAAAGATTTACAACAAGGCAGAGAAATAGTGTCTGTAAGGACATCCTTCAAAATCAGAGCAAGTACAGAGCACAGTCCAAGATCTTTGGTTCCTGCTGTCCAAATCCAGACCAGGCAATGTCAGAGCTCAGGATGACACAACTACAGGGCAGGGTGGAGGGGTTTTCTGTAAAGCAGCAGAGCCACACAGAGTAACTGGCCACTTCTCTGGGCACAGAAAAACTGTTCCAAGCAATCTGTGACTTTATTTAGTATTTAGATTGGCCATGCTCTCATTTTCCCACAAGAGCACTGAGACTTTCCCTAGGAAAAGTCAACTCCCAGCTTAAAATGCCACAAAATTCAGATGTCACTAGTTCAACTTTCCCACCAAAAAAAAGATTTGATCAGAAAATGGCCACACCTCAGACCAATATTGCTAAAGCAGGCACCAAAACCCTTCAAACACCCCGAGCATCCCTGCTCCAGGCCACCCAAAGAAACACTGCAAGCTCTGCTGGCCATGGACAAAATCCCAGCTGCTTTCTCARGGCAAATAATTCATAAAGACAAGCACAGAAATATGTTTATCTGCTCCATGATCAAAAGAGTGGCCTGAGTTAAGTTTTTGGAGAGGTTCCAGGCAATCTCATGTTCATGACAAAAATAGCCCTCAGATTGATGCAAGTGGACATTGTGCCAAGGAGGACAAGATGGGTAAGGCAGAGTACAAGAGCAGCAAAGGGAAATGTGGAGCTGTTTTGTTTGCATCCTTTGATGGCCACTGATGGGAAATTTTAGCTGGCAATCATCCACAGAAGGACCTGCAGAGCCCAGCGTGGTGGTTTGGGTGAATTGAAAGCAGTTGGATTTCTGAGCAGGCAACAGTGATGTCTCTCTTTCCCAAAGCCATGAGTCAGGCTGCRCACAGGGATCCAACATGAGCAAAAAGCACAAAATGAGGGAAAATCCAGCAAGCTCCAACACGTGGCTGGATTTCCTGTGGCTCAGGACACTGCTCCAGCTCCTTTTTTTTCCTAAAAGCTCCTGGTTGAAGTTGGTTCCTCTGGGTGGACAAGGATGTAAGCAGCTCCTGCTTTTATTGTGATGAGGCACAAGCCCTGGAAATCCTGAATCAGCCARATGGGGCTGCAAGCAATGCAACAACATCCCTGACGTTATTGGAAAGATGTTCCACAACCTTTCTTCTTCCCAGCCCTCCTGTCCAGAACCCATAACTCACTGACCTGGAGCAACACTGTCCTGCTGACAGGCATTTCTTGGTGGCTGATTTCACCTCCTGGCACACCATGAAGGCTTTCATGCCTGCTCTACACACACTCAAGAGCTGCAGTAGCTCTGTTATGTTCTCTTGAGCCTTTCCTGCCTTTCTAATATATATATTTTACAAAAACAGGGTGTCTCTTCATGAAGGTTCATTTTCTTCCCTCCTGTCTTGTTAGCAGCTACCCAATACTGATAAATCTGTTCCCATGTCCCTAAAGCACTAATGCCAAGACCTGTCACAATGACAAGTGTGTGGACCACTGTCCCAGCTGRTGTGAGGCAGAAGAGTGACTGAAGATCACCCCATCAGCCCCATCTCTGTCATATCACAATATCCTGTTCCCCAGAGCCCAGACTTACTTGGAAATGTCTTTTTCACTTTTGCTGTGCATCACAGGCCTCRCCCCACAGCGCCTTGGCTCTGGATTTGGGATGGGAACTGCCTTTCCTGCCCTGCAAATCCTGCTGCTGCCACAAAACAGGTCCAGACACCAAAAGGTGGGGTGGCAGGGTGGGATGAGGCTGCAGGAGAAGGTGTGGCTCCGTCCCATCACCTGCTGACTCAGCTGGCACTAATGAGGTTTAATGAGGGTGATTGTGCTTGGGAAGAGGTGCTGCTGTCCCTGAGGGCATCGTCTGTGTGAGGCACCTCACCCAAGTGTGACACTTCTCCCAAATGTGACACTTCACCCAAATGTGGCASTCCCAGACTGTYGGAACTCAGCACATCCCTCTGGGTGTCCAGAGTGGCCGAGGATCCCACAGGGGGCTCRGAGACCCTGGCACAGCCCAGAACACCTGGGGATTTGATTTTGACCCCTGGAGCAAGTTGCCAGCTTTGTATGAGGACCTGAAAGTCAYGCAGGTTTGAATGGTGTAATAATAAAATGATCACWGGGTGAAWACGTAGATTTTGGGATTTTTGGTATGGGGGTTATGGGGACAAGATGGAGGAATTTSRGYGTGTCCAGCCTTTCTCCTTCTTCTTCTTSTTCKCCATTTTCTGCAGTGATGTTGGCACTTTGGGATTGGTTTAGAGTAGARGTGCACTGTCTAACACAGGTGATGGGCATTGGGAATTAAGTGTAAATAYGTYAYAYGYAGTTTGTAGTATAAAAGGACARCACCRCCYYGGGGGCAGTCAGAGTGCCTGTGGCTGCCCTGCTGAGCAGACCTCAGCTGGGCAGAAAGAAAATTTTATAGATAAGGATTAATAAACAACYTCAAGACCAAAAAGTGAAGAGTCCAGACTCGTTCTTCAGCTGCATGGCCAAAGCAGAGACAYCCTGCACATCTCGGGGCAGCAATCAACAACAGCAGCCCCAGACCAGCACAGGGCCTGGGGCAGAGCTCAGTAAAGCCAGGGAGAAAAGGAGCATGGGGCAGTTTCAGTTCAGTGAGTGGCTGTGACCAAGCYGTGCATCACAACCTGAAAATACCCACTGCAGCTTCCACAGGAGGAATTACACAGCTCTGCTTCCAGCCTTTGGGCTTCCTGTGACACATTTGGCTATCAATTTCTGTGCAATATCCTTGAACAAATCAGGAGGACCAGTCATGGCCTTTAATTGGAAAATTGGTGGGCCAGCATTGCAARCCCTGTCCCACAGCCCTGTGGGTTCCCTCAGCAGGCATTGCCACACCTTTCCTCAATGCCAGAGGGGACAGCCAGAGCCATGAAATGATGAAATCTGTCCTGCTTCTGCCATGCTGGAAATCATTCACCTCTAAAGACACCCTCCCAAAGTCCCACCASTCCAGAAAATCTACATTGTCCTGCATGGCTGGTTTTGGAGCTTATGATTTGTGCAGAACTGGGAGCAGACCTGCAATGACCAGCTCAGGTCCTGGTTTACAAGATCCATAAATGAGATCCTGACAGGGTTTTGTGAGCCTTTCTTTGCAAAGGGGGTCTGTACTCTTGCACCCTTTGCAACACTCTCTTCCTGTGCAGTCAACACAGATGTTGAAATCTACAGTAATTCTCAGTACACTCATTAAAAATGAGTCTGTGGTTCATTTTTGCTTCCTCTTCCAATAATTTTCTTGTCTCCCTCCTCTTCCAGGATAAACCTCCCACACCACCAGCATGAGGGGGTTCCCTGAGCTCAGTCTGTGCCACCACTGTCCCCTGAGCCCAGCACAGCCTTTCCTGCCCCTCTCTGCCACCAGGGAAGGGAGGGGAAATGGAAAGAGGGGTGGCTGTGCAAGTCCCAGGGGTCTCAGGTCTCACTTTAATTAAAGGCAGAGATCACAGAAGATAATGAGAAGGTACAGGAGAGCTCAGCTTAAAGCTTTGATGAGAAACTCACCTCTGCCAGAAGCACTGTACCCAGAGGGCTGGTGGGTCAGAGCTGGGGGTGGGAATGGGATTTCCCTCTGCTTTGCACWCCCCAGCTCTGGGAATGACCCCCTTGCTCATCCACCAATCCAGAGATGCTCCTATGGATGGGATGCAGTTTATGGAGACACAAAATCTCACCTCAGCACAGGGCTGGTTAAAGTGGGCCTACAAATGGAGCAGCTGCCRGGGACCATCCATTGTCAGAGACCAAGCACAAACCCAACGGTGCTGCAACAGCAGGAGTTGGGCTCTCATCCAGCCTTGTCATCCTGGCACTGTTCCAGGCTGCCTGTGCTGTTTGACCAGCTGAGTGAGCTGTTCCATTAATTTTCCCTGAGGAGAGCCCACTGGGAAGCTGTTGATATGGACAGGAAGAGACAAGGGCTGTGTTGTCTGCCCAGCCACCGAGCTGGAACGCTGCCCACAATTTCCAGAAAACCCAAATGTTAGCTCAGGAAAAGAGAGGCTGCTTGTGGCTGTCTTTTCCTAGTGAGAGAAAATTTCCTTTGCATTGCATCTAGCTGCTAGGAATGACATCCTCTAGCATCCCACAGAAGATGGCTTTCCTGGAAGAAGGCAGAGCCTGCAGCCAAACCCTTCCAGGTGCTTTCAGGGGAAATGTGTCCTCAGCATTCCTGGACAATTTCAGCACCATGTGAGAAGCTGAATGGAGAAGATGTGCAGGACATGCACTCATGTCCTACAGCCCTGAGACCCTGAGGTTAAAAGGAAAGGAGAACTGGCTCCATGTGTCCCTGCTGGCCTCTCAGTGCCACCACAGCTCTGTCCCTACAGCCACAGTGTCCCTTTACTCCTCCCACTGGAGCAACCCAAAAGGCAGATGTGGAGAGGAGCATCCACTCCCCACTCCTGAGAAAGAGCCTCCGCCTGCACAGCCACGTGGGACCAAAAAGCTCTTACCTTTCAAGCTAATTAATGCATGTGTTAATTAATGAATCAACGTCTCAGAGCTAAAAGCTGTCATAGAGTTCTTCCAAAATCAGGGTTTGGCTTAAAGGAGCTGAGGAACTGGAAGCAAGAAGTAATTTGGGACCACCTAAGTGGCAGCAGGCTTGGCTGCTAAAACTAAATAAACCAAATTACAACCCCAAAAAACCCACCTTTTCTAAGTTTATCATCTCTTTTAAAATAACAAAAAGTTTTATTGTTTAATATTGTTTAAATCTTATTATTTAATAAACAAGGTTTTTTTTTCCACTTTTAATAAATAACAAAAACATTACTACCAAAATAATAAAACTACCAGTAAAAATCCACCATATAAATACCCATATCCCCAAAAAATAAAACCAAGTAAAAACACCAAAACAATAAACAAATAAACCTAACTACAAAAATAAAAATATCAAAAATAAACCTMAATTAACAAGACAAAAAGAAATTATTCCTAACTCAATAAACCCATAATACCTCAAATCATCCAAATAAAAATGCTACCTATAAATAAACACAAAACCAAAAAAAAAATTTAACCATAAACAATATTTCACGAATTATCCACAACTATAAAGCATATACTACCATCGAACAAACCAAAGGAATAAAACCCCTATACTATGGTGGGCTATAGGGTGGGCTGCAGAGCCAGAACACAGCACTGTGGAATTTCTGATGATGAAATTGGGTCTTTCATAAGTGCAGAATAAAACACTTCTCTGTTGGGGAAGAAAGGAAAATAAGTTTGAGGGGGTTCAAAGCATTAGGATCACCTCCCATCCTGACTTCCACCCATCCCCTGGATTTTGGGGRGTGGCTTTCATTCAAAGTGCACAGAAATCCCTCAGATTTCACAAAATAAGGTGTTGGGCTCCAGTTTGAGTCCTTGTCATGGTCCCCTGCTCTTCACTCCTCCTTTAGCTCCATCCCTCAAGAAAAGCCTTTCTCCTTTACAGCTCTRTCTGGAATTTGTTAGGTTTTTTCAGCTGACACTCCTTCTCAATTTCAACAAAAAAATYGCTCCTCTCTTCACCCAGATAGCATCTCAGTCTCCACATGAGCCAGCAAAAGCCAGTGAAACACCATGGGAAAATAATAAAAAAAAMCCCAAACAAACAATAAAATTAATTAAAATTTTTCATTAATGCTTTTCAACCCCAGCAAGCTTTTAAGAAGCCACACTTTCAAACATGAAAAGAAGTTACTGAAATAACTGCAAATTCACTTTTTAAAACAGTGTCTTTTTAAATTTTTTAAAACATATTTTGATCAACAAAACCACTTTTTACTTAAAACTGCCTCCCTACACAAAAGAGGATTGGCTTTCASTCCTTTTTGATCCTTAATGAGACAGAAAAGCTTTGGGGGTTTGGGCAGTTGCATAAATTTTACGTAATGTGGTTGGCTTGGGGTTGGTTTTTCCTTTCCTAAAGGTCAGTCAATCAAAGAAACACCCCTCATTTATCTGTAATTCGCAATTATGGAGTCAGACCCTCCAATTCCCTGGGAATGCCCCACTGCTGACCCTTGGATGAGCAGTGCTGCTTGGGTCCCTTCCAGGGAAACTGCTCCCCTGGTGGGACTGAGATTCCAACCAATTTCCCTGGGCCAAGGSCTTGGAGCAGCTCCAAGCCTGTGTCTCAAATGGGAAAGGCTGGCACACAAAAAATACAAATTAAAAAAAAATAAGAAATAGAGGAACACACACCMAATCCTGCAATATTGCACATTAAAAAAAAAGCCTGCCTTGCAGGTCCTGCTGATATTTCTGCTCCCAATGTGTGAATTATTAATATTTAGTATCTGTGACTCACTGATATTTACTTTAGGAGGTATTTTTGTAAGGTTTGAGTGTTGTCTCGGTGTAGGAGCTAACGGAGGCTCCTGTTGTTGATGCCCAGGGAGCCCTCCCTGAACAAACTTTCCTGGTCACTGTTCAAACGGGGCYGCTGGGCTCTTCTGGGGCCCTGACCCTGCGAGGCTGAGCCCTGAGGCTGCCAGGGATGGCCCTGCTGGGACACAGCTAATTTTAAACCTGGGCAAAAGGAAAAACCTGGATTTTACTGGCAAAACTGTCCCAGCCGGACGCTGTGCTCGGATTACGGGAAGAGCACACGCTCAATCCCTTTTTTGGGTACTTGGCATGGATTTTATCTGAAGTCATGGATTGTATAAGAGAAGAGCAGAGGCTTCACACAGCTCTCTCCTGCGTCAGTGCAGGACACCCAGGGTGTGTTGGAGCCCAGGACATTCCTCTGGCTGCCCTGGGTGATTCCAGACCCTGGCAGGGGGCTCAGAGACCTTGGCAMGGAGTCAAACACACCTGTGCCTTTGATTTKAGCCCATGGAAACAATTACCAACTTTGTGTGAGGAGTTACAAGCCACAGGAGTTTGARTAGAATGATAGYKAAYTTGTCACAGGGTGAAAAAGTAGAATTTTGGGGATTTAGAACAGGGTTCAAGAGGCAAGATGGAGGAATCTGGGTGTGTCCTGTCCTTCTTCTTCTTCTCCTTGTCCTCCGTCTTCTGCTGTGATGGTGGCACTTCTGGATGGGTTTAGGGTAGAGACAGACTGTCTAACATAGGTGATAGGTATTGGAAAATTATTGTAAATAAAGTACAGGTAGTTCTTAGTATAAAAAGCCAACACCACCCCAAGGGTGGTCAGTGTGCCACAACCCAACCTGCTGGACAGAGCTCAGCAGGTCAGAGAAGGAATGGAACAGATAAGAGAAAATAAACAACCATGAAAAACGGAGCTGAAGAATCTCGACTTCTCCTTCGGAAAAAAGAGATTTTCTGATACCTCAGGAGCCATTCTACCAACACAAAACCCGGGAGGGGCAGGGAGGACCCTCCACTTCAAGACCCCCCATTGTGCCATACGGTGCCCACAGCCAAGGGGACAGGGCTTGACCACTTTTCCAGTAACTCTCCTTAAAAGTGCATCACAAGCATTTTCTGGAACTGCATCCAGAGCTGTCCACAACATCAACTAGAGCTGGCTCCTAAAGTCCTTTTCTTGGTCTAGACATGAATTTTTGGAGCTCATGAAAACTTGGGTGTTTTCATCATTTTATGGCTCTCGTTAARTGGCCAATGTCCAAACAGTTCCCCATTTAGTGTTTGGATTTGCAGAGATCATTGTTTGCTGATCATGAAGCTGTTCCCAAGGAGAGCATTGTCCAGCTCTGGGCTGCTCAGCTGCCTGCATCTGTTTTGCTGTAAGCTTTTGGGCCAGCTTGACTTCCCTGGTGTCTTTGGAAAGGCACTCCCAGCCTGCTGAGCTGGCCAGCTGCCCCCAGACGCCTGAGATGGTTTCATGACTCTGCAGATGAGAAAATTTCCATGGTCTGCCTCTCCCCACGCAGAGCCTGTCCTCAGATGGTGCTGCACGGGGAGGAGATGCTGTCTGTGTCTGTGCTGCTCTGCAGCAGCCAGTGCCCAGTTCTGGCAGTGACACCCCCAGGGGATGCCCTAAATCCTTGCCAGCATTTCTGAAGGTTGTCCCCATTATTTTATCTCAGACACAACAGCCACGGGTCCATCTGTACCTCAGAATTCATCTGTCTGCCTAAAGACCTAAAAACAAACCCCAAAAAACCAACCAAAAAAAACCTGAACAACAAAGACTTAAAAGAACAATGAGTATTTTTTTAATGATGACTGCCATGACACTGCACACCTTTACCTAGGCTTCTTCTGCCAGGTCATCTCCATGTGTATCATCCATGGGAAAATGACAGTCCCTGCTTGTGCTCCATCCTGGTCCAAACAGAGGATAGCCTGTCTCACATGAAATTTTTCCTTTAACTTGGAAAATTATAGGAAAATGAAAATTCTTCCTTTAACTTGGAAAATTATAGGAAAATGAAAATGTTTCCTTTAACTTGGAAAATTATAGGGAAAAAACACCTGGGAGGACCACCAAGACATTTTCTAGTCCATCCTCCACTCAAAGCAGGATCTCATTTTAGGAGCTGCCATCCAGAATGATCTTAAAAACCAGGACTGGTGGCTTGAAAAGAGCACACAGATAATCTGCTCCAGTCAGAACCCTTACCAATGGTCTTGGTGTCTCCTACTACATTTTAAGGCCATCCCTTCCCAGTGGAGTTTCTTTGGGCATGAAGAACCCTCTCTCCCCTTACTGTACCTTGACACACTTCAGGCATCCTCTTCCTCACCTTTTCCATCCTCAGAGATCTCTCCTGCCTTCTCAGGAGCTGTTTTGGCTCTCAGGGGTCTCTTTCTCTCCTCCTGGACTTCCCACAGCAGGGTGAATATTTTCCAGGCAGTAACAGGACAAACCCAGACGATGTCACATTGCAGCAGAGACCTGAACAGAGGAGGAAAAGGTTTCTCACATGCCTTGCTGATCCTTTCACACCTGATATGGCTTTTATCTCCTTGGCCATAATGTGATGGTTTTGACTCTTWGTCTCATTTGGGCTGAGTTGTTCTTTACTGGTTGGTCTCCATCTTTTATTATTCCTTGTACTCTTCCCTTCCAAGTGTCAYCTGATTTTTCAGCCTGTTTCTTCCAGCACAGGTATTGATGCAGTTTTGGAGCTCCCTGCATTGATAGAAACAATATTTTCATTACAAACACATCCAGTAAGATGGAATGAACACCCCTGCCTCCTACAGTCTCCCCATTGGGYTTTACTCTCTTTTTTCAAATTTACAAAGCCTGCTCAGCTGGTGGAGAGGTTTTTAGGCTGCTTTTGAGATTTGTTTCTGACAAACTTATCCTCTGGCCCCTGGGTTTAGCTCATTTTCTCAGCTTCCACATGTGCAAAAGACAGATGTGCAGAAACAAGCCTTGAGGCAGCTCCTAAATAAAGACCTCAGGTATCAGTCAAGCACTCCTCAGGACAGCTGTATGTGTTGGCAGCTCCCCCCTTGGGGTCATGGTCACCCACAGCCCCYAAACCAGGGGAGCCCAAACCTGACAGAATCAGCCCTTGGAGGACACCCCAAAGCTCTGGGTTTATTTTGCCCCCTTCTCCTTTCTGCTCTCATGTCCCACCTGCACCTCCTGACTTTTCCCCCTCTATGAATATCCCTGTCTTCCTTTTGACACTGACTCTCCCTGCCGTGTGCTGGGCTGAGCAGTGGCTGAGGGACACTGGGGACAGCCCTCCCCTGGGTGAGGAGCACAGCAGCAGCATAAGGCAGACCTTGTGTGTTGGCTTAMCTCCCTAACCCAATTTTAACCACCGTCAACAAGATAGAAGGGTGGTTTCTGTTTACACTGAGGCTTCTTTACGCTGCTCTCCCCACACCCTAAAGTGGCATAAATGCCTCCTAAGTGCCTTAAAGTAGGTCCTTGGTGTAAATGAGAGCCAACCCCATCGTTGGCAAAGTGGCTTTGAAAACATTGGGGGCGCATCCTATAAATGACTGTGGGTTTTTGGAAGGACACCCACCCCAAGGCATGCCCGTGCTATACATAGGCTCTGATGAGCTCAGCAYGGGCTGAGGGGCAGCCAGCAGCAGGCAAAACAACCAGCAACGAGATATTTGTGCCTGAAGCAGCAAGCAGAGAGAGCCTGGCCACTTGCTGATCCCCAGGGATTCCCAGCAATGTGGGAATATCAGATCTGCCACCCTCGCCCAGCTCCTCCTGGGTTTTTCCCCTCTACTTTCCTTCACCCTGCCAATCTTTATGCCTTCTCAGCTAAAGCAGAATCTGGATCCCGCCCCAGCTGGGAAAAAAAAAAAATTAATATTTCTCCTGGCTGTGTGTTCCCCCCTGAGCCTTGCCTTACCTGGTTTTCACACCTGTTGTACAGGAAGCAGGCACAGCTCTGTTTGCCACGTTGCTCTCACTTGTGGTATCACCAATTTCTGCTGGACAAGCAGAGGACAAAGCCCAGGGCTCGAGCAGGAAGAGACAAAACCAGAGACACTGTCAAAGGATGGCAAGCTGACCCAAAGGATGGGTTAGGTCCAGCCCTGAATTTTGAGTGTTTTGCTCTCTAGGCCAACCAGGACCTAAATTTTACCACAGAATCATAAAATAGATATAGTTGGAAGGGACCTTAAATACCATCAGGTTCCAAATCACAGAGTGGGGCATTCTGTAGCACCAACAAATAAGATATCAAACAACTGTTGCCATTGATGGGATGCTCTAGGCAGCCTCACAATGACCAACAGCCTGAATTCCCCCCTCTGCTTACCTCGAATCCCTGAATTCCCCTCTCTGCTTACTTGAAGCTCTGCTTGGGAAAATCTTCCCAAATATTTTCAGCAAAGGAGATATTTTTGCAGCAGTAAGAATGGGGGAAGGAAAGCACAAAGTAAATTCAAATGGGCAGTTTGGAATTGCAGAGCACGCAGGAGCCATGAAACTTGCCTTTGGCAGAAATCACTGGCAGGGCATTAATGAGGTTATCTCATCAGTCCTGGGCTGGGATTTACAGGGAAATGCTGTTCAGCCAGAACTGCATCAGCCCAGCCCTGAAGTAAACAAACAYCTCTGGATTTAACATTAATCCTCTTGTATAGGTAACAAAAAACACAAATTTCATGGCCTGGTCAATCAGGACCCCATCCCATGGCCCAGCCCATATTTTGGTCAAGGCCCATCTGGTGCTCATTGTCTGCAGGATGAGTTATGAACCTCCCTGTGTTGCTCCTTTAACCAAATGGGGTTGGATTACCAGGAAAAATCTTGGTTTGATTTGTGGTGCTGTCAGCAAGGATGAGCATCGAGAAAATTTCAAAGGGAATTGCAAAATCTGAATACTTTTCAAAAAATGAATTCACACCAGCCTGCTCAGGTGGGGAGTTCACCTCACTTGTATTTTGCAGCACTAAATCATTAAACACAATTCCCAACCCATTAATCTAATTCAGCCCTAATGTTGCAGGGATTCAAAGACAGGCAGTGATTTTCCCTTACTCTCAATATGTTTCACTAAGGATACATCTTATTTTTGATGGGGTAAAAATTGAGTTTTAATGGGTACTGGGCGGTTTATTTGTTTGTGGAACAGGCTTTGCACATCCCAATCTCATTTGGAGTCTCCAGGGGATTAATCCCAAATAGATCTTCTAAACACCAGCCCAACTCTGGCTGAGCATTAAAGACAAGGGAAGCATTCATTCTGGGAAGGTTTTATTTCACAAATAATTCAGAAATCAAAAGAAAATGGATGGGTAGGGAGGAAAAGATATTTTACAATTCTGTATTTAGACAAAAAAAAAAATCTAGTTTATTAACAACCACGGCCCCTTGGAAAACATGCAAAGGCACACAAAAATTTACAAGTAACTTTTATACATAAGAAGTAAAATACACCATTTTTCATAGAAAAAAAAAAAGGAAAAGCAACTCTACGAACTGGCCCTAAATATTTAGACTGCACAAGTGACAAACTGGAGCCTCCTCAACCAGCTGTTGGCTGGAAGTCTTAAAAAGAAGGAAAGAGTGGAGCCAAGGCCCCACCAGCACAGGCTCTGGATTTCACCCTGGTTGAGTTTCCTGGAGATTGGGCTGAGCCAGGGGTTCTGCAATGACCAAGMCATTGCTTCCAAACCCCAAATTATTGGAAAAGAACAACCAGGCAGCACCAGCTTTGGCTGCACCCGGATGCTTCAGGTGCCACAGATCTGCTGAGCTGGGGCTGAGGAGGAGAGGGCCTGGTGAGATACAGACGTGATGCATCTTTAAGCTGCACTGAAATATAGCAGGCTGAGAAATGTCTTGGTATCAGAAATAAAATCTGTCAATATTTGGCTAAAAAACTGGTACTGTCCCACCTATTCATGAATAGCTAGCACACATGATTGCGAGTCCTTGATAGGTCATGACTGCCTTGGAGGACCTGATCACCCCTAATTCTGGGGGAGGTATGTTTAAATTAATAGCACCCAGGACCTCGAAAAATATTTGTGTAGTAAAGTCACAATTTCTCTTTTGTACAACAAATACAAAAATAAACAGATACAGACTTAAATTAACATCGGTTTCTAAAAATCCAAACCAGTTGGCTGAAGATAAAAATACGCAATTGTAACTTGAATTAAGCATTTTAGGATATTTCTGTTGGAATAATAACCCTTCCCCTGTCCCCTTTCTGTCACCTAGGTACATCCCCAGCTGTTTGGATTTTTATGTGCTCTCAGTAATCCCCTGGGTTTTACTCCAAGAGCCCTCACAGTCCCTTTCCATCACCTTCCATCCGTAATTTTCATGGATCCCACTCTAGAGTCGAGGTGTTTTATGTGCTCCTGCAGTCCCCATGAACCTGACTGCACCTCTCACTCTCTCCAATTCCATTGCCAGCCCATTTGGCCCAGGATTCTGSGATTTGGTCCCAGATTCTTGC
The DNA here is from genome assembly GCA_014549065.1 of Cardinalis cardinalis. Lineage (NCBI taxonomy): Eukaryota > Metazoa > Chordata > Aves > Passeriformes > Cardinalidae > Cardinalis > Cardinalis cardinalis. The sequence goes on from JACDOX010000133.1 coordinate 1,675,014, forward strand.
TGCAGTGTTGGATGGGCTGGAACCAGGCCATGCTCACCCCAACGCTTCACAGCGGGCAGAAACGGGGGAGCTTCTCCTCACTGCCAACATCCCAAACGCTCCCAACCAGCAGCTTTTCTAGGATATGTTCCAGCTGGTTTTAACATCAATTTATTTAGTAAGAAAAGGAAATGGTTCAGTTTTCCTATCTAAAGTCAATACTGTACACCTTGGATGACAATACTACATAAACAAGGATGACAAGAAGGCTCACTTCTCTCTATCCACCCCAAAAGTGGCTTTTCTGTGCAGCACTTTTGGAGACAGTGAAATGCAGCTCCAATTTCAGGTTTTACAAAAGGTTTCTTTCCAAATTCAGATTGTATGGAGAAATAAATCTCAGTGKTGGGACAAACTGAGTGATAAAAGTCATTTAAATGCCATTTCCTTGCTGATTTCATGGTGTTTACAGAATTAAAGAAGAATTTAACCATATAAATGCTTATGTCTGTCTAGATTAAACCAAACATGTTCTGGGCCTAAGAGCAGCTGTGAAACATCTGCCAAACAGAGGGAAATATTTTCCCATTTGTTATCCAATATTACAGTTCAGTTATTGAACGGAAGGACTGCACATTTACAAGAACTGAAGAACCWCTGTTGGCTTTGTCTTCTCATGACTGATGAAGTTACTGCACGTGTCTGTATCAAAACCCACCAGATTTGTGTTTAGACCAATCATAAAAATTCATTTACAATATGCAGCCAGAGAATGTCCTTCTGCCTTAAAAAGGCAGCTAATGCTGAGCCCTTCTCTTGGCTTTGAAATGCATTTGGGTGCACATCAAGACAAAAATATCAAAATATAAAATAACACCTTGTATTTTGCAAAACCCACCATCCTGGATATCMAATACTCATGGGTTCATCATTGGCAGTGAAACTGGGGATGTGTTGGCTTCACAATTGGAAATTCCTGGAAAAATTAATCTACCCCAATTTATGCTGCATCTCTAAAGCCTCAGAACTGCACACACCACAAGGAGCTTCACAAAGGGAAAGTGAGCCTGTTTCCTACAGATGCAACCATTCCTAGCAGAAATAAGATTAATTTTATCACTACTCRACTACTATAAAACAACCAGCACTGCTGTATAAACCAATACACTGCATTTAACTGAAGTTATGGCGTGGAGTATAGGATGAGATGTGCCAGCACAGGAGCCCCAATTCTCTGACTGCTCAGAGGTTGCCAAAATACCTGGGAGTGTTTGACCAGCAAACACCAAACCTGCTCTCTGGATGATCTGGTGGCCTCATTTTCTGCAGTGAGGATCTCTGCCACCGTTTTRCACCCTGCTCCAGGCCCACAAAACCTCAATTTTGGCTGCCAAGAACATCCCCAAACCCCATTGTTTGAGGTACCCAGCAGCCTCACACGGCTGCTGCACGTCACCTCAGTGGGAAAACACCACTTTTTATGCTTTTTTGCACAGAAACCATCCAACACACACAAAATYACTCTGTCAAAGCCCATCCTCTCCCCAGACAATGCAATTTTTCAATGAGTTTCTCATTTCAAAGCGTCCAGAGCGCCTGGACAGCCGCTCGCTCCCGAGTCTGCTCATCCTCACACCCATCCCAGGAGAAGMTTCACACCCTCAAAACACCATCCAGGGCCAGGCTGAGATCCCTGAATCTGCTGCCCATGGAGCCACCACCATCCTGTGTAGCAACACCTCTGGTAAAACGAAACTTAGAACAGTTTATGGTCGCTGAATGCCCCTAGAGAAACAAAAAACACGAGACAAAAAAAGATACAACGCTGCACGGGTGCGATGAGATGCCAACAGCTGAGTCAGAACCTGGGGTCTTTTTTTGGGGTTTTTTCTCTTTTTTTCCCCCTTTTCTTTTGGAATTCCCTGAAGGAGATGGGCAAGGAGGGTACGGGCAGAGCTGATGCCGTTCAGAGGAGTTTTTGGCGTCTCTGGAGATCAAYGGAGAGCTCTCCCAAAGGAACCTGCACCTTCCCTGGGGGGTTTTTTACTGCTTCACAGCAAAGATTCGGAAGGCRTTCCCATCTGAAGGGTTCTTCAAGCTGGAGACAAAGAAAAAAAGAAAAGAAAAGAAAACAAACGTGGAATGAATCAAGTGAACACAACACAGACCCAAACAGGCAGCGSTGAATTTCTCCCATCTCTTTCCTACCAGGAGCAGGAGAAAGATAAAAGATGAGAAAGAAGTGGCACAAATCCATGGTTGCACCATTTTTTTTTAGGTTTTCAGTCCAAATCTGTAGTGCTAATGCCAAAAAAAGAAGCTGGAAGACAACAGGTTCTCTTACAGCCCTAGCTTTTATCCAAGGAACACTGTGCTCCCTTGTGCCGAGATTCAGGCATAAAGAGGAATATGTTTTCCTAAAAAAAAACTGTTGTCAAATAGGCTGGCAGGTTCCCAGGGCCTGTCTGGCTTGGCTCCTAGTGCTGGGAGTAGGAATGACCCCATCAGCTCATGTTAAATGAGAATAAATATGGATATTCCTTTTCAACCTGCAGAGGTGTCCCCAGCTGCTCTGACTCCAAGCTGCTTGGGGTGGCTGTGTGCATGGGGAAAGGGGATGTTTCTATTCCCAGGCCCTACAGCACTGAAAAAACTCAGGAAAAATACAAAATTTCATATTCCCACAAGATAAACATTGCAACAAGTGTAAGGACACAGTAAATCCCAAAGGAAGACGTTTCCCATACCTGTTTGGGTGTGTGTCTTTACCCAAGGTTATTTCCAGTGTCCTAAAGGGTGAGTGTTCATCTTAATCTTGGAAAAGCTGTTTCACTGTCTGGTGGATCTCACAGCATGAGGCTGCTCCTGATTGGTGAGTGTAAATAACACTTTCCAAATGTTCATCCCCACTGTGAGAAGGTCTCTGGTTTCCCTCACCCCCCAGATCAGCACTGGCTGCTCACATTTCACATCCCTGAGAGTGAAGGGATTTATTCTGAGCTAGGGCACAGTTTGCCATCCCAGTAAAAAATYGTCTTTTAGTATAAAAGATAAGTGAAAGCAAGATTGAGATAAAAAAAATTTCAAAGGAACAGGAGGTTTTTCACCTAAATCCAAGTTATCCAGTTGGAAAATGCTGACCCTGGTAATCTATATTAAACCCCCCATATTTAACAGCTATAGCTTTCCTGTCCTAGTCTGCTTTTATTTCTTGAGATGCTCTAAAACGTTCTGGAATATCCATTGTTGGGATAAAACCAGCAAACATGATAGAATGTCTTATGGTCTTTATAAAAGAAGAGCTGCACAGAGCAGACAGAGTAARCAGTGACCAAAACCTCCCTAAATGAGGGAAATTCTGTACTTGTGAAGATAGCCCTGAGAAATCAGTGCCATCACACCAATATCTGAAAAAACACATAACAGATTGAAAGTGAAGTCTCAGATTAAGAAGGACTGGATGAGCTGTGACTGGATTGYTGTGGTCATGAGGAGCTGCAGGATTTTGGAAGGACAGATTTGCAATTGGTCACTGAAACCAGCATGGTTGGCCCAAGATGAACTACAAAAAAATACCTACAAGGGTGGCAAATTCATCCTCAAAAAGTGTTTGATCATCTCAAGAGGTTAATTTAGTTCTTTCAAAGAGAATAGAGGACATGAATCAACAAATGAATCCCACACCCAGAACTGAACAGAAATCCAAATGACAAAACCCAAATCGTGACCCGGGCTGAGAACTGAARATACCTGTGCTTACCTCCTGATGTGTTAAACACACAGCAAAACGTATTAACATGGATTTGTGCTGTGACAAAATCTAACAAGGTTTGCTTAACAACATTTCACAGCAGCCTGAGCACAGCTCCTGGCTGGGAAGGAAGGAGCAGCACAACACGCTCCATTTGCTTGGCTGTCCCAGCYCACAGGGACACTGGGAAGCCACTTCTCCCCAAGCCTGTCGAGCTGATATCTGCTGACATTCCCAGGCAGCTGAAATCACTGGAAAAGAAGGGGGAAGTGCAAAGGAGGGAGATCCCACCTCTCTGACTGGACACCGTTCCTTAAGGAGCCCACGTAGGTTTTCTTCCTCTCTACAGGCATCACGTCCACAAAGCCTCCTCTTTCATCTGAAATGACCCCTGCGTGCACGGCAGTTTTGCAGATACTGGAGCTCTGAAAAATATTTAATTGTTTTGATTTATATATACTTGTCAATTCCATCAACACCAAGAAAAACAGGGAGTAGACAAAGAAACAGTTATGAAACAGTTTTGTCCCTCTTTTGGACAAACTAGGGACTAGATCTTGCAGGTATGTGAAAGATCCCTGGGTGAAAGAAGATCCACCATCAGCACAGAGGAGAAACAGATTTTCCATCGTTCTGAGGTGGAGCTGCACCTGTGAGATCATCAAAGAATCATGGAATGGTTTGGGTTGGAAGGGACCTTAAACTCATCCAGTTCCACCCCTGCCATGGGAAGGGACACCTTCCACTGTCCCAGGCTGCTCCAAGCCCCATCCAACCTGGCCTTGGACATTTCCAGGCATGGGGCAGCCACAKCTTCCCTGGAAAACCTGTGCCAGGCCCTCCACAGCCTCACAGGGAACAATTCCTTCCCAATGCCCAGTCTAAAGCCACACTTCTTCACCTTATCCAGGGCCAAGACTGAATTGAGGACAACTCTCCAGCCAGTGCCTCTTGGGACTGCACCAGAGAAACCCCTGAGGTGACAGCAAAGGTTATTCACACATTTGCTTGGAAAGTAAATGCTTCTCCTGAATTAAGGTAAATGATCACTAATTCTCTGAGGCAGCTCACATCCTTCTTTCTAGGAAAGACAGAAGGGCTGCCCCCTTTGTCTGGTGTAGTTTTTGGATGGGCGTTACCCCATAAAACAACACCAAATGTGGAGAGAGATTACACTTCTGGAAAGACCAAAGCTTCTCTATTGCACATCCCAGATGTGCAGAGTCAGAAGAGCTGGAGGAACACAAACCACCAACAGCTGATGACTAAGCCCCCAAAACATTCAGAAAAAGGGAGCAAAAGCTGAGAAGGCTGAGGGATAATGTAAACTTGGCCATCAGCTCTCTGCAGGGTTTACATACAGCAAGCTGGAAGAACAGAAAGGAAAAACCAACTCTGCACAGCAAATCTGCAGCAGGTGAAAATCCCAAGCCCAGAAATGCCCTGATTGCTAAAAATCCAAGTACCACAAAACCAGTGCCAAGTGCAACTGTTCCCGTTGTGTAAGTAGGATGCAGCCCATGCTGCCTCCCTGCCACAGCCATATATGGCAGCTCTTGTCCCCTATATATATATTTATCACTTTGGATGGCCTATCTCTTGGCAGCCCTCAGAGTTTTGAGTGCTAGTTTGGTATTTTGCTTCTATATATGGTCAATGGAGCAAGGGAATGCTGTGTTTGGAAGATATGCAGTGAATTTGCCCTAATATGTTGTGGGAAATCTATAAATCTAAAACTGGCTCATAAAATTAAACTGTCCTGGATCAATTTGCACACTCTCCACTGGGAGACATCCTGAACAATGTTCTTTTCAAAGCATTCCTGTTATTTTTTTTTCCAGGACTTGCTGTTCCGCCACTCACTCAAAACTCTGACCAACAGATTTACCCTGAACCTCCTCTTATCACTCTGTTGGATTACAGCCCTCTCATGTCCCAGGCCACGCTGTGCTTTGATTAATTAATTGCAGAGCTTTTGGAAGATGAGATATTACAAGAATAAGGTCCAGGGGTGCAGCAGCATGGGCAATAAAACAGTTTTCCATGGTGAAGCCCCTTGGGATGTGCTCTGAGACCAATTCCTGATGAAATGAGCCCTAGGGCACACACCATAAATGACAACACACTTTACAGTGGGTCATTAACAATAATCTCTGACTATGAGCTTAATCACCCAGAATTTCCTCACTAGTGTGACTGCTTTAATCACTAAGTTCATGTCTCCTGTGAGCTGACTCCCAACTCAGTTTGCTCTCGTGACAAACTTCTGCTTCTGTGCAGGCCATCCATCCCTCCCTCCATCAACCCTCCATCCATCCATCCCTACCTCCATCATCCATCCATCCATCCATCCATCCATCCATCCATCCATCCATCCATCCATCCATCCATCCATCCATATCCAAGCACAATATCACTGCACAACTGTGGATAAAGCCTTATCTCAAACGTGGGGCAGCTGTTTTCTTTCCTGGCCCCACAGGGTTCCTGGGCAGGGTTTGGAGTGGGTTTCCCCTGCAGGATTATGTCACACCAGGAGCCAGGCAGAGTGACAAATGACAGAGTCTCCTGGAAGTCAAAAGCTCTTTCACAACCTCCATAAAGATCCCTGGCTGTTCCCACAGCTCCAGGTTGGACAGGGCTTGGAGCACCCTGGTCTATGGAAAATGTCCCTGCCCATAGCAGGGGGTGGAACTGGATGAGCTTTGAAGTCCCTTCCAACCCAAACCATTCCATGGCTCTATGACCACCCCAGAGCCAGGCCTGTCCACTTTTACCATTGCATATTTCTTGCATTTTGTTCATTTACCCCAAAATTCAAGTCTCCTCCCTGTCCCTGTTCCACAGCCTTACTAATTTCCCCACAAACAATTCCCTGAACTGCTTTTTAAAGCAAAGTGCAGACTGGAAATGGGGATAAATGCTTCGTTGTCTTTTAGGTAGCTTATTTAAGAAGACTCATTTGGAGCCCAGGTGCCCCCAGGGCCATGAAGGTGCCACACTAGACATGAAGTTGGCTTCCCAAAGCCCTCCCAAAAGAACAGCACTTGTCTCATCCAGCTCATTGCCTGCTTTGATTATTCCTCAGCAGAGGGCTTGAGTTAATGCCCAGCACCCTGCACAGGCCTTTCTCCCTGGGAAAAGCCTTTCCCCAAATTCTCCCTGCTTGGTGTGGCTATTTCTCTTCTCTACTTCCCATTCTGAGCATTCTCAGCATCCCCACCTCTCCCTTTGCAGCACCATTCAGAGTCACCTCAAACTCTTTGCTTTGCCACCAACCTCACCTGCTTTGCCACCAACCTCAGTTCTTTCCTGGCGCCTCCACATCACCCTGCTAGCACAGCCGTCCAAAAAAGGGTTAACCAAACCCTCGAGGAAGTGGCCAAATACTTTTTTATCACTACTGCTTTTTGTTTTTCTCCCAAGCCACCATCCATGCCCCCGTTTCTGAAACAATACCCAGGAGGGAGAGTAGGAAATGGGTTCATTAAAGGACACTAATCCTTTTGCGTCAGTGCAGTGCCAGCCTGGGATGCTGCTCCTCACCTAATTCCTTTGTAATCACAGGCCCTGTCCAGGGCTGATCTGAGGGAGGTTTGTCCTCTGTAAAAAAGACAAAACTATTTCCCATTTCCTGCAGGTGGGAGCATGCAGGAGGCAGGTACTGCAGGGAGGCAGCTGCTCCGTGGATTTGCCTGTGAGCTAGTCCAGGATAACCTGTTTGTGCAGCTCTTCCTTCAAAAAAACTGGTCTTGAGCAAAATTAAAAATGGTGTGGGGTTGTTTTTTTCTTTTCTTTTTTTTTTTTTTTTTGAAATTGCTTTCAAAATTGCATCTCCAAATTGCTGTATGATTCCTGCAGGATGGATTTTCTCAGCAGTCTGCAAAGCTCCAGGGTGACCTGAAGCTGGGGGTCCACAATCTGCTGGCTGCTTTCCCCAGGTTTTCTAAACCAGGATCCTACAGGGCAGCCAGGGAGCTGGCATTCCTGAACACARCCCCCGATGGAAAACAGAAAATGAGGGAAAAAACCAAAATAACCAGACACCCACAAATGGAAAAACATTGAGACCCAGTTTTTAGAGGCCTAATGGTAAGAGATTTCAAGAAAATGACTCTGCTTAGTTTTAGCATCAAGTCTCTGCTCATCCCCTTGAGCAAAGCTCAGAAAAACAAACCCATAAAACCAGCTCACACACTTTTTTCTTTCCACTGCTCTGAGCTCTGTCCTGGCTGCTCAGAAGCTGTTCATCTCCCAGAAAGAGGAGGAAAGGGGAGAGAGAGAGGTCTTTTTATGTCAACTCTATAGTGTGATAGGATGGAATAAAAGCCCTTTGTTGGTCATCTATAAATCCCAAACTGCTTTAAACAAGTGCAGMCATTATTTCACAGCCAGAGCCCAAAGGCTTGGGGGGGTTAAGGGCCGTGACCAATTCTTTAGGAAGGAGTCAGTGCTGGAGAGCAGAAGAGCTCACCAAACCCAACTCAAGGAGTTGTGGAGTGACACATCCAAGTCCTTCCRAATAAATCAGTGCTGGAGACCAAAAGGGCTCCCCAAGCCTGCTGACCCCATCTTTCACCCCCTTTTGCCCATCCCAACATGGGATAACCACAAGGGAGTTTGAATTTCTCCCCTGAACCGCAGAGTGAGCCCAGCTGTGGGACAGGGCAGTCAGGATGTGCAGGGAGAGGTTTGGACTCACATCGGCATAGACGTTGGTGCCGAACACGGGYGCCCAGTACGACGGCTCGTCCTTGCAGTGGGCAGGGCAGTAAATCCTGGAAAACAATGAATTCAGATTGATTCTCCAGAGCAGGGCTGCACAGGAAGGCCAGCTGCATTCCTGGGAGATTTCGAGTGCCTGCATCTGGTCTGCAGGTGGCAACAGTGAATTTGATTACTCGTTCCCCTCAGATGACATTTGGTTGCTGCTGCAGAGCTGCAAATAGAGGGATTTGGACCAGTAGAASAGAGGTTGGTCTTTTATGACCTTTCAAGGGAGACTACCTGTATTTTGCACATAAATCTTTGCATGTGTTTGTGCCTCCCTGCCCTTTCACTTACTCCTGCACAGTTTCCAGAACAAGCTTCTTCCATGTTTTAAGGTGGAAAGGAAAACCACATCCAAAACCCAGCAAATGCAGAAGCAAAAAGACAAAGAGTGTGCAGTTGCACACTCACACATGAGAGTGTGCTGGGACAGGATTGTGCAGCCTGGCTGATGTGTTACTGAAGCCATCCAAAAACATGAAGTGAATTTTCTACAGTGATGCCAAGAAAAGCGTGGTGGCCGGAGGAAACACACCACTCCCAACCCCCTCCTCCAGTTCAACCAGCATGATCAGCTCTTCTCCCACCAGCCCTCAAACTCAGGGCCCTCAGCACCTCTGTTAAGTTGCCCCTCCCTTAGGACAGAGGTTTTTAACCCACCAGATTGGTGTTACCTTGGGCAGTGGCTCGCTGGCTTTTTGAAGTGGCACAGCTCAGCTACTGTGGTGTAACAATCCAGAGTCTGTGCTGCCAAGATAAACGTGGAAAGGCAARTTATTAGACTCAAAAGGTCAGGCTGCTGCAGAAAACACAAGTCAGAGCCACACAATGCGTTAGGTGRGACCCTTGAGCACCAAGAGAAAAGCTGCTCCAGCAGCAGGATCCCAGGATGGGGCTGACCAGCTCTCCAGCAGGAATCCTGGAGATTTYTAAGGTCACCACAGTGTGGCCTTACAAAGGTCACAGCTTTCAGAAGAGACAAGCAGCTGATCCACAACACCTGGGTTTGCTACAGCTCCAGATGTGGAGCCCAAATATCCTGACACCTGCAGTTCTCCCTGAGAGGGGCTCGGGTGGAGCTCATCAAAAGGATTGTTCTGCACTGGAGGAATTTTGCAAAGATATTCAGAAAGTGGGAATTGTTTAAAAAGCAGAGCAGTGTTCATTTGTMTGCCCATCAGAAATGTGATGACTCACTGTTAAAAACTGATTTCACATGTATTGTGTTTTTCATTACATTACTGCACTAGGACATTAGCCACTATTTTTTTCCCAGTTTTTGTAAGAGCTGACAATTGACTGAAGCTTTTAAAGATGGATGGCTCAACCTCCACCCCTTCACTATCAGCAGCTGCAGTCTGGACCCCAGCATGATCCATCAGCAGGAGATGCTGCTGGAAGTGGCCCATTTTCACCTATTTCTCTACCTTCCTCCCAGGAAAATGAGGTGGRTGGTGGTGGAATTGCCCAGGGTGGGTGGTTTGTCACTCTAAGGTTCTGATCACCTTAGACCACCACTCCAGGGTTTGGTTGTGGCACAGAACCATTTGAYACAACCACTGAAAATGAAGAAGAGCCCTGAAAGCAATGATGTTTTCAAGTCTCCCATAAAACCCCAGCAACAATATTTTTTTTCCCTTCAACATTTAAAACTTACTTGTGACTTTGGAAACCATGAACGCATTCGAAGGTTTGCTTTTCCTGTAAAACAAGCAAACAAAAAGAAAATTATTTTTAAAAAATAAGCAGAGCAGAATTATTTGGACCACTGTGTCTACATGAGAGCAACAATGACTGAATATTTGCTTGTATTTAAAGGCAATACCGAGAGGTTTTGGTGAAGGCAGTACCTGAACGACTCCACACCATTCCTGGTGGACTTCACAAAAGCAGGTGTCCTCCCTTTCCTGGTGATATCCACCAGCCCTCCCTTGTTGTCCAGGATTCCATAGTGGATTGCAGCACGACATATGCTGGAGGACTGACAGGAGATAAAGAGATGTGAAATGAATCAAATCAAATAAATCTCATTCACAGAGCAACGCTGCCCAACTGCTACGTGAAAAACRGAGGAGAAATGAAACCACCACCAGAGCACCAAGTGGAAAATAAGCTGAGTGCACTGCTTTGGAATCTGGTTGTTAAATCTTCCTCTCCCAATACAGATTCTTTTATTACTATTATTTTAAGCACTGCCTGGTTGAATGGCAAGATTTTTTTTTTTTTTTAAATAACAAAACCATACATTTAAATACAATTTAGAGGAAAAGCAGTGTTGGAAGTGAGCRACCAGTCTGAAATATTTCCAGCTCTCGAGAAAATATTCAAACCCAGAATATTTCTGCTGACGCCACTTGGAGGGGTTGGGTGTCTGCAATCACAGAATTTCCAGGGCAAAGACACATCAGGGGTGATGCAGTCACGCACCAACAGTTGGAACAGGGAAAGAAAACCTGATTTTACCCAAAAAAACCCTTTTATCTTCCAACTTCCTCACCCCAAAAAACAGTTTTGATGGGAAAATGGTGCTATGCTTTATTTATAAATTATCTTACTAATTTAAGATCAGGCAAATCAGCCCAAAATATTAGTTAGTTACAAAATTTAACAGTGGTTTTTATATAAAGTTTCTGTTCAGTTGACAGGAGCAAAGAGATCTCTGTAGAGCTGCCTATTGGTGCTCATCCCTCACTTTCCATGGGTGTCCACATTAATTCCTGACAAAATCCCGTCTGGAGCCACTTTGCCTTCCCARAGTCTGTCCCTTTTTTCAACAGCAAGATGAGGAAAATACAGAAAATCTTTATTAGCACCGTTTTACAGCACCACAACCGGAGAGTACRAAAAGCCAAATGACAGCAGAATGGCTGGCATTTCCCATTTCTGTCATTCCCACTGCCTCCCACAAATTACATCYAGGAGCTATTAAAAGGTACTTACACTTTCATAATAAAATGTTCCAAAGATCTTTCCCTTACTGTACAAGCAGCCAGCTGGGCACAAATACCTAGTAAAGATATTTATCTTTGAGGGTGGCGAAAAACAATTCAAGAAAAACAGACTTTGACTCTATTTCACTTTAATAGTCATTCCATTCATTTCACGTAGTTCTCCTGTTTTAAAAACAAGATTGCAAAATAGCTACTTTTTTAAAAGAGTTGCTCCACCCTCCTCAAGAGCCCGACCAATATTTAGGTTCTGTGGATTTGGTTTTTCTCCAAGTGATAAACTGTCCTGTTCTCTGCAGAAACYTTAACCAGAAGTTCTGGACTGGCTGGGAGGGGACAAGCCATGAATTATTGGTCTGCCTTGGGCAGCAGTGGAATGCATGAAAAAGGCTCGAAAATGACTCTGCCGAAATTTATTAAATTCTTTTGGACACCTGAAACTGTGGGTCATCACGGCTGAGTAAAATCATCCAAATCACCTTACTGCCAGGCTTGGCTGCAGGCTTGAATTAAGAGAAATTTAGGGGAWTTTTTTTGTTGGGTTTTGGGGCTTTTCCTAAAGAGATCTACCTAGAGAGTCACAAAAAATATATAGTGCAACCTATCCTGTGTTTGCAAGAATTGAATAACATTTAGCAATGAAATGTAAATATTTACTTAAAATATTTAGCAATAAAAAATTAATAAATATTTTWAAAATTTTAATAAAATATTTACTTTTAGATAATAAAATATTCACTTTATTTAATAAGATATTTATTTACTTTTCCCCTCAGCACTCCAAGAAGTATCAACAAAACCCAACCTGTTGCACGTTGAGCCTCTGCACTTGTCTCTCATCTTGGTTTCACAGGTAATGACTTGTGCTGGGGAGGAAAAAAAAAATCAAATAAATACATTTTTTTAAAAAGGAAATTGCTCAGCCTGCTCTTGAGCTACAGAAATGAGCAAGCTCCACACATCTTTCCTGGAGGTCTTTGGTGCAGCAAGATAAAATCTGATTTTACCAGCCTGGAGCAGTTGGTGCCTCTTTAGCCCTTCCCCTGAGACAGGTGTCTCTGGAATATTAGCAGGGAAGATGCAGCYGACAGCTGAAGGCTCTGATTTACAGCCCCAGGTCTGCAATCAGAGCCCTCCTTCTCCTTTTAATTACAGACTCTCCAGATGCTGGCTGATAAACTTGAAAAGGGCCCTCTGGCTTGCCCCACCTTGTTTTCCTTAAAACAAGCATCTTTTAATTAACARCGGTTGGAAAACAACTCAGGAAGCACCAGCAGCTCCACAAACAACTTCAGAAATATTCCCCAGCAAGAAATACAGAGGAAACAAGCCATAAWCCCCAGAAAAGTTGTGGAGAAGGGTGAGTGCTGAGTGTAGAGTTTGTTAAAGGTGAAATAAAACCARTATTTCCTAAATGTGTTACTGATTGAGGGGACTTTTGGTGCATTGATATTTTATTGAGATCAGGACTGCTGGAGCCAGGCTGGGAGAGCTGGGGGTGCTCACCTGGAGAGGAGAAGGATCCAAGGAGAGCTCAGAGCCCCTKCCAGGGCCYGAAGGGGCTCCAGRAGAGCTGCAGAGGGACTGGGGACAAGGATGGAGGGACAGGAGCCAGGGAATGGCTCCCASTGCCAGAGGGCAGGGMTGGATGGGATACTGGGAATTGGGAATTGTTCCCTGTGAAGGTGGGGAAGGGATGGGATGAATTCCCAGAGYATCTGTGGCTGCCCMTGRATCMCTGGAAGTGCCCAAGGCCAGGCTGGATGGGGTTTGGAGCAATCTGGGRCWGTGGAAAGTGTCCCTGCCATGGCACGGGGTGGGACTGGAAGAGCTTTAAGGTCCCTTCCAACCCAAACCATTCTTGGATTCTATGAAATGACTGAAACAAACACAGGATTTTTGCAGATTGATGTGCAGAAGGTACAAGCTGTTTTTGAGAGCTTTGCTCACCACTTCTAGCAGCTTTCTGCACAGCTGAAATGTTCACACAGTGAATTTTCACACAGATCACCTTTCCTCCACCCAAACATCCCCCCAGTTTCTTTGTCCCTGAGCCTCCTCATCACTTCCCACACCTTTTCCTGCTGAGGTGCTTCAAACCCATAGGAAAAAGAAAGAAAAAGAGAGAAAGAAAAAGAGAAAGTCTGTGTCTTACTCATGTAGGATTCTGGGGTGATTTTCTTGGCCTGGATGGTTTTGCTGGGTTTGTTTTCTGGAAGGTGGAACTGCACCGGCTTCTGCTCCGCCACCTGYGGGATCTCCACCTCGTTGGTCTCGTCTGTCTCAGCAATGATGGGATCTTCATAACGGTGATCTTGGCAGAAAAAGGGATTCAAAATAATCACAGTGTGCTCCCACTGGTGGGCAAGTCAGGTTCATGTTCAGTGGGGATGGTTTGGTTGGACAAGGATCTGCTTTYAAGCAGCTGGGAGATCAGAAATGCCCTTTGGACGCAGCTCACCCCTCCCCTGCTCTTCTGCACATGAAGCAGCATTTACAGCATTTCACAATAAAGATTTGAAGGAATCCTCACTAATTAGTGAAAAAAAGAGCTGTTATTCCTTCCTCTGTTTCCCACTGAGCTCYTCCCTCTGGAGGAAAACACAAATTTGCTGAAGGGCTCATATTCCATCAGGGCATCCCCTTCTCTCTCCCTGCTGCAGCCCAGCTGCACCCTGGGGTCCTCCCTCAAACCCCACAAGATAAAAAATGAGAAGTGCATGGTGGCAGCAAAATAAGCCTCAGTTTGGGCAAGTCTCTAGGGATTCTCCCTGATTTCAAAGAGCTCAGCTCTCTGGGAAGGAAAACACTTGGGAGGAGAGAAACGGCCCCAGGAGATCCTGGATGCTGCTGCTGGAGGGCTCACCCTAATAATCTGTTTTRTCCTATTGACCTCTCTTCCAGCAACACTCCACAGGTCAGGAAAAACCCTTCAGGATCCCCCTCCTCTCCTCCAAGGGACACGAATCGCTAGGTTCCTTTTGCATCCCTGAAAACCTGAAAACCATCCTTTGAATCCCTCACCCTGAAAGGTGGGGAGGGAGGCAAAAGCTCCACTCGTGGCCCCTGAAGGAGCAGGGCAGGCAGCCAAGCTCTGCCTGCCCAGGATGCCTCTGCCAAGCCCTGGAGACCGTTCCAAATGTTCTTCCCCAGCAAACCCCACCAGGACGGGATCGCTCCTGCCCGCAGCCTGCTGGTGCTCAAACCCCTGCAGCTCCCGGGCCAAACCCRTGGGAGCTCAGAGCTGCTTCTCCCCAGCCAAGCTCTCTGTTTTCCCCAGGAAAATGTGCTGAATCCCAGCTCCAGATTTTCAGCAGCTCAGGGATTCCTGCTCTCAGTGGCTGACGATTTCCCAGCATCAGAATATWGAGGATGGCTAACTAAGAGGGGCATGAAGCTGTGGCTGGCTCCAGTTAGGAGCTTGCACAGGTTTCCTCCAGCCTTGCCCCCCACCCCAGAGGAGCCCCAAGCCCCCAGCAGGTACCTTTGTAGCAGAGGTTGTTCTGGCAGCTCCCCCCATAGCTCGGGGGGCACTCGGAGCAGGGACGGCCGGTCTTGTACGGAGCTTCTCCAATCCAGTTGCCCCTGGGAGCAGGGGAGAAAGGAGCACCCATCAGACACCCAAATACCCTTCCAAGCCTCCAAACACAGAAACAACATCCTGGCCTAGAGCARCTAAATAAAGACTAAACAACCAGCCTGGTAGGAAAGATGTTCCTCCTCGTTCCATCTCTAAAATGACATTTTTTTAGGGGCTAAATCGTGTGCCATGTTGCTTTTATATTACATTCCAATATCAACACCAGGGTCTTATGTAAACAGAAATAAATCAATGGATTACTGAATTTTCCTGAAGAAACTCCTCAGAAACAACAGCCCATTTTGGCCTTCTGTCCTGCAGGTTTTAGSGGATGGAGAGGTTGAAGGAGCTGGAGTTAAGCTGTGCCTATAAACTCCTGGGTTAGGCTCTTTCAGCTGTCTCCACCTATAAGGCTACATGAGGACAATGTGCAGCGGTGCCAGAGAGAAGAGATTAGGCAGAAACTGCAGAAATGGAGTGTTTTTCCATCCAGCAGCTCTGAATGGATGACGTGTAAATCTCCCAGCCTGCTGAGGGGGCTCTGTGGGAGATGCTGTTTGTGGGAGATGCTGTTGTCCCTCAGGAGCAGCAGGTGGTTAAATCCTCCCCAAACCAGGAGCAAAATGTGCTCATCTGACGTGGGAAAAGGGGCTTAGAGAACCCCCCCAGAGAGCTCTGCCTGGACATGACAGCTGCAGCCCCACATTTCTTTGTCCTTTGCATTTTTCTGCAGTGATTCCCTGAAATCAGGTGCTCCCCAAGCCACTCCATTTGCATACAGAGATTTCCCTATTTTGTTTTGTTTTGAAGTTTTTAAATTGCCWAGGGCTTGGAGTGGGAATGTTTCTCCTATTAGCCATTAAACCAGAAAATCCTAACTGCCACTGCCAGGTAGTAAACTTCTCCTGGAYGCAGTAGGCAAAGAAATATGATTTTCATTTTGAAATTTAATCAAACCGTCGAGCCGGTGAAATCTTGACTGCTGCAGTTACTTCAGGGTTTTTTTGGCATCCACCACCACCCCATCCCTTCCCACCCTGTGACAGCAGAGAGCAAGCCTTGCTCAGCAGCCAGCTCCATCCTGGCCATCTCCTGCTCCTCCTTTCCCTTCCCGTGGCAGGCACATCAAAGCTCCAGCCTGGCCCCAGCCTCTCATTCAGTTTTCCAGGCAGCGCCCTGGAGCTTTGAACCAGCACACTGCTGCTGTCTAAAGAAAAAAAAATTTAAAGCCACAACCACCAGTCTAGACTGCCTGAAATCTCTTCCCCAGAGCTAGTTAAGCCAGCTGCCAGTTTTGGGAGGGCTGGAGAGAGCCCAGCTGCTCTGCCTTACTTGGGGGAGTAGTTGCAGACCAGGTAGACAGCGTTCTCCCAGATCTCTCCCCACACATTCATCTGCTTGCAGACATTCACAGCACAGCCAATCCTGTTGGTGGTGGCCCAGACTATCTGTAAGGGAAGTGTGGTTATTGAAAATAAGGAAATTACCCCATTCCAGACCCCGGGGGGGATGTGGGGAGTGTGGGTACAGAGCCCTTGGAGTCCTTTACCTGGGTGTAATGTGTGCACATGGCACCTGTACACCTGTCTGGGCACCATGGGTTGCACTCGTGGGGGTATGGGAATGTGTAATCTTTCACCTCATCATACCAGGACTGCACATGGAAGGCTGGAGATCGATACCTGAGGGGGAAAAGGCAGCTGGAGTCAGGATGTTCTGGTAG
>JACDOX010000133.1:1691832-1776625 GCA_014549065.1 Cardinalis cardinalis
AAAAAAAAATTGTTTTTAAAACTGTTAAAGATGAGGGGTTAGATGGGATATTGGGAAGGAATTGTTCCTGTGAGGGTGGCACAGGGTGCCCAGAGAAGCTGTGGCAGCCCCTGGATCCCTGGAAGTGTCCMAGGCCAGGCTGGAYRGGGTTTGAGCACCCTGGGACAGTGGGAGGTGTCCCTGCCATGGCAGGGGAGTTGGAGCTGGAAAGATCTTTGAGGTCCCTTCCAACCCAAACTGTTGTGTGTTTCTATGATTTTTTTCCCTCAGATTCACAGCCTGACCTGACTCTGTATTATTTATAGGTTTGACATGATCCTCAAGTGCTGCTGACCTGAAATGCCCTCTCACTTTTCCACTCAACTACAAAATAACTTCTAGTTTGGCGGGAAGCTGTGTTTTGAAAGTAAACACAAATGAGGCTTTGCCAAACATCTTAAACCAAAAGCCATCGTGTACCTATTTTACCAGGGGGCAATTTGCTAAATCTGGGAGTTAAATCACAGCCAATACTGCAAGRCCTTTGAAAGTGAGTGGGCTTTTCCTCACCCACATCCCACCAGGAGCTGGTGTGGAGCAGTTGGTGCTCTGCACTCCTATCCTGCCTTTTTTTGGCAGCAATTTTCCCCTGCACCAAGCCCCCTGTACCCTGTGTGTAATCTCTGCCTCAGATATCACAGTCTGAGGCTGTTTGGGGGGCACAGATGGTGTCAAAACTACCTGTACAAACTCATACACACTTCACACACGGTGATCTRTCTGCAAACTGTACCAAGCCCACTGCTTTCTGATGGCTTCCAACAGCTCACACCAAGCCAGCTGCCAGAAATCCAAAATGATATCATTACCCACTGGAGCTGATCCTTTCAGCCAACTTTTCATTAAAAATCACTCATTAGAAGTGTTTTAAAAGCATCCATCTCATGATGTCATGAAGCAAATTCTTTCCGAATCCTATTTTACAGGAGAGGAAATGGAGGCCATCAAGCCGTGGCCCGTTCCTGAAAAAGCTGAGATAAATCTGATTTTTCTTTCCTCTCAGGGACCTCAAAGGGAGCAAGATTGGATCTTCTTCCATCAGGAACCCATGGCCATCCTGAGCACTGGTAGGACAGCCAAGAACAGCACGATCTTTTGACTTTGTTTCCAACGAATTAACCACTCTACTTGCCGAACATTAAAATGGGGTCAATTTTTACATCCGGCTAATTTCACACCAGCAAATTTCCTTTGCTTTCCACCAAGTTCTGATTTACAGCAAAGATAACTGGACTTCCACCCAGGAAATGGGGGGGAAATGCTCAGGGMTCCTGAGCAAGTACAAAATATTTGCTGTGCAAAGCAGGTTTAAGCTATAGCAAGCTTAAAACCAGGGGCTTAACAATAAACAAATTTCATCTTGAGATGGAGAGGAAAATCCCTTTGGAAGCCTTCATGTCAGCTTTCCTAACTGGGTTGATGACTCTAGTTTAACAACGTGTCCCAGGAATTGAAAAAATCCCTACAAAGTGTTTTCAGTAAAGAAAAATCAAGAGCCAGATAAATATTTATGGAAAACACAGCAAGAGAGAATTAAATTCTGAACTGAATCCAAACACAAATTCTGAGCTGAACCCAGACATTGCTCCTGAGAAACTTCAGCCTTCAGCTGCATGATGCCAGAACCCCCCCTGAAACAGCAGATTAGGAGCAAGGGTTCAGGCTCCTGTTCTCCTCAAGGAGAAGGAGTGACTTTAGGGGTGTTACAGAGGTGCTACCCCCAGATCCAGATGGATGGAGGAGCCCAAATCAGTGCTGGAACCCTCAGTGGAAGGTGGCTGCAGGAGTTACCACGATACTCATCCCAGTGATCACAATTAATCACAATTAATGACCCCCAGCTTTTCTCCCATCTCCCCAGCGCTCCACCAAGCACCAGAGCAAGCATTTCCAGCTGTCTCTCTCTAAAGGAGGGCCCATAAATCACCCTTGGCAATGACCCTGGRGCCCCCCAAGCCTTACCTGCCCCAGTGAACTGCCAGGTTCTGCCCAATGGACCTGATGAGGTCGCTGGGCCCGTGGTCCCAGATGCACTGCTGAGCCCAGGCGTGTGCTGACCTTTCCAGCTCCTCATCCCAGGTCTGCAGGGGTGGGGAGAGAAAAGAACAGGTCACTTTTGCATCTCAAACTCGCTAGATCAGGAGAGGAAACCAACAGCAGTTAGTGGAGAAAGACTAAAGTACAAACCACCCCTRTTTCCGGCCTGTCCTGGTGAAGGCACCACATTTCTGTGCTAAAATCACATTTCTCAGCATGTTGCCCTGCCATGAAAGTCCAGGGCACTGAAGGGTTGATGATTTTCCCCAGCTGATGCCATGCATCTGAGGAAATGCTTCGCTCAGTTCATCAGAAAACACACAGACACGTGTGGGAAGACCTCAGGAACACATCCAGACCACCTGCCCTAAACCACGAGGTATTCTTGGCAGTTGGTTTCCTAATATGTTTTAAAAAATTCAAAATTTAAATTCAAGCTTGGAGATCCCATGGTCTCCAACATGACACACACATTTCTGAGATCCCATGGTCTCCAACATGACACACACATTTCTGGGATCCCATGGTCTCCAACATGACACACACATTTCTGGGATCCCATGATCTCCAACATGACACATATTTCTGGGATCCCATGGTCTCCAACATGACACATATTTCTGGGATCCCATGATCTCCAACATGACCATATGACATATTCCTGAGTCCTGCAGGAGTTCTGACATGCACTCAGTGCTTGGATGTATTTCAGGATGATTTTTCATCAATTGTCCTTACTGTTGGGATGTCTCCAGGCTTTCCCACCAAGTGAGAGCTCCACGACCTCCACCACCATCCAGCTGGAGATCTTTGATCCAACCTCTGCATCAAGCACTGTGGGTCGAGGCTCTCAGTCTCAGCTCCCCTCCTCCTTCCAGAATAAATGAGAGTCCACCACTGGATCCAGTCAAATACATCAGAGGTGGCAATGTCCCAGGGTTTTTTAAGCTTTTTCCRCTCTCACTGAAACAGGCGTCACGTTAGAAGTGACAAATCCCATTTCTGAGGGCAGGATGCTGGGGTGAGATCACTGCTCATCGAATATCACAGAGTTGTGAGCCAAAGGAGAGCTCCAGCATGACATAAAGGCAGGCAGGAGAGCAGCTCTGCTGGCTCTGCTGCCCAGGAGAGCATTTCTGCTAAAGGCCAGGCTSTCTGGGCCCAGCAGCCAGTGCCCTGAATTCAGTGTGTGATTCCTGACAGCTGCTCTATTCAGATAATTCGTTGGGATTAAAATATTACCACACATTCCTATGGATAAAACCAAAGAGAGGAGAGGTCTTGTAATGTGCATCCAGCCCATCCACATGCCAGCACGAGACTGTCCTCTCTGGACATTTACCATCACAACCAGCTGCCCTTCCCAAGTCCTGTCTCCTCCAGAAGAAAAGCAACTTCTGATCTCARACATTTCAAAGGTCCTGGAGGGCTGCAGGGCATGCAGGCTCTCCAGCACATTTACAAACCATCCAGGGGTCACTCTGAGCATGTCTGCACACAGGCTCAGGCACTTGTAGCTGGGATGGGGCAGGACTGTGCACCCCTGGGCAAGGCAACARGAAAATGCAGCGTCTCCTGGAGCTTGGTGTGTCTCCACTGTGTCAGTGAGGCAAACACGGCCTCATCTCAGTGAGCTCACAGAAGAGCTTGTCATGAAGCACTCTCAGCAGCCCAGATTCCAGCAGCATCCCAGAGCTGCCCCAGTCTCACCAGCTTGGCTTTGGACTCAGCAGCGACCGAGCAAATTCAGCCTGCAAAGCCTCATGTGGACACAGCTCTGACACAGGGAACAAAACCATTTTCCTTCTCAGCTCCTCGGGAGCGATGGGATCRGACCCACCACACATCCCCAGCCCTCTGCTCGGGCAGCCTCCTGCAGCAGACACAGCTTTTTGTGGTTTCCCACTTTGTGGGCCCAGCAGCCCCGGCCGCAGCTGCCCTCCCATCCAGCACCAAAGCCGCAGAAACTCTCCCAAGATGTTCTGCACTCCCAGCTCCTCAGACTTCCTACCCAGCTCTATTCCCTGCAGCCCCGGAGGCGGAGATGTTCCAAATTTCTTAATTTAATGCGGAGACGTCCTGAGCAATGGGCTATTAAATGGGAATTAATGCGRGCGTTCGCGCTGCATCTCCCTTTGATGCCTGCGGATAAAATAAATGAACTCGGACAAAAGACACTTAACAGGTAATTGGGACGGAGCTCCATCTCTGCGCAGCTTTTTGCTGCRTGAGGAGAGAAGCTCGTTTCTGCAGGCATCAGATTACAAAGCCATCCCATCGAAATTAGAGCAGTTATTTGCCTCTTGCTTCTCAGACGCGAATGCGGTCAGGAGGCTGGAATTATTTCAGAGCAATAAACATAGGGGGAAAAAAAAAAAAAGATATTTCAGACTTTCCCAGCTATACTTGCAAGAGTTCTTTATGCCAATATTCAAAGCAGTATCTAGGAAGATAACTGAAGCCAGAGGGGCAACGAGCCTGTGCTCAGCCTCCTTCAGAAGCAGAGGTTGAAAATTTTTTGGGTGTGTGTGATTCCAAGTGGGTTAGCACGTGAATTCTCTTTTTTTTCACTCCTGCAAATTTCTGATGGCCTTTCAAAGTGGAATGGACAGTGTATACGTAAAATACATGCATGGCATACACACACCACACCRCAACTTGCAGGCCCAGATTTAATAATGCATCCCACAAGGAGTCTGCTCCCTCAGCCTGAGGAGCCTGCAAACCCAAAGCCAGACACCTGAATTGCAGTGATCAGGTTACTCGCTCATTTTCCTCCCCAGCCCAGACTTTCTGCAATACTGGCAGCTTCCTTCTAAAAGTGGCATCCAACCCCAGGGCTGACATGTCCTGGCAGAGCTCTGGAGGTGCTCTTTGCTAACCCCCACAGAAACACTCCCCCATCCTGACAGGGAAAGCCACCACCCTACGGCTGAGAGGAAGGATGCATACCTTRTACATGAAAACCAACTATTTTCCTTCCAGCAATCTGCACTGAGAACAATTTTGCTTTATCCAGCTGTCTCTGGGGCTGCCGCAAGAGGAAAGATTYCTGCCTTTCATCACTGCTGAAAGCATCTGACTAAGCCATCTTAAAAGGTCACCGTGCCTTAGGATCTATTTTGTCCTTTTTCCTCTGAGTCCGTTCTGTCCTTTTCACTCTGGGGCTGTTAACAAGGAGTTTGTTTTGGCCTTGGCACCCACCCACCTCTGCTCAACAGTCCAAATGCTCTCTGGAAGTGTCAATCATGGAGCTGGTAGAGGGGTTAAGGTAATTTTGAACTGGCCCAGCTTCSTCAGGAAGTTGTGCCCTGCTCACTCATTTTCCATTAGCACTGAATACCTGTGCCAGYTTTCAATTAATTGCACAGACCCAGCAGCTAAACCGTTTCTTTCTTCATTTTTCAGTCTACTTTGCCTTTATCCCATATGTATATAAAAATTCTTTTGATCTCCAGATAAGTTGTAGGACTCACTGTGCTCTTGCTTTCTCATTAACAGTGTCCAAAAACAGAAGTTCATCCAGAAGCAGTTAAATATGTCCCTTTCCTGGAATATATTAGGTCCCATTTCCCTTTTAGACCAC
The DNA here is from genome assembly GCA_014549065.1 of Cardinalis cardinalis. Classification (NCBI taxonomy): domain Eukaryota; kingdom Metazoa; phylum Chordata; class Aves; order Passeriformes; family Cardinalidae; genus Cardinalis; species Cardinalis cardinalis. Next base: position 1,697,495 of record JACDOX010000133.1, read on the forward strand.
TTAAATTCATCAGATATGGAGCTGGGAGAAAGGATTTTCACAAGGGAGTGGTTGGAGGTTGATGGGCRAGAACAAGCTCTACCCACTCATCCACAAATTATCCCAGCACATCTCCAGTGACTGAAGGGAAAGAGGAAAGTTTATCTATGGTTCTACAGACAGACCATCCTCTTAAAYGAGTCCAAATGAGAAATGTCCTCTGCAGGACAAAGGATTAAAGAGAAATTCCCGTTCAGCATATACATGGCATTTCCAAGTCCTACTGGGTAAACACGAGCACATGAAAGGCTGATTATAGCCCTTCCAAGCAGCACCATCTCATACTCAGCCCCTTTCTTCAGAGCACATAAGGCCCTTTCATTTGCCCTCCATCACCCATGAAAACCACTAGAAAAGCTCCCAGAGCAAAGGCAAACACAGAAGCGCAAACAGCGGCCGGGCCGGGGACGCGCGGCGGCTCTGCCGGCCCCAGAGCCAACCAAAACACCTCGGGCTTGCTCCTGCTTTGAGTTTACCCTCTGGAAATGCGTCAAGTGGCCTCTCCTGGCAGTGCTTCCCTGCAGGATAGCGCTGAGAAAGGGATGCAATCCCCAGTTCTTAGAAAGGCAAGGGATTTCTGGCAGGACCCAGCTGGTGGGCACGGACCGAGGGACAGCTCACCATCCCCTGCCCTGCCTTCTCTTCCCCTTCTCCCTGCAGTCACCAAAGGCAGGATTTTCCATCTGCAGCCCTCACTTCAGCACAGCTGGCAAACCATTTTATATTACATTTAAATTTACTCTCCTTTTACCCTTTTAAACACAGTCTTAACAAGTCATCCATCATYTGATCCGTCAGCAGGGGCACATGGCTGAAGTCAGACCAGTTTTGATCAGGATTATGTTTGCACACTGGGAAAAGGCACACAAAAAGGAATTATTTGCCTACATCATTTTGTGGCCCTGTAATATTTTGATGGCATGGCAAAAATAGCTCAAAGTAGGGTCTCTGGCATCAGGTGAAAAAACAATATTCATGTGAATTGTTGATGGCAAAGGCATATTTCACACTCCTCCAGCTTTTAGTTTCTCCCTCTGAAGTGGGAGAATACATTGACCAAACTTTTATTTTGGTTTCCTGAACTACAAAACCCAACAGCAGTGACCCATCCACCCAGGAACTCCCAAAACCTTTCCAGCTATTCCCAGTGCTTTACAAATGGAGCCACAATCCTCAGGCCCCCTTTCCCTGTGGGCCTGTGCAGATTCCCAGGAGCATCGTGGAGGTTTGGCTCTCACGTTGCTAAGCTCAGGTGATCAGCGTGTGACTGAGGGCAGGTGAACCTCCAGCACTGGGCTGGCGACCCAAAAACCACCAGAAGAGCCCCTGAGCAGGCTGTGGTGTCCCCACAACAGCCTGAAAGCTTTCACAGGGAGAGCAGGGGTTAAACACTGGGGGGAAATTGCTGTTTTTATGRCCTGAAGGTAATGGAAGAACCTGCTGAGGCAGGCTGGGGAATTGCCATTGCTGGAGATGCATCAAGGCTGGGCCAGATGCTCCTTTATGAATAATGGAACCACTTCTGGAACTATGCAGAGGATGGACKGGATGACCCATCAGCAGCAGCCCCTTCCAACCAAAACAGGCCACTGGTCTAAAGCATCCTTCACTCTGGAATGAAAGGCTTCAGGGAGCCTCTTGAGAAAAGCYTCCTTCAGAGGAAATTTGCTACACCTCTCGCACCACAAGGAAAATTTAAATGCAGTTAGGGAAAAAAATAAAAGTGGTAATAAAGTGATGTATCAGGCTCTAGACTCACCATGTATTCCATGTTAGAGGCCACTGGATACACCTGACCTCTCAGTTTGTTGTGGAGCATCAGTATCTCCTGTCTGTCTGAGAATAAAATGGCTCTCTTGGACCTGGAGTGAGCTTCCCCATCCTGGAATCTGCTCAGGATGCTCTCCAGGTGACTCGAGTTGGGCAAGACAAAGCACTCGGCTGTCTTTGCGAGCAGCAGCACACATCCAAGAGGAATGACCCAGGGCAGGGCAGGAGCCATGCTGCCAGCAGAAGCAGAGGTGAAGGCGATGCTGGGTTTTCCTGCAGGACTCCCGTGGCTCAGCGCAGCTCTGGAATTTGGGGAGAAACAGGCAGTCAGAGCAGTGCCACAGGAGCTCCCAGTGCATTTRCCCCCCAACAACGAGGTCACACAGCCCAGATTTGAGCTTGGAAAAGAGTGGTGCTTCAAATTATCCCTCACCCCAAAGGCAGGAAGAGCCGAACGGCAGCCCGAGAGGTGGGGACTCAGAGTTTGCTACACCAGGGAATTCCACTGATGCTGATTTGGGGGTGAACCCTTCCCAGGCATGCGGGAGGATGCTTTCTGCACCCCTGCTGGAGCTGCCACCTCACCATGCCCATCAGCTCTGAGCAACCCCAGCTCCATCCCTTCCCAGGCGGGGCCACACTTGGAGCATCCCCCCGAAGAGCAAAGCCGAGATTCGCTATTTACGAATAAAAAGGAAAGCTGAGCCCCCAGCCAGGCGGATGAGGAGGTCGGGCAGCAGCAAGAGCTGCTCSGAGGCTGCAGCAGAGCAGCTGCCGGGCCGGCTGAGAGCGGCTGGTTCTGGGAGATGTCRCGGCGGGATGGAGCAGCGCGGTCCCCGCGGGCGCTGACGCACCCGGGCTCCCGCTGACGCTTCCCGGGATGTGAGTGATGGAGCAGCGGGAGCAGCCGCCCTCCCCCGGCCGCATTAGGCGTTCCCAGGCACTCGGATGCCGTCAGCACCGCCAGAGCGGTCTTTGCTTGYGGATGCCGCGGGACGGAGAGAAAGAAACGGCGTTTCTCGCAGCGGCTTGTGAGGAATTTTAGAGAGTTGGAAAGATGCGATAACTTGTTGGGTATAAACAATTTGCAAGTGGTGTTTTTCTACTTTGTCCTTTTGTTCTTCTCAAGGGCAGTGTGTGAAGATGTTTTGTTTTTGAATGGAACCTATCGTATCACTCTATAAAAATCGTGCATTCCTTTCAATAAAGCTTTCTTTGTCTTTTCTACAATCCTGCCTCTCGCCTGTTCCTGTGTCAATCTCGGTGCAAGAGTGACATCTGGTCTTTGAGCAGCTTCCTTTGATCCCTGTCCCTTGCTCCACCTGTCATTCCCAAGCCCCTTCCCACCCCAATTTARCAATCCTTGAGCATCTTGGCTGGTTTTGTTTGGATCATCCACAGGAGGCTGTGCAGCACTCACTGAGCCCCTGGAGCAGGATCAATCCATCCAGGGCAAGAAGCATCTCTACAGGCAGAGCAAGCACAGGATCTCCCTCCTTAGGGTTAATTTTGGGGAGAAAGCTTCCCCACCCCTGTCTCCAACAYGAGGTGAGGATCTGGTTTTGACAGCACTGTTGAAAGCCACGCTGAAAGCATTCCTCTGCAGCGGCAGGAAAYAACCCCCAGATTAACAGGAACTATTCAGAAAGTTTCATCCAATGACATGGGATTTGGACACTCTGAGACCAGAGGAGTTGGAAGCCAACCAGAGCAGGGAAGAGCCATCTAACTCCCAGCTRAAAGCTGCTCTTGAGCACAAAACCCCAAACCTCTGCTCCCCAACCCACTAGAGCAGCGTCTGAGGAGAACAGCGGCAAGCACGAGGGGGTTTGCACAGGCAGGGACCCCAAAAAACCCCTGAGAACACTGAGAACCCCTGAAAACTCRTTGGCTGACTGCACAAAAGACACAGAGTCCCTGCTTGAGGCTTGTCTCTTGGCCTGAACGTWGAGGCAGATGAAAACCAGCTGCCCTCAGCCTCTCTCCAGGCAGCCTCTGCCTGGCTACAACAATGCAGGATGTCATTGCTCAGCTCGGGTAACAAATCCTCATCATTTCCTGCTCTGCAGAGCGAGGCGAACACACACGCCTTGTCCCCAGCTGCAGGCACACCTGGAGGGCAGGACAGTCGGTGGCAGAAGGACAGACAGACAGACACTCCTTTAACCTCATCCTGCTCTCGGCCCCGCCTGCGGCATTCGCTTCCCCCCARGCGGGAGCCCGACTTTCTAACCCGGCTGCACAGGGGTAGGGGAGAAGGAGCAGGCTGCTTTTGTGGACTGTCTGACCCAAATTCAGGGAACAATTCCTACTTTGAGGCACTTCCCCGAGAGGTTAAAAATAGCTGCATTGCCAGGGCCATTGACAATGTGGCCATTTAGCCCCGGCCGCGCTCCCTGCAGGAACAGCCGGCGCTCAGAGGCGGCCGTTGCACCCCTCGTTTGGCCGCCTGCCCTCGGCTGAACAGGAGCCCAAATCCACCACCCATCTAAGGCAAACACTGAACTTTCAGAGAGGGCAGATTGAAAAAAATCAGCTGTAGCATCTGAGAGCCAGAGGAGCTGCCCCGCTCCGGGCTCCGCAGCGCGCCCGGCCCGGCCAGGCAGCCAAAACCTCCCAACAGATGGTGCTTTATTCCTCGGGATGTGCTTTACTCCTCGGGATGTGCTTYAYTCCTYGGGATGYGCTTCCCTGGCTCCCACTTGCCAGCAAAAGGATACCAGCACCTCTTAAAAATTAGGTCACTTTGGCTTAATCTTCTATTTCACTCGGGGTGTGCAAGTCCCGTCCTCTGCTTCAGCTTGAGGCGAGGAGCATCCCAAGGAAGGATAAAGGGATCAGAAAGCAGAGCATTCCCTGGCCAGATTAATTGAAAGCAGCTGGAAGATGCTCACRTTTCAGAAAGCTGTCGCAGATTTCAGATGTCCGTCCATCTGCCTCTCAGYATCCTCGAGCCCAGGTGCAAAGGAACACTGGGACGTGTGTGCTGCAGCCCAGCCTGCCCCAGTGCCCTGCAGGGCTGGGGCAGTGCCTCACCCAGGGAGGCTGAAATCACAAAATCACATTGCCTTTGAGCTGGGCTTTGACATTATCCACAGAAAACCATCAGCTGACAGTCAGCTGAGGAAGCCTCTGCTGTTGATTTCAAGGGTTCAAGAGGAGCACAAGCTCCCTTTAAACACATCAGGCCCTTGACASTGGTGCCAGGTGAACATCTGGGAGCCATCAGAAACAACTGAGTCAGCAGAAAAGGACTCCTGAATACGCTGGAAAGCCTGTCCAAAGTGGGGAGAAATGGGAGGCCTTCTTCTGGGCTCTGAGGGAGTTAAAGTGCAGCACTGGGCTTAGGGAAAGGTTATTTTTAGAAAGCTATTTCCCCAGCGAATGGATGGTGTCTGCTGTGCACGGAAAGCAGGAGAGCTGGTCCCATCTGAAGCCTGGCAGAGACACTGCTGAAGCCACATGCAGGCTGATCCTGCACTCATGTGCCCAGGTCACCTTTTTCCTTGGGGACACTGGGCTTTGCCTGCCTCCCTGGTGAAGCACACGAGTGGGCTCCTGCTCCTGGGTTATGGGARACATTTTACAGCTAAAACATCCCAGGGCTCGTGGAGTTACACATGGCACCAGCTGGCAAGGATGGAAAATGAGAAGTTAGCTCAGGATGACAGGAGAGCATTTAAAAGAGTGAAGCAGAGGGGAGTTAGCCTGGGATCAACTTCTAACCTGAGCCTGGGATCAGCTTGTAACCTGAGTTAGCCTGGCATCTAGGATGAGTTAGCCTGGGATCAACTTTAAGCTGTGCAAAGAAATCCAGGGATAAAGCCACAAGAGGATGCAGGAAACCTCAGGTCATCTCTTTCCCTGGGATGCACACACCCCAAGCTGTGCAGAATTGTGTTGGCTTCCAAAGACAAGGAGGATGACAAGTTCCTAAACACGGGACAACAGTGACACATTGCACTGGGCACAGCACAGAGTCAGCATCTTCAAGGCCATGGGTTAACACATCTGGATCTTTCAATTCTCCCACAGAAGCCAAGTGGGTGAGTTTCTATGGAAAACCACATGGAGAACCCACTGGTGACAGACACCACACGTGGTGATGCTGAAATCCCTTTCCTACAGGACCTGAGGGCAGAGCAGCACAAACACAGGCAGCCTGGAGCACACAGATGTGCCCACAGGGACCAGCTCTGGGAACTGCAGCAGATATATCCAGTCCCTTGGATAYATATCCAGAGAATATCCAGTCCCTYGGATATTCTCTATTTGCATAGAAATCCACTCCTGTACTTGCAAACTCCTCCCATTCATTCCAGATTAATGCTTGTTAGTCTTGCATTAAGTTCTGCAGGGCACACACAGGGGAAGCTCAGACAGTATTGTGTTGTTTTATACCATCCAGGCAACTTTTTGGAGAAGTTACTATAACTGTGCCTTCTTCAGAGTCATTTCTTGCACTCCCACCACCCCCAAAACCAAAATTTGAGCAGCCAGGACTGAACTGTACACTTACCYTGCTGAGTACTTCCAAGCCTCCAGGTAACTGCAGCTCCTCCAAACCTGCTTGTGGGAAATAAATTAACGTATTTGAGATATTTAAACGAGGAGGAAGGGGGRAAAAAAGATGGAATAAGCCTCAGGAGGTGCGAGATGTGCAAGGTCTGGGCTCAGACTCGGACCAGTGCAGGCTCCCAGAGCTCCCCGGTGCTATTTATGCTCTCCAGGCAGAGGGGAGAACCCTGGATCATCCCTGCGACAGCGGGCGTGGAGCAATTACGAGAAGGAGAGGGAGGGGAAAAGGGGGGGAAAAGCCACAGGGAGAGGGGCTGGGATCGCCGGAGCTCAGGGGCGGTCACTGGGGCTCGGAGGAGCGGGACCATCCTCCCTAAGGCGGGAGGAGGAGGAGGAGGAAGAGGAGGAGGAGGGCAGCCCTGCTCCTATAAAGCGCTGCCTGTGCCAGCAGCCGGCTCTGGGACTCGCAGCCAGGAATTCCAGGGCACRGGGAATCCTCCCGGCACAGGGGGGACCGCGACGCCGCCCTGAGGGCTGCGGTGACAGGGGAGGGGGAATTCCAGAGAGGAATTTTCCCTGGAAGGGACTGAAGGCAGCTCTCTGCCCCCGGCTGCCTCGGCACAGGGAAATCCCACCCGGCTCCAGCCCCTCCACTAAACCCCACGGCATCCCCCTTTATTTCCAGAGCCGGATTTTTGCCGGGGACRGATTAATCGCACTCTAGTTTGCTGCCAAAGCTCTCCCAGCGCTGACATTCCTCCGGGGCAGGAGCGGGAGCCGCAGGGAATAGGGAACGCGAAAAGTCGGCGGAACACGCAGGCAGCACTCACCTCTCTGCCGATGTCCCAACAGCTCCAGCCTTGGCATCCAGCTCCGTGGTTTTACTCACTGTGAAAGGAAACGATTGAGCAAAAGACAAGCTAAAAGTTCCTTCCTTTTTCTCGAAGTAAACAAACAGGGAAAACCCGAAGCGCTGTCGTGAGCAACAACGCGAGCGTGTCACGGCAGCGGCGGCATCCCCGGCATTCCCGTGGGAGCCGCATCCCGCACCGGGGTCAGCACATCCCCCGGGATGTCCCCTGAGGAGGGACACCGGCCACACCCAGCACCGAGCCAGGGGAGCACCCATCTCCCGGGAGCTGGCGCATCCAAGAAAAGCAGCTCTGATTTTTCCAAATGCACTGCCTTGTCCTCTTTCCAAAGTTTTTTGGGGAAAAAAGTCCTTCTATTCTTCTAAGCAGTCAATATTTATTTCTTCCTTCAGGCAAAACACCAACCACTTTTATTTACTGTTTACTAGGAGGGAGTTTACAAGATATCCCCAGAGGTTTGTTCAGACCCAGCAGCGCTCAGAAAGCAGAGGGACATTTATCAAACTCGCTAAACAGAGCGGGAGCAGAGGAGCAAATATTGGCAGCGGGGAGAGCAGCACTGCTCTGAGCAAAGAAAGAACCCTCTGAAGTCAGCACTGAGGCTGGTTCCATCTCTAACACSATTTTCCTGAGGATTTTTCAAGAAGGAACAGATTGTCACCACTGGGGCTGCATCTCCCAGCCCATTCCACCAGTCCTCACCAGTCAGTGCCAGTCCCACAGCCTGGTGCAGCCACTCCAGCCCCTCGGGCTGCTCTTTCCACTGCCCACACTCTCCCAGCTGTATTTACAAAGAGTTTCTATTTACCTCCAAACAAACTGTGCATGGGAAGCAGCAACACGTGGTCCAGCAGCTGGACCTGGCACTTCTGCCCTGCCAGGAGCCATTCAGGGCAGTTTGGGCAGTTTGCTCCCAAAAAAAGCTCCAACTTTGACACCAACATAGGCAACTCAAAGACCACCCAGAACTGGGCTGACAGAAGGTTCTGCACTGCTTTACTGTAAAATCACTGTAGCGTCTTTTTTTTCTCTTTTATTCCCCCTTGCTCTTCTGATTCCCTCTGGATCAGTGAGTTTGCTCTAGGCTTATTTAATTAGCTGAAAGATGCTGCAGCCCCCCCAGTTCCTAATTTCCCCAAAACACAGTGAATTTCACCCCAACACAGCGAACCCTGGCGCCCCCACACAGGCAGCTCCCCAGCCCTGACTCACAGCCCTCAGAAGGTGCTGCTCACTCCAATTACCATAAAGCTGAATTAACTCATTTTAAATCTCACATACCGACGGACAAATAATTTCCAGACCTCAGAGGAATCTGGTATTTTGTAATCTCCACAAATATCCCTATGGGAAATGAATCCCTGTAGGATGGTTTGGGCTGTCTGATTGCTCCATCAACCTGGCTGCTTTACAAAGATTTGATTTTTTAATTTATTTTTTTAGTATACACCAGGATGGTTTCTCTGTACAAGACACACACAGGGCCTGGTTGTGCTCAGGGATGAGCACAGCCTGGAACAAGAATTTTTTACCCACCTCATTTTGTCTCGAGTCAGCAGCTTGGGGTCATATGTTCCACCAAAGCCAAAACAATCAGAAGTTACTTTTAATCATTCCTCCTTATTACTGCCTTGATTATAACGTCTCCATTTCATATGTGGTAAAAGCCACATAAAGCAGGCTGCATATATAAGTATATATTAGCAGAGAGGCTTTTAATGTAATRGCCAATGAATGGGGAGAGACACAGATTTCCCTATGCCCTCCTAATTGACCAGGCAGACAGAGAGTCTTGATCTCCACTGGAATTAATGCTCCTTTATTTCCCACTCAAACACAGCTCGGCAGGAATGGCCCCAAAGCAGGGCAGGGTGAGAGGCACAGAGCTGCAGGGGATGCCCTGCTTGGACTCCTCCAGAGCACRGGGGGATGAACAGGGTGAAGTGACAGCAGGGAGCTGCAGGAGCTTGTCTGCGATCAGCAGCAGCGAGAGCACAGGGGGAGCAGCAACCCCTGGGCTGGGGACCAGGCTCAGGTCTGGGGGAACCACCCCCCGGGCTGGGCACCAGGCTCAGGTTTGGGGAATCATCCCCTGTGCTGGGCACCAGGCTCAGGTTTGGGGGAATCATCCCCTGTGCTGGGCACCAGGCTCAGGTTTGGGGGAATCACTCCCTGAGCTCAGCACCAGGCTCAGGTTTGGGGGAATCACCCCCCGGGCTGGGCACCAGGCTCAGGTTTGGGGGAATCACCCCCTGGGCTGGGCACCAGGCTCAGGTTTGGGGGAATCACCCCCTGTGCTGGGCACCAGGCTCAGGTTTGGGGGAATCATCCCCCACTTTTGCTGCCTGTTCACATCCCCCTCCTGCCTGGGCTGTCCTTGTCTGAGGGAGCCAAGGAATCTCTGCCACATCCACCACCCCAGCAGGGTGGAGATGCCCCTCTCTTGATGGTGCTGCAGTCCAGAGGCCACTCCAGCAGATGAATTAACAGTGTGGGGATCCAAATCACAGGAGGGAAATCCAGGCATTGATGGATTTGTTCCCAAACAGAATTATTACTTGGCACTGTGAGCCCCCTGTTTGTTCTTTCTTGCTGCTCTCTCCTGTTTTGGGGTAGCCTGGACTGACCACCCAGGTCCATCTGCAGCTTCTCCACCTTCTCCTACTCAAGAACATTCCCCCAAATGCTTCAGCAGCTGCTATGAGGAAGAAAACAACTCCCCATAAATCTGTCCTGCTTCATCAGTGAAAAGCTGATGTAAAACAATGAAATAAGAACAAGAGCTGCAGCAATTTAAGAAAATTTAGGGGGCACCACTGACTGCACAAAGTACAAGTGAAATATGAACTGAAAGCTACAAAATCCTTCCCTAGGAAGGTGGTGAGGCACAGGCTGTCCAGAGCAGCTGCGGCTGCCCCAGCCCTGCAGGGRTTTAAGGCAAGGTTGGACAGGGCTTGGAGCAAACAGGCCTGGTGGAAGGTGGCCCTGCCCATGGCAGGGGCTGGGACAAGATGAGTTTTAAGGTCTCTTCCAATCCAGTTTGAGATTCCATGAAAGCCTCTTACCTTGTTCCCACAGGTTCCCTGGTCACATCTGCAGACTGGAACAGTTCAGGACCCTTAACCCAGCACCCACCTTTGGAGATTTCACCCCAGAGCAGAAGGTGAACTGCTACCACAAGCTCTGCAGCCASCACATCTGGTTATTCACCAATAGAAATGATTTCCAAAAAATCCTCTGGGTCATTAAGACAGCCTGAAATCAACCCCCAGTTGCACAAATCTCCAGCATGTTGGGAACATCCCCTACACATCCAAGGTTTCCTCTTCATTCCTAGTGAAAAGCAGCAGATTCAGAGCACATTTACAGAGATAAACCCTGCTGACAGCTCAGGATCCATCCCGGCAGCAGCYCTGGCCCAGCCCAGCCCTGAGGGACCTCATCTCCAGAGGATATTGTGGAAAACAGCAGTTTTCTACTTCAAACACCTTCCCCCACCCCAAACACCTCTTGGCTTTAATAATCTTCCTCCCCCAGCCCATCCAGCCCTTCCCCTGCACATCTCCCTCATGGCACAAGGTTTTCCCCACAGCCCTYTGGAGCTGCACATCCAGTTTCTCACTTTGGAAATTTCAGGACTTGTTGTGCATTAAGCAAAAATCCCCAAACATTTCTCAAAATTTGGTCTGAACTGCAGCAAGCAACCACCGGATTTACAGKGTATTAGAGGGTGTTGGGGTTTTTGTTTTACATAATCACACCCAGAGCAAATGATCAAAAGCTGCAAGCTCTTGTTTTGCAACAATAGGAGGAGTTACTACAGAAAATAAAAATTGTGGCTGTGTGTCCACATCACTGTTGCCACATACTTTTATTTCCCTTTTAATACACTGCAGAAGAAGGACTTTAGTGACAAATACATTTGTAACATCCTTAGTAAGAAATGCAAAAATTCATTTTAAGTGATACTGAGACAATTTCAATTGATACTGAGACAATTTCAACACTTGATTTTTAAACTGGCAATGACTCATTGCCATTTCTTAAAATGGTAACACATGTAACCTTTATTAAGTAATATATTAATTACTGATTACCTGCAGTTTTCTCTGCACTGTTCAGGTTCACCTGCACTATCAGAAATGCACTTTTTCACAATGCACTGGAGATAGAGCTAAATAAATACCCAACACAGGTACAGGACTAATTAAAACCAGGATTTCTGCTGAACAGAAAACCACTTTAACCAGGTTCCAGAAACAGGATGTGAATAATTACCAGCACAGAACAAAACCTGGTTTCTTTCTTTCTTGGAACAACCTCCCAGTCCCCCAAGATTTCCATTTCTCACCCGTGGGGCTCTGGGGCAATTCCCCATCACAGAGATGGGAGCACCAATYCTCCAGCAGGCTCAGCTCCAGGAGCTGAGGTTTTCCCTGCAAAAAGCCAAAACCCAAGTGAGCTTTGCATAGAAAATTGTTTGAAAATTGGTGGAACGTCACCAAAATCATGAGCAGTCACCACCTGCAAATCAGAAAATCCTAATAAATCATRAGCAGCAAAAACATAATAATACATGTGGACATCCAAAACAATGCCAGAGCATCATGAATTCAGCAGAGCAGGAGCAGCCCAAAGAGCCATGGGGTTGGGATGYTCCTTCCTGCAGCAGGAGCTCTGGGCAGGAAAATCCTTCCTGTGGGAMAGCACGAGAGGGCAGAAGGGTCAGGACAAGCCAGGGAGCCTCCACCATCCCATGATGAAATAAGGACAGAACACTGCTACCATCAAATAAGCAATGTATAGGAGTTTTTTAGAGAAAGCAACAGGAAGCTGATCAAGGAAACATTTTTACCACAGGTTCTCCAGGGCAATGTCAGCTGGCTGAAGAAGAGACAAACAAAACACCATCTGCTTCAGAAACAACAGTGCAGGAGTTTCCAGGAGGACACAGAAGGAATTCCATCCCCTCTCCTGGCTGCTTAGTGCTCAGCCCTAGGAGTTTCCTGGGGACACAGAAGGAATTCCATCCCCTCTCCTGGCTGCTCAGTGCTCAGCCCTAGGAGTTTCCTGGGGACACAGAAGGAATTCCATCCCCTCTCCTGGCTGCTCAGTGCTCAGCCCTGGGACCACCACATCCCTTTCCCTCTCCCCTCCAAGTTCAGTTCCACCTGAATGCAAAACAGGAACACTTCTGAAGTTTCAAAAAGCTGTAAAAGCAAAGAAAAATCATCTTCACTTCCATTTGGGGAAGGCTCCCTACACCTTGAGAAATGCTACACAGAAACCTTTGGAGTTTCCAAGGGCAGGATTCACACCTGAGGAAAAACAAAACCCACACACACACACACACCTTAAACCAACTTTGTGACTTTTATTGATGGGCGACAACTTTATACTTCTAGGTATCACTAAACTGTGTACAATTAGGAACTCAACATTATAGGAGAGCAGACAGCAAAATTAAACAAAGCAGACTTAAAGAAATATCAATCTTAATTATTTTGCCCATTTTCTTAATTTCATGTACACAGAAGCATAAATGCAGTTTGAAATTTCTTAATAGCAATAAAGTTACAATCACCCATCTATATAGACTAACATCTTAACTCCAAATAGTTGATCTGCAATGTGTACTTAAGCAGTTTTTCATCGCACAATTATTAAAATGTGTCTTCCTATCAGGAACCAGCAACTCTGCAGTTTGTACATGTTTTGAAGCACAAAGGACCATTTCCATCTCATACACATCGGCTCATATTTTACCACTTATCAAAAAACTATTGGGAAAGCAGAGAGAGCTTTTTTATTTTTTTTTTAATTTTTTTTTTCTTTTTTTACTGAAGTAAAGATAAAACATTTTCACAGAAATCTACAAGTTCTGTTGCTGGTGCAGGGTTTTTTTCTACTACGCAATTAGAAAGTGGGAATTCAATGCAAATCCCCTTTTTTTATTATCTTAGGATTCAGCATTAACTCGGATGAACTTTATTTCTTTTTCATATTTTTTGTGATTCACGAGGCTTCCAACCGAGCGACTTCATTCTGCAAAGTCAAAAGTCAACACAAACCATGTTGTGCACAAACGGCAGCTTCCTTTAGCACTCTATCCCATAGTTGCAAGGGGACAAAAGAAAAAGAATAAAAAGGGGGGGAAAAGAAAACAGAAAAAAAAAAAAGGTTCACTCAGAAGAGCATTTACAGGAGAAAAAGTTAGTGATGTTGGCGTTCTACGGGGCGGGGAGTGGGGTCACAGCAGGTCCACCTGGCGGTAGTACAGGAGGTAGGCCGTGCGCTCCAGGGCCGCCTTGACCACCTGCGAGTGGTGGATGACCCTGACGGCCTGGTCGTCGATGCGCAGCCACCCGTTGAGGCCGATCTGGAACACGTCCGTGGTGTAGTGCCCGCCCGTGGCGCTGTTGCCGTGGTGGTACACAACTGTGGGGACACAGGCGGGGAGGTGCCGTGGTGTGATTGACCTCAGAACCTCGGGTACCKCCCCTGATGATTCCCTCCACCTCTCCTTTTCCCACCCTGACCCCTGCCGAGCGCTGTCTGTCACTCCTGGAATTCTAGCAGGGCATTGGGCTACCTACGTGTGAAAAATGTGTATTTTAYGACTGGCTTTTTGCAAATATTAAAATGAATATTGTATTTGTTGTGTTAACAAGYAATGCTGTATTAATTCTCTTAAGTAGTGTGTTAAATATAATTTTAGGTTATAACAAAATATTATAATAGAAATTATGTTATGTAGGATAATTTTTTCTAAAGAAAGGACTTGCACTGAGATGGCAGAACACCTGAATCTTTCAGAGAAAGAGAATTTATTGCTCCATTATCAGGAGAAATGAACTTCTTCCTGCCTCTCTTGGGCAGGATGACACCATCAGGATTATGAGGAAGAAGBTGACACTGACCAGACAGAATCCTGTGTTTGAATGGAAWTTATGCATCATGTATGAGGTGTATGAATATGCAACAGGTTATTGCTTTTAAGGGTTAATCCTGTTAATGTGTGCCCTTTTTCAGGCTTGTGCTGCCCAGAAAAAGGTACCCAGACTGTCTGTAACTCTGTGTTTCTATTGTCTCATATTGTCCTAATCCAAATTGTCCAAATTATTATTTCTCTAATTGTATTACTATTTTTGCAACCATTTTATTACTATTAAAATCCTAAAATTTTAAAAACAAGTGATTGGCGTTTTTCACACACACACATGTCCTTTGTCCCTTGAGACCTCCCCTCCTGTACCTGGTTTGTGGCCCCCTACCCCTTCCCTCTCCCTCTCCCCAGGGTTAAAAGGAACAGCAACCACGAGGTCAGGGAGTTCTGTTGGAGCTGTTGCTGGATCCAGAGGCCTGTGGGCCAGAATAAAGCTCTGGATCCAAACCCTCCAGCAGAACCGACTCCTTTCCTTCAACACTGCCTTAAAGCTTCTCYGCCAGAGGGAAACAAGAACTTCACACCCACAATCTAAAAGAAAACWCTTAATGTAACCCAGTGTTTCCATAATTCCATATGCAGAATCTGCACTTGCAATAGAGGTAAAATACAAACATAAAACCACACAGATAAATAAAACAATAAATGACAGACACAGATAAAATACCTGCAAAGAGCCGGTAGGTTCTTTGGCCTTTGGAAATTTTACTTTTCACACCAGGAGATAGTAGCTCTAGAGGAGGAAAACMAGCCACACATTAGATATTCCATATCAAGAGGATCAATTGTTTTTCAGAGAAATTAACACTACCACAAAGGAGAACACTTAATTGAAATTTCTTCTGCAGCCTTTAAAGAATGGTCATGGTTTAATAACTGGTAATCAAGGGAGTGAATTTGCAGGTTTGCAATACTGTGGTTTATGAAAGGTTCAAAAATATCACCAAAAAATGAAAGGAAAAAAAGACATAGTAAAAGATCAGACTATTCTATTTTCCTCCTTTCACTCCTGGGAGGATTTGATCCTTGACAGAATCAATTGTCATTCTGAATCTGTCAATGAATGACAGAATCAATTTCAGATTTCAAGTCAYGCTTAGATTCCTAAAAGAAAATTGCAAAATAAAGCATTAAGCAAAACAAAAAGGCACTGCCTGACAAGGTCCAGATCTCAGTTGAGATATGAGTATACACTGATTTTATTTATTCYTATTTGAGCTGCTGGCTGGCTAATAGGCCATTTGTCAGCTCAAAACAAAATACATTATTTTGGCAAGCTTCAGATGCTGGACAAATTCCAATCTCACACTATTTAAAGTCAGTATCTCCYAGGATACTTGTTAAATAAAGGATCCTTGTTTAACTCCTGCACTATGCATTGTCTGCCTTCAGGCTGCATTTTCAATAAAACACCAGTTTCCTTCCACCAGCCACTCATTAAATAATTTGACACTTCTCTGAATTAAATTTGTGATAAAAAATGTCCAATATTGGCAACAGGGACACAGATCCAAGAGGATCACTTCCCATATTTGCCCTCAGCAGCCTACATCCTTACTCTATAAACCCACAAGAAGCTCTCATTTGGCCAACCTAAAACCTTTGGGATTTCCTAGGCAATAAGATCTTTCATCATAAATAACCCCCACAAAATGACCAAATTTTCATACAACGATGAGAACAAAATCTTGTGTGGGAGAAAATTAAAACACAGACACTACAGGAAATACAACATTCTCTTTCCCATGAGGAGAGGGAAATTCTGTTCCTMAATCTTTTACCTTTGCTGATTTCCAGATCAACAGTATACTCAATATTCTTGATCAGCTTCTGGCATCCTCCAGTCTTCTCATACACGAAGCGTTTGAGGTGTAAAACGAGAACAGGGGGCAGCTTTTCTAAGGTGAGTCTTCGACTGATCTCCACCTGAGAGCATTTAATTTTAACTATTAAAATTAATAATAATATAATTTTAAATTTAAGTATTTAATTTTAAATACACTAGCAGMAAACAAAACAAACTCCAGTTTTGTTATTATTGCAGTATTAATTTATGATAAAAGCTCGTTTGTGACTTAAAGCCCACTGGATCTTCAATTCTAATGTTGTTTCAAAGGATAACTCAATATAGTCAAAGAGAAAAATATGAGTTAGGACCAAACTTTTCTCTACTAAACAGTGATTTTTATATAATTATAACCAAACAATCCACAAAACTTCTGCCTGGAAACCAGGAGCCAAGCTCAGAACTGTAGAACAAAAGYGTTTTGCCTTCCTAGAAATGAAGACATGTAAATATTTCTCAAAATAACTGCTTAAGGTTTTTCTCCATTTTTAATTGAGAAAAACCTCTTTATTGGTAACCATGAGCATATTATTTTTCAATACATGGTTTGATTCTGCTACAACCTAAGCGTTGAATAGAAACTCATGAGGGAAAAGTATTATCTCTTTCCAAGGTTCTAGAGACAATATACTCAGTGTTTTTACTACAATTTTAATACAAAAACAACTATCTATTTCAATTTGAATTTCTTTTGGAAAAAATATCTGGAAGACACTGTGGGTGCTTGTATTTCYATCCAAACTCTGAAATGTCACGAAGCACCTAATTTCTTCCAATCCAGCACTGGGTTGTCAGTCAAAAACTCTAAACCATTTGCAGTAAAAAAAGAAAAAAAWGAATGGCAAGCAAAACAAGATATTTGTGGAAAGTCATAATCAGCATGCAAATGTTTTCCTCACATGGAAAACAACTGGAGAAATATATGTTCTGAATATTCAAGGTAAACAAATTTCTGCTATTCATCTTTAGCTTTCCAAGGGAAATGAACCTTTCTTTAATCCTGTTCTCACTTGGAGGATTTTGAAAACTTACAGACATGAATGTCAGAGGAACACCTCCAATTCCAGAGTTACCAACAGTGAACACGSAATTCCCACGTGAGCAATCCTTGCACACCAGAGATGCCTTTACTAGTGCCCACCACAGGAAACAAGGCAAGGCCTCAGTGAGGGAAATTTAATTATTATCCTCCAAACTGCCAAACCAAAGGCAGGCTTTTCCTCCTTGTAAGTACTTTTCTACTGCAGTTCTTACTATCATGCCTTATATGTAAAATATAAAGTATTTACTCAGAAGAGCTGCTCCTTTACTAACAGCATCTGGCAATCCTCAGGAATCAGTAAATTATGATATTGAACATAATATTACGTATCTTTACCACAGTTCAGCCTGATAATTTAGCATATTCTCCATTAAAATCCCCAATAAATTATTACATCAACTCAAACCCCAACTATTTACATGCCTGGCTTTGTTTCAGAGCTGACACCTCATTGCTCCAGGACACTGAAAASGTTTGTACCTCTTTTGTTACAGTGTGCTCCAACAACTCTTTGTGAAGCCAGAGCTCTAAGAAAACCCTTTTAAATACCAAGTTYAGCAGCTGGCTGTGAAGAAGGGGTGAGCAGAACACACCTCCTGCTTGGTTTTTGTGGTGTAGCCCTGCACAGACTCCCTTGCCACCAGGCTTTCCAAGGCATCCTGCACGGTGCGGATCTTGTCCGACTGGATGTCCAGCTGCAGGGTGAAGAAAAGCTGCAGCGTGGCAGACTCCTTGGAACTCTGCTGGTAAACTACAGATCTGTGGAGAAAAAAAGGAATCAAAATGAAATAAAGAGTGGTTTTTAACCAGACAGAATCTTCAAGGAAGAATGAGTTASTTATATAACTCAATTTATATTTAATTCGAGGCAACACATACAAATAAAAAGGTTAAACATCAAGTTTTAACAACTCACCCCAATTTAAATGATTTTAACATCGACTAAGAGTATTCTGAATGGAATTGTAACTTAACTATTTTATTTATGCAAAGTTTAAAGAAAAAGACTGAAAATTTTGATAAGCATTTTAAAAGAAATCACCTCCTGGCTCTTTTTGTTAGTTTAGTTTTCCAACAGCTCTTCACAAGTGCAAAGTGCCAGTGCTAATCTGTGTTCCACTGCAAAAATCACAGCTGATTCCAGATTCTCCAATAAAAATACACCATTTTTTCAGTCACTTCTCTAAGACCATTTTATAGTGATTTAAAAGTGTTTGCTTAAATCTTGCCATAGAAAATATAAACTATGCTCCACTGAGGACTGGCAGTTCATTTTCTTCCCATCATTTTCTGTATTCACACTCTGTCCATGTACATAAATYATTATGTTGTTATATATTGAAAGCAGAATTATAATTAACACAGCTCTGACCCATTTGGCCATGCTGGAATATTTCCAGGTCAGGAAGGAAATGTTAATATTCGGTTAATTTTAATGTTCAGGATAATCAAAAGAGCCCTTTTTACTCAGGCAAAGCCCTGAAGCACCAACACAAAGCCAGTGTAGCTTAATATTGGCAAATATATATCCTGTAGAGGGAGAGAATGCATGAACAGCAGCACCTTTGTTTTAAAAAACAGAAACTATATTGTAACACCTCTTCAGGATATTTTCTTCACAGGATGCAGAAATCGATTTGATAGCAAAACCTTCACTGGCCTATTATTTCTCTGTAACTATGCCCCTAAGGAGAATAATTACAAATCTCAGCTGGACATGGGAAGATGCATCATTTTCAATGAAAAATTACTCAAGCACTGCAAAAATTCCCAGGAAAACTTTGTATTTCCCCACTTAAGCCTAATGTTGCTAAGAAAGGCTTTAYAGGCTGGGGTTTTTAAGTAATTAAGCCTAAATAGACATTTAATAGACTCAAGCCTCTCAAGGACAGCCTAAAACCTCCCAAGCCTGAAGTTTCCTCAGACAGAAGATGCCAATTTAAATCATCTTTTCCTCACTGCTTTTCCCATTGGATTTTTCCAGATCCTGAAGCTTTCATTYAGTGGAATTCTACTGGCAGTTTTATATTCAGTCCTTCCTATCTCCACCCCTGAGGATGAAGCTTTCCCACATCCCAGGGGATGCTGTTTCTGTGGTGAGTTGTGCCCTGGTGTGAAGGATAAATAAAGTGGATGTGGTGCCAGCAGATGTTGGATTGGATCCTGTGGTTCAGCTGCTCAGTGCAAGGTTTTCCCTTTTTCCAGTATTACCTTTGCTTTATGTAATTTCATTTTTTGTGACCTTGTATAGAAAAGTGCCATCATCTCAGTATTTTTAATATAAAAACTGATAGAATAATGTAGATATCCAAACAATAGTGACAAATTCTGGTAAATACACCTGAGGTATTAACAGCACCTTGGGTATGTGAACCATTGATGCAGGACTCCATCAATACCTACAAACATCTGTCTGCCAAATTCTATGGAAAATATCATTTTATTTACCAGCTGTCTGGCTCAAAACCCAGCAGAATAAATAATTTCAGAGCATTTCCAAGGCAGAAGGCACTAGCCCACATTATTCACACTTCTAGACTCAATATCTGGCAACACAGAGAGTCAAACACCAGCAATTAAGTGTCTGTCTCCAATTTAAAAATAATTCTTCAAGTCTAGCAGTTTTGTTTTGCTGTATGTTTTTAGCAAGTGTTTACTTTGCTCTCATTTTAAATTATACATTTCTCCAAACAAGTCAAGAGGCTTCTCTTCCAAAAAATATTCAAATACTCCTTTCTGCCTTTGTCTGGTATCAGACCTGCATAGAAGTGAYATGCCACATTCTTTTCATTCCAGTAACATCTTGTAGCAATTTACATTTTTCCAGACTTCTTTTGCCTTTAACATTTACTATTAAACACAGCTTTCTCTGGGAAGCATGAAGGGTCTGGATAACCTAAAATTCACAGTTTTATGTTTTAGTTCATTGTTTTACTGTCAAGATTCAACTCTGTGAATCTCRTTCTCTCTCAGTATCCTTATTTATAACATAAGATTCCTCCAAGGTCATAAAAATAGGCAAAAACTCCTAAAATTAGGAAACTCCTTTTCCACATGCAATTCAGGGCTTGGGATCTCCCAACAGTCAGTTCATTTAAAACATTTTAAAAGATTCAACYGCTGCAGGTCAAGAACTTGTAGGARTAAGGACTGTACCTTATGTGACCACCAAAAATATCAGTGATTGGAGTCTGGACAAAGTCAGCCTGGCGAGTGACCGAGGATTTGTTGCGGGGTCCCACCTGCTCCCACTCATCCTCGCTGCCCTCCCCCTGCTCCTCCTGCTCCTCCTCCTTGGGGACACTCTGAGCCTCGGGGCCGTTGGACACCGACACTTCTGCAATGACCAGGGGAAAACACAGGGTCAGACACACTGACAAATAAAGATCCAGGCAGATAAAAGATCTGAAAGGCAAAAAAACCCTATACAAACAACAGAAAACCCAATACAAATAATTGAGGATAACATGTTTWCAAAAATCAAAMAAAAATTCCCCAAAAATTCTATTAAAACCCCCTAAAAATACCATAAAAAATCTTAATAAATCCTATTAAAAATCCCTAAAAAAATCCCCTAAATTTTTAATGACCAAAAAATCTCCTAAAAAGTCCCCTAAAAAAATCCCAAAAAGTCCCCTAAAAATTCCACAAAAAATCCCAATAAATCCCTAAAAATTCCTCAAAAAATGTCTCAAAACCTCTAAAGAATCCCTAAAAAAATCCCCTAAATGTTTTTTTAATTACTAAAAAATCTCCCAAAAATTGCTAAAAATTCACTTAAAAAAATCTCAAAAAATCCCCAAAAAACTCCCAATAAATCCTTAAAAATTCCCAAAAAATCCCTAAAAATTCCCCCAAAAAATCCTTAAATAATTCTCAGTAAATCCCATATGAAACCCCAAAAATTGCATAATTGTTTTAAGTTAAAAAACATAATTTTTTTATTTTAAAAAGAACAAGCATATTCCAGCTTTGCTCCTGCATGACACATCCATGTGTTGACAGAAGGCAGCTCACTGATGACTGTATGTAAATAGCAAAGTTTGATATATTTTTAGTAGTAAATTTACAGGGTAGAAAATTAGAAAGTCAAGTGTTATTCTGGCTACAGAATTATGCCATTATTAAATACAACTCCTTTTCTGCACAGGTATTTTACAGGGAACCCAAGGCTCAGCAAATATTTTCCCAGCCTGTGCCAAATTCAGGTTATAAACTGCACACAGCTAAGGAACAAAATATGGTATGACTTTATATCCTAAAAAATTTACCCTACTAAAGAGAAATTGGGTAACTCRTGATCTGAATTCTTACTTGGCTATGGGTTGCAGGATTTTATTTGTAATGGGGTTCAAGCTAAAGCCTCTATAAACTAAAATGACATTTTACTCAGCATACAAATTCTAGTAATTCTTTCAAAGCAAATTCTCCTCCAACTTTGTCAGTAAGAATTT
Source organism: Cardinalis cardinalis (assembly GCA_014549065.1). NCBI lineage: Eukaryota > Metazoa > Chordata > Aves > Passeriformes > Cardinalidae > Cardinalis > Cardinalis cardinalis. Next base: position 1,718,982 of record JACDOX010000133.1, read on the forward strand.
TCATATAATTTACTAGGTTGGTTTGTATTAGATAGGAAAAAAAAATCTGAACAGTTGGTTTAYACATCAGTGAAAAAGACACTGATGTACTTTTGAACTCCCATGGAGAGTCAAAAACCACTGACATKGCAAGTGTTATAAATGACAAGACTGATCCTAGAGTTAGCCCCAAATAATGCTCAGCTGGGCTCAGGAAAATGTGYAATATTGAGATTTTTTATTAAGGAGAACAAGGCTGTGACTTACAATTCAGAGTATTGACACAGCCATGATCCTTTCCAGAAACCCAGATAACTCTTCAGATCATTCATAAACTGGGCAGAATGGACTCTCTGCATCCAGATTTTACCAAAATATTATTTGCTTATGTCCCAGCCCTCTAAAACATGGCATTCTGTTCCTATCTCAACCTCCACTCCAAGCATTATTCTGTATTATGGAATCACCACACAAAAGCAGTATTTGAAATGAACTGTTTGCTATAAAAAAAAATYCACTAACTTTCATTATGTGGAGAGAGAAGTTTCTTGAGGGTCAGCATTTCTTCATGTAGTCCATTGAGGATAAATCCCAAGTATTCTTCAGCATCTTCTTGCCTGCCCTRAACAAAATATTTTTTCCAATTAATCCTCTATTTTCATGGTTTCCTTTTAACAGAAGCTTCATGACACTGAGCAAACCCAGCATTCTCCTATAAATTTTGCACCTACTTAGTCTAAAGTTAAGTCAAATAAAGTTTAAATTTAATTATAAGAAAAAACTCTTTTTTAACCAGTTAAATCCAAACTGTGTTAARCAGCATCAGCTCCACAATGGCTACAAGAACTCTGCATTTTTCTCCATACAAATTCCATTTAATGTGTGAGTTGGAATTTTTTTCTCYCCTTTTCTTTTACAGGCACTATTAAAAGCTGCTGTCAAGCCAAGGCCAAATCAAAGAATGGTTTGAATTATTATCTWTTCTTTATATTGAAATTAAATCTGACCTTGAATCAGTTTTAGCTGAATTCTTCATAAAAATGAACAACTGCTCATTTCTTAAATGTAAATCAATTGGTAACTCCATTACAAAAAGAGATGTTCCACTGCAACAGTAATTTTTCCATGATTCTGACATATCAAACTGCCAAACCTGTAATTAAGMTGTTCCTGTAATTCAGGTCCCAAGGCAGTAGAGCCTCATTACCACGACCTCTCAATGAGCTGATTTTAGTGGCATTTGAGCAGAGCCTGAGGTTTTTTGCAGAGTTTTAAGGGCTGGGACTGCCCTGCAATGCAGTGGCACAAGTCAAGGATTTGAAGTCTCACCTTTTCTGACAGACTTGACTTTATAACCGTCAAGAGCCTGTAAATGTAGGTTGGTTCAAAGGCAGCTCCTGGTCGGATGTCTCTCACTATTTTATCACCTAAAGCTGCAAGGTGAAAGAGAATTCATGTAAGTAATAATAAAGAAAAGGGGTTTTWAATTACAGCTTAATAGTCTCCTCACACATCACTAGTTTTGGAGTCCAGCACTTTTTTTACTAATGGTTTAATTGTAATTTTGGGGTCTTGAGCTGAGAAGTTATAAGTCACAACTCTTATTGCTTTACAACATATCATCCTGCATAAACTCACAGATAGTCAGGAAAAGTTCTGAGAAGATTAATAATATTATCAACAGCCATCATAAAAGAACACTTTTAGTGATATTTGCATTTTTGCATTTCTTTTGTACTCGAAGAACACATCCTTAAACCTTCTGTGTAKCTGCATTTCTAACAGATTATTTTGCTCACTGCAGAATAAAAACCCCAAGAACAGCCTGACAAAATGTTCCACTAATGGCAATACAAGGCCTCAGAACTGTACTTGAAAACTACACAAGAGAATGACCTACAAGTAAAATAAGTTGCATAAGCCAGTAAGATTTGTTTCACAGAAAGAAACCACAGAAATGTCTGAACTGTTTGGAAATCACTGGAACAACCAGCTCCTCCTGATATTTCCTTATCATGTTACATAAAGAATAGTTTCAGGAATGTGCTTGTTCCTACGAGTTTGCAATACAACAGACTTGGCTTAAAATAAAGATTAAACAACTGAAACCTTTAAGATGATTTATTTGCATYAAAAAATCTGCTATTCCTCACTCCACAATCAGCACTGAGCCTAAATATGTATAAATAAATATGTATTAGGAGAAACCAGATATGTCTTAAGTTTTCCCACTGGAATCAGAAGCCAGGATAATATTCCTGCAGGCAATCTCCAAGTGCTTAAGGGACCTGTTATGGCCCCATTTTGTTCCAAATCAGTGAGTGTTCAGGATTTAAGGAGCAGAATTGGGCAATCTGATAAACAAACAGTTGGAACTATGTAAGGAAGGAAGTGGAGGAAAATGTAGAGAGTATCAACTGATTTTCTTAGGGCATTTTCTTAGAAGGCATCTTCACAATCAAGTGAACCTTCAACCAAAACAGTTCCTATTGCACTTCTGCACTTGGTCCACCAAACAGAAGGAAAAAATCCAAGGTGCCACACCTTCTCCCATGCAGATCTTTACCCCACAGACTTCTCCCCATCATTTTCTGCTTTGTGCCCCTGCTCCCACTCACCTTGCTTTGCTTTAGGAGGTACAGGCATATTAGTGAACTCATTCATTAAACGAACACTGAAACAGAAGGGAAGCAACTGGACATGAGCAGCAATCAAACACTTAGAAGAATAAATAATAAAATTAGAACATTGTCACTCTGACTGCCARAACAAAACAAAATCAAAGAATATCACAGAAATCTGGGTGAAGTTCAGACATAAAAATCCACCTGATCACTGCAGTGAAAGCCAGGTGTTGGGCTGGTCCTTGCACCTCCCACAGTTCATTTTTGGCACATTAAACACTACACAAAACTAATATTCCCAAGGCAACAGGAATTATCTTCCTTGACAATCCAAGCACTTGTAAAACACCAAGTTCATTGTAAGAGTGTCACCCAAAAACACATGAAAAACTTCTGGCCAYAGATCAGCTTCTATCAACAGCCATTGTTAGGTATTTCTGAAGGAGTTCAGCCAGACCCCAGAGTTTGATTCCTTTTTTCCCAAGCTACTTACAAACTGTCTAGCATTGGTGTGGAGGTGCACGGCCTCTGCGATTTGGAATACATTGGAATGGACTTCATTAAATGATACATTGGAGGGCAAGCAACCAAGGCTTGCAGGGTCTATGCAGTGGCATTAAGGAAATATGCAGAAAATGGCATCTGTGTATTAACCAAATATTCAATTATATGCAAAACAATAGGGAAAACAGAGCTGCATTTTTATTAGGTAGATCAATCCAAGAATTTAACTGGAAAAGAGGATGAAGCTTTATCACAACATTAACCAATRTACAGAAGTTGAATTAAAAAAACCCCAGCATCTTTTAACATGCAGTGATTTCACTGACATTTTAATCATGGCAAAAACTTCAATTCACGGGTAAGGAAACATTTCATCCAGAAGCAGGAGAGGAAAAGAACTTTCATAGTAAGGACTTTAGAGAATTAACCATTTGAAAATTGGCAGGAGATAACCTGGAACACATTTTCTGRGAAGAATGGAAGAAACCAGCTGAAATATAAAGGTGCTGAGTCACCTCTGCAACCAAARCAAAACCTGCTGAGATGTGAGACATTCGGCACTGCAAAGGGTCAGGAGCAACATGGAAAACTCCAGAGTATGCTGGAAGAATAACACTCTAAAAACATCACAATTTTGTGAGAGCAGTGAACAGAAGAAATGCACTAAAAAACTGGAGGGAAAGGGAAACAACAAAATAAGGCATCGCTCTCATTGGCTGAAGAGAGATTAATTTGATCCCTACAATGTGCAAAAGCCAATGTATAACCTCAAGAGTGAAAAAAGGGGAGCTAAGATATATAGTGCATATAACCAAATGTGCAGAACTGGTTATGGAAGATAAAAGCTTTATTTAAGGCACAGTTGTTGGTCTAGAAATAGTTTATTWGGATGTGCCATGATCAGTCTTGAAATTGGTGTTAGCATTCTTCAGCAGCAGTTTCAGCACTAAAAGTACCCCAAGTGTCACCTTGCTGACATGGGAGACAATTTTTCTTAATTATYAATATTTTTATTAATATCATAATACACCATGGAGGGAAGGTGCTTTCTGTTCCTCAGGGTAAGTTATTTTTGCAGGGGAATACAACTCCAATTCATTAAGAACAAGCTCATCTTCCATATGTAAGATTGTAGCAGGATTAATTTAAATTAAATGCTGCTTTACACAGATGAGACAACAGTGACAACCYGCTCAGCAYAAACCCMAATGATCCACCTAAAACTGCAAAACAAAGCCCAAGTGTAAGGACAGTTACTTCAAGTGCAAAAGAGAAACAACCATTTAAATGGATGCAGAGAATCAAGGGGAAACACTGCTAARAATCACAAGGGTTTCAGTCAGGAGAAGTTACACTTCTGAAATATTTTGACACAGGTAACAAACTGCAAACAGGATTGCAGGGGAACCCAGCACAGCAGGTTCAATGATCCAAAATCCCCCTGGATTTCTGGCTGGTACACTTCAACATTTGAACCATAGGAGCAGGATCTGGGAAAACAAAGCACTTTTATAAAATACTTACCAGAACAATCCAAAAAAACTCTGACAGATATAATAYAAAAATATCAACTTAAGAGCATTAATTTTTCCCAGGGAAGGATACAGCATTGATGTAGCACCAGTTTCCTTTGTTGATCAGCCCTCGSGGTTGCAAAGACACTGGTTTATGTATTAGTCTTACATTTTCCAGTATTTCTGCAGAATGAGAAACAGTAAATTGAGCATCAAAACAAAACTCTTGTGGCCATCAAACAAATATCTGCTGCAGCATTACACAGTAATTCAAACCAATGAAGAAGATTCCCAGAACCTCCAGCAGATGATTTCCACTCCATTTACCCACTGCTCACATTCCAAACCAGATGTTTTTCTTCCACCGAAGATCCAGGAATTCAGAGCAGGAGATGCTGATACACAAGTGATCACTGTCATTCCAAAGCAAGACCTATTGATCTGGGTGTTTGTTTCCCTAAATCCAGGTATTTTTATTTATATTGCTACATAGATACATATACAGATATAAAATGCAGTCAGCTGGAATCACTTGTCACCAGTTTCATGAAGCATTTCCCACATTCTTCTGCTTTGAAGAGGGATGAAGCCAATGCAGCAGTCTCAGTTCAGAAGTTTCACCATCCACTATCTTACAACAAAATCATCTCAGTGCAAACACACAGACTGATGTGCTCTGCTCTTCAGAACACACAGTTTTATTTAACACTTCCAAAATCTAAAAGATAACAGCCTTACATAATGTAATTCCTACTCTTTCCTGCTTTCAAAACCCAAGCTGAAAAATTAGAAACCACTGCACATTAGTCTGTCCCAGTTATGAAACCAAGAACAACAAAAGGAGCTTTTCCAGGAATCCTGATCTGTTATTTAGAAACCTAAATAAGAACTATTCAAAGAAAATACTAGAGCTCATATACTTTAAACTTGCAAAATAAGGTGTATACAAGACAAAATACAAACTGCAAGTAAATACAGCAATTGTGTACCAGTGGGATTATTTTTTTTTATAATAAATGTGAGGAGCTCTAAAGCTCTTACATGCTATAGSCTGAAAGAATTTGAGCTGTTCACTACAGGACAAAAAAGATAAAATAACATGATGTAGGTACAAAAGAAGAGGACAAAGCTGAAAGTAAGCAGAGGAGATGGCAGAACTGCAAACAAAATCCACATCCTTCTACTGCCAAGCTATCTCCCTATCTATAATATCGTATTTCCTGCAGATAACATCAGTTCTAAGCAAACAAAATTGACCAAAAAAAAAGAACGTTTAATTCYGTTGTCTATTACATGGAGAACATGCCACCTGAAAGAGCAGACAGCAAAGAAATGTAAAATGGAAGATGAGGTAGCACAGATGCAGAGTAAGATTATTTTCTAGTGAAGGCTAAAATATGTTATTAAATTACTGCTAAAGTGCTTCAGAATGTATTGTCAGAGCAGCAACATTTGAACTCTGTTCACACACAATATTTCTGTTAACATAATTAATCGTTGTTGAAAAGGATAAAAGTAATGGAAAAAGTTTCTAATTTTTGTGTCTACCAATAACTTTCTACATTAACTCTTTTCTTCCCCGTTTTTGCATCATGCTCAGTCAAGATATTAAGAGGACCTTTAGCATCCTCTTGTGGTCACAAAGCTGCTCTGTGAACAGGCTCCAGTGMCATTCCTGGGAGTTTTGCTTCTTTTAACAAAGACTTGGGTTTGTCTACAGCAATTACATCCAACAGCACATTTCCAGCTCACACATAACACACAGTAACTAAAGAACTTCTACAAATCTATCAGAAGAAAAACAGACAACCATGAGAAAATTTTAACATTTCAAAACCYGTTGGAAAGCTCATGTCATCACCCAGAAAACTTATTTCTTTTGGAGGGTACWGATTTGTGAAATGAGGAAATGTTTAGATATTTGCTGGTAAACAGAAAGCATTTTGCTGAAGTTCATTCATTGGGTTTTGTTATTACAATTACCTCTTATTTCTTTTAGCAAGGTGATTTCCTAAACAAACCAAGTCCAGAGTTTAAGGCAAGAGGAGCCCCRTRGATAGGGTGTTCATGCTGAAGAGAYAAAGGTGCTWACAAGTCAGGAGCTGAACTCTTGGCTTAAGGCCCCAATTTAGAGAACATTGTCACTGATCTTYCCTCAAATCTGGACAATGTCTAAAAAATTGCAGGACAACATTGCTGGATGACCCTAAACAAAAACACTTCTGTAAGAATGCAGTCTGAATGTACAAAAGGCTGCATTTCTGAAGATTATAAAACCCCCAGASCCTGCATGTCTCCACAACTCCTTGCTCTAGCATTTACCTACCTTTAYAATGAGAAAGAAATCTTCTACTACRTAACACTGGAACACCTTTCTTACAATCTGAATTAATTTCATTTCATTGCTAGCCTTGGCAGAAGTGTGAATCACCATCTTCTTTATGAATTTGTTTTGTAAATTTAGATTTACAACCACGGTTGTGCCAACAATATCATCTGAGACAAATTAACTTTGAATATTTCATGTTTGCCCACATGGTTTTTAAAACTGATTTCCATTTTTGCTGCTGCACCATGAAATTTTCCTTCAGAAGGAATGCTCGAAGACTCCATTGCATCAAGTCTTCCACAGCAGAATTGTTATTTTCCATGTTTCCCATGTAAATTGGTATTAACACACATTGGGAAAAAAACTTTGTCTTCTTCAGCTGTACTAAAGRCACTCATCAATTCCCTAGAGCWTCCAGATCCTTTTCTCTAATACATCTACCATTAGTTCTTCACACTGTAYTCTCATTTGGTTTCTGTTCTGGTGCCTTTCACACCTGCATTTATTGGACTCCCTTCCTCCTAATTTAAAATCATTCCAGATTTAGTCAGATCTTAAAAGTCTCTGTTCTTTGATTTATCTGAAATCCTGCCTGCTGTAAACAGATTTTATGGGCACTGTTACCTCCATCAGTCAGAGTGAAAACACTGCAAGAAAACATGATTCAGAAAATTGGTTTAGATTCTCTCACTGCAATTTTTCCTAAGATCACCMAGAATAGTTAAAAGACTACTCAGAGAATTGGTATTTTTCCAATCACTTATTTCCTTAGCTTGTTTTCAGCACTATATAAGGTTTTATAAATTATCAGGTTATAATTGTAGGGGATCAGCTGTGAAATGTGGCAAGTAAAGCCTTGAAGAGTCATATTTTTTACCAATACAATTTATGACCTTACTATCCCTTAGAAATTAATTATTAAAATGTTTGTCCTAGCATCTAAATTAGGCTGTGGCACATAATTACTGCACTTGTCCCTTTCTGCATCTGCACAGCAGATACATCTTGGACACTTGCAAAAATTACCTCCTCTGTATTTGTTTCTCATCAAGATCAACATGACATTTGTCTATTTGTTCTATTTATTTTCTAGTCCTGATCATCTCCTTACCTTATGTAGCTTCTGTCTTTGAGGCTAAAGCAACCACAGATCTCTGCAGGCTGAATTAAGCAGCATTAAATTATCTTCAGGGTGCCTGTGAATCATTAACCTCCCTTGTARTAACTGCTGAAACTGAAGTACAAACCAACAATTTGTCCCTGGAAAAGCAACTCCTCTTCTTGTGTTCTAAATAAAAACCGTGCAGAAAGACCTTGGCTCTCCAGCACTGGGTTGTTTGTTAATTTGATTTGTTAATTTTGCCTGCTAACTCAAGATACTTCAGGTGTAGAGTTTACCTGTGTCCAGCACCCCATGGTACTTGTGGTCAAAAATTCATCCCCATTGGCATGAGCTGAAGCTGCTGAATTCCCACCAAACCCAACAGGGGGATCTCAACTCAGCCACAGGGAAAACAAGGAACACAYCTGACAAACACACAGAGCCTCTTGATGATCACCAAGGCAGGAGATTTGAAATTAAGTATCTACAGAACAGAGCAAATGATCTGTCTGGAAAGCATGAACTGAAGTTCTTGTAACACATTTTTGAGTGTGGGTGGATGAAGAAAGCACTGAGGTACCTGTTTTTCAAGTACATACAAAGAAAATAAAGAAAAAAACCTTATTCCACACAGCAAAGCAYTGATCACATGGCATTCAGATCTCCAAGTAAGCATTTTACACCAAAATCAGCAGCATCTGAAATACAGGAATTGCAGCAATAACTCCCACCTAAATCAGCTACAATGAGCAGATGAATTCCTTTTATCTRTACTCAGATTATTCCTCTGCCCAAAGAGCAAGCTAATAGTGAAGGTGTAGAAGAAAACTGGGTAAAAATTACATTTGTGTTTTACTACAGTGAAGACAGAATAAAAAGCTCTGCTCCCACCTGGTGGCAAAAAATAGTACAGAAACAGTGAAAGTCTAGAAAGTTAACTTGCAGCTGGAACAACTTGGACAAGAGAAAAACCCTTTTCCATTTATGGCAAGCAATCCCAGCTTCATGATGGTCACAAAAGAGTTTTAAGTTAAAAATCTTTACCAAATGATAGCTTGAGATTTTAAGACAACATTCTCCATATGGGTTCATACAGACTGTAATCACCTGCTTTTATATATATATATATATATATATATATAGTTTTAATACAGTGTTTGTGACACCTAAGTGGAATATACACTGAAATATAAATTACTCTGACAGCTTTTCTCTCAACATCCAATTTTGAGTAATGAAACCATTGCTGAGAAAGGAGGGGAGGAAAGGCAGCACACAGCTCTGGGCACTCTGAACATCATCTCCAGGTCAGCTTCTGTTCAGAGTGGAAACCTGGCCTGAAGGTGTCACTTTCAAAACAGCATCGTGCCTGTAAATTAGCTTGTAGCATAAACAGCAGGACTCTGCACAAAGCCATCTCACACACTGACCACTTCACAGATTTAAAATAATTACTTTGGTTCCAACACTGTTGACTCAGTGACACAAAATGCACCCAAGCTGGGAGAACTCCACCATTTCTGGCTCAATCTGCACAACCAGCCTCCTGCAGTTTCTAGCATTTCCCATTCAGAGCACAAWTATGACCAAGAGTCAAAGCTTTTGTATCACTCATTCCCTGTCCTGATGTCCCCTCTGGATAGCTCCTTAGGGTTATTCCTGAACTGGGAACAGCTAGCACTGGTTATGGATAAAGCAATACTCTTTATAATGGTTAAATTGGAAGGACAGACCCCTCAAGAAGCATATTAGTAAATATATTTCCCAAATTGAAATTTCTGAAGCAAGACCTATGTAGYCATTACATTTCAACTGCTGTTTAGTGCCCAGGAATTTCAGCTACTTTGGTATAAATACAGTAATACTATTCTTGTAATGGAACACTCCAAAATTGTAGATACTGGATAATGTAACACACCGTTTTCTGAACAAATCTAACATATTCTCCTTCTTGTACCAGCACACAGCCATTTGAAACCACAGATCACTTCCACAACTGTTTGACAAGTTGTTTGACAAGCAGCAATAGTTTCCCTGTACCTGGGATAATGACATGGCAACGCCTGCTTGGAATGTTTACTCAGGGGGATACAAACTAGCTAATTCCAATGACATCCTTCATGCAGTGTTTGAACAGCCAGCTCAGTACCAGAGCAACGTTCTCTATCCATACTGCACRCTCCTGTTTACAAGCAGAGCTAACACCCTTGCAGTGTAACATCCACTCGTGTGTATAACTATACCTGCAATCTTTATGGCTACGGGATCCTCTGAAACTGGAACAGGTCCCTCTTTGACTTCAACCTGTTTTTCAGGGACCAGAGGAGATGTGGCAGGAGGGGTATACTTAGTCTCAACATAGACCACAGATGTGGAAGCAGAGGGCTTGGAATTGTGAAAAAGACTAGCCCACGACTTTGCAGGCTGATTAACAGGGACTGATCCTGCAAGCGGGACCGTTGCCTCAGTAGTAGGTGAAGCTTCCTCAGGCTTAGCTTGGTCTGAGTCAGTGCTTTCCACAGTGTGCAATTCTACCCCATTGGCAGCTGTGTCCTCACCAGAGGATTCAAGTGTTTGTCCATTAGTAACGCCAAGAGTTTCAGTAGTATCAGTACCAGCATAAGCCTGTACAACAGCTGTCCTTAGGGGGCTCTCTCTGACGGCCTCCGGGGGGAGGCAGAACTGTTCCGAATGAGCCAGGCGGCAAACCTCGGCCTGCCCGCCAGTCCTGCCGGGGGCCGCGGCGCCGCCGGGGCCGGGCTCGGCACACGCAGCTCCGGCCAGGAAATCCACGGAGCTGCCGGGGCTGCTGCAAGTCCTCGGCGTGGCCAGCGAGGGGAGGTCTCCTGCCAGCTCCGCGTCCTCCGCGCTCAGGCTGTTGAGCCCCGCGGCCGAGGCGTGGCCGTTCACCAGCGCCTCCGGGGCAGCCACGCCGTCGGGGACATCTTCCAAGTAACTGTAGTATCCAGGGGGTCTTTTTTTCTTCTTTTTCCGCTCCCTCTGCCCCAGGCCCCCAGCCAAGGCGTCGTTTTCGGCGTTGGAGCCGCTGTCCAGAGCCAGGGTGGGGTCACTGAACTGGCAGTCAATGGAGTTGTAGTTTGCGTCGCTGAGAGCATCATCTGGGCTTTTCTGAGCAGGTGCACAGCTGAGAATGAATTCTGGAGCCTGAGGATTCAGAGTACTCGAAATACTGTAGTCGGTGTTATTCAGGACAGATGACTGAGTCTCGATAACTTCATTAACACCAAATTCAATTCTCTGATACTCTTCCCCTGGACAATAAAAAGCAAATCTCAGTTAGAGAATCACATTGAATCAAAAAAACTACAAAAGCAAGAAAAACACTCTCCTATTTTCCTGTAACTGAGAAAATAAAGTAAGCTCCCAAACAAAAGGAATTCTCATTCTCAACCATGACAACTTTCAAAAGATCATTTTCTTAAAGACAGCAGAGCATGATTCAGGCTTTCTTAACCAGAGTTAYGTAATTTCCAAATCACTGCACAATCCTGCACATAATCCCAATTAAATTCCCCTCATAAGAAAAACTACTAAAGTGCAAGGTCTATAGGAATAGTCTGTATTAAATTAATTACTGGATAATTGACTATGAAATATGGTGTAACACTTAATTCCATGCTTTTTTTGGGCCAGTCTGTTCAACTGACAATTACAAAATCCAAGCCTTTCCCTTTTTAACTTCTCCATATGTGAGGTTTGTTTTTTGAGGGGCTAGGTTCAGTTTTTCTGGTGGGATTTATCACAACCAAACATAACTGAAAAATATATTTATTAATTGCATGGAACACTGCAATTAAAGTTTTCGAGCCTCCAGGYTCATTTATAACTTCTTTAATTTTATCACAAATGTATTACCATGTGAGAGTAATGATACACATGAATCCAGGATTTTATGACACAAAATACAACACATTCCTCAACATAAATCAGCACTCAACTTTCACACAGGAGCTGTACTGAAAAGTTATGAACAGGCTTTTTCCTTWTATTGATTTATTTATTTGCTCTGGAACTAAATATTGTCATGGCAGGCTGCGGTATCACAAAATATTTTCAGTCACCAAGTTCTGCAGTTTCCTGGAATTTATTTACTGTTATAATGTTTGTGTGCTAAGTGGCAACACTGAACACTTCAACTACAACTGCTTCTCTAACTAYTGAGTAAAGACATGTAATTAATGAAACAGTTTCAGGAATTTTGAAGGTAAGCTGACATTTCAAAGCTCTGCAGGTCTTTATGATATGTATGTTACTGTTTCAAGGACATTACATTTTAATATTTTGTGTTTCCTCAACCATGGGGGCTCAAACACATGTTTCCAATTTTTAAGCCTTACTACAAAACACTAGGTATTAATTCCAAAGGAATTAAGTGGATACAGCACTAAACTTTTCAGATTTTGTGCAACTTACATTATGCATGACATCAACAAATACATATTTGCAAGTACAGACTTACTAAAARTGAGATGGATTTTTTTAAACACAACAAAAAGCAACCAACAGTTCCTAGAAAAGAAGTTATTTACACACCTAAGGGAAAAATCCTCTGGGAAAATAATCTAGCAGGGAACATTTTGATATATGACTGTCAATATAAAAGTTTCGCAGTTCTGGATGTTCTCTAGAAAAATCTGCTAACAAATATTTTAGCTTTAAAAAATGTGAAGGGAACAAGAATCTGCATTTTTAAATACCAAATGAAGTATGTACAAACATACAATGTGTGTTGAGGTCTGACTTATCCATGCAATACCAACACATTATGATTTAATGAACAAATTCAAAAGATGCTAATTGCTTTTCTGCATTGATCTATTAATCTGACTATATGAGAAGCAAACATGTCACATATCAACTTCAATCTTGCTCCCAGTCAGACTAAAGGAGACTTTTTTAAAATAGAAGGGTAAAAATTCCACACACATCTGGTTTCTCTAAATCATCTTGGGAAGAGAGTGAATTTCTAATTTCTAAATTTCTAATTTTTTCCCCCTCTCCCAGKGAGAAAGCAGTTTTAACAGCCTGTCTGCTATTCACCAACTACTTCTGCAATCACTGACGAGCCATCAGCACCCAGAAGAGAGGGCTGAAGTTCCTTTTGAAAAAAGCAGCAGCCTGGAGCCAGGGAGGGGGAAGCTGTGCCTGGGGTGCGCTGGGAGAGCTCGGGCAGCACCTCCTGCCCAGGGGCTGGCAGTGCCACAGAGCCTGAGCTGGCTGTGCACACACAGCTCCAAACTGCTTCACCTGAGTGCAAATGCAAAGTTTTGGGGGCTTTAAGGGATATAAATCCACAACAAAACCATTCCTGAACAAAGCCATTAGTACATCTGTTTATGGCTCTTTCTACCCTTTGTTACAACAGCACAAAGCACAGGCAACAATTGGCAACACCCGATATTCCTCCAGCCTTGATACAAATTAATTACTGGGCACATTTCAAACCCCTACCAGTTCAAATAACTCATGACTACTTCTTTTTCAAAATCCAAGTTCAAGAAAATAGCAATTGCTTCAAAACAAAGAAGGTGGTTTCCCCTCCATGGGTGAGTCAAGTCTATCAGAGGCCAAGGTAAAAGCTGTCACCTCTGTACCCCTGTCCTGCTCCTCTGTCCCCAGCAAGCTCCCAGAGCTAACCTGGCAAAAAACATCATCTAAGGAAACAYTTTTACTAGTTTTGGTGAATTTATCAGTTTATTGTACACCAAACAATCACAAGAGCCCACTCAGGGCTAGTGGGGAGCAGAAAACAGAACACATAGATCATCATAGGCTGAAACCTTGCCAAGAGCAGAACTGATGTTGTAGCATTTAACAAACAAATCAGGAAGTTACAGCTGAACAATTAATCTTTGTACCTTACAGCAGGATCAGAATATTAAAACCAGTAGCTACTGTACAGTTAGTCTGTGGAATGACTKGCAGAAGCTCATTTGCTGTAAGATTGTGTCAAGCTCATTTGAGAAAAACAAGAGGTAATTTTTTTTYCTTATTTGTTTTGACTTTCCACTTTGCTTCAGGGCATCTTTGTTTCAATCTAGTTCACAGCTCTATTTCTGAATGGACTGAAACAGATCTCTGTGCCATGAACAACATGGCACACATATTGAGACAAGCACCAACAGATGCTCCAAGGACAGTCTATGTACAACCCCAAAATCTGTGAATGCACAGTACTAATTAGTGTGAACAGAGTTCTGCATATTAGAGCTTAAGCCATGATTTGATTACTCCTAGTAGGTGTTAACAGATCTCTGATTCTGAAATAAAGTTAAACACTGAAGAGAATACAGAAAAAAATGAAGACTATGGGGAATGGTAACATGGTAAGTGTGTGTCATCATGTATAAATACAAATATTCTGCATAACCAAGCATTCCAGTTTAGTTTGCACAGCTTCCTATGCAGCCATCACAGTGATAATGTGCATGCACAGTACAGTGCAAGATTGTTAAAGACATTTTTCAAGCAAAACCTAATTTGCTGTCATTACCTAATCTCAGGGCTGGGAGGGGTTCTCTCAAGGTCTAGGAATGATCTGAAAGACATTTGTACAAACCATCTTTCTGTATGGCTTGTGAACATTAAAATCTCAGTCTGAAAGAACAAAACTTAAATCTAGTTAGACAAAGAAATAWATGACTGCATGCCCCTGTCAACAACAGACAATTCACACCATATGGTCTTTTTAAAGAACATTTCCAACTCCTATTTAGAACTACTCAGGGTCCTAAAACTGTACTAAATAAAACTCCTGAATTGTCAGAAGTGCTGCTGATCTGCTCTCAAATGAGACCTGTGGTCCTTCTTTCTGACTGACTACCTTGTTTACCTTTAAAAGGAAGGCCAAAGTCTCTAAGCACAATGATCAGGGGTTCTTAAACACTAATGTGGTGTTTGGTTCTCTTTTGAGCACTTTTGAGAAATGTTCAGTCAGATACTTCCATGATTTTCCAAGGAGACCTGGAGTCATTTTCACATACATCTGTCTAAGTCTCAGCTTCCCTGCTCTCTGGTTCAGGGAATAAACCAAAAACTGATTTATCTGCTGCTTAAAATTCTGTGGAAGTTTGGTTGAAGCTATTCAGAGTGAGGATCCCAGGGCAGCTCCCACCTACCTGTCCACTTCTTGCAACTCTGCAGTAAGGTCAGGTTTTAAGAGGTATGGRTTGAGGCAGAGGAGACCTGTGAGTGTTACAGCTTTAAAAGGGGAACCCTGTAATTTATTTTTAAGTCAAGTCACGCCTTCATCAAGAGATTAAAAAAACCAAACCAGGATTCTCCAGAAAAACAGCCAAGCCAGGCAGAAACAAGGGAGCACAGAGCAGAGCACTGCCTGCAGAGCAGTCTTGCTTAACTGTTAGAAAATACTCATGCTATGGCTCTTCAGCCCCCTCATTCTCACAGCCACATCCTGCAGAGTTTCCACAGGACTCTGACTGTGGCAGCACAGTGAAGGAGGAATAAGATGCCCACTGTAATTAGCTGAAGTTCAACACAGGATTTTCAAAACCTCTCACAGGTATCATTCAGTAAAGTTTAAAAATCCAACCTGCCTAATATAAGCCTGTGTAGGTGCTGAGTAAGTTGTAACAATTGTATTTAAAGAGAGGTTACAGTAAATCTCAGGAAAGTGTCACAACCTTGAAGTTTAAAAAAAAAATCTTGATTTCTTACCATCATGAAACTTACCTGTGGATTTAATACCACATGAAACTGTTTCATTGTATGGGGGGAGCTGTACAAAAAAGAAATGAAACTTATTTAAAGGCAAAGCAAATCTATGAACATTTCATATCAGTTTCATATGAAACATCCAAATCCTTTAAAAAATAACATCATAACTGAGATTTGATTTTTGGAGAGGATGCCTTGAACTCATTCTTCTATATTTATCAAATCCCACACTGCAGCTTCAGGTGTCCTTGCAGATTACCACAAGWACTGAGAGATAAAGATTATCTTGGCTACACACCACAGGCTCACCAACCTTTCAAGCAATTCACCTCCCAGCATCTTCCTTCATCAACTCATTTTAGGATGAGGAGCATATCCTCTTTTTGGACCAAAGCTGAAGACAGACCAATYTGGCAAAGGATGAAACAAACCTTTGCACAGAACAGTCACACCTAAACCTTTTGACTCTAACCTGCTCCAAGGTGGTCCTTGCAATGTTTCAGCTCAGGTGGGTTCTTGAACACACTGATCAGCCTAAGCATGGAGTACCCACAGCACAGAGTGTGGATAACTCTTGTACAAACACTGCCACCATTTTATGGACTCAGGCTGACAGAACCCTTGCCATGGTGTAACCACAGGTGGGCARTTCCTGACCCCCCTACCTGCCCCTGAACCTCCTGAGCAGCTGAGAGTGCCTGCAGAACTGGCAGCCACTGCCACACTGCATTCCAGCAGCTCCTGGAGAACGTGGAACTGCTTCTGCAGCGGGAGACACAACACTGAGGGCACAGAGCAGCTTTACAATGCTATTCTAMATATAACTCCAATGCTGCTATAAAAATAAATAAAATATTTCTTTATTGAAGTTTTCAATTCCCTAAGCTACACATACTCACATATCACCTTTTTCATGCACTGCAGACACCAGCGCATCAGAAACAGCAAGAAAAATATTCCTGAAATTCCACTGCAAAAGTATTTAAAAAACCACATGCTGTAAATCCATTTATGAACCTCAATACATCTTAACATATCATCTTTTCAAACCAAAAATGAGCATCAATGGGTCAAGCTCCATATTAATTTTGAACACAGGTTCAATATAATTTTACTTAGAGCTAAAAAAATTACTCTAAATGTCTATAACAAATAGTTTATGATACACCTTGCAATTTTTGTTTTTATCCAAAGCAAAGACCTTCAGAGAATAAGATTTTTAAGAAGTAGTGAGCCTCTTGGTCCCCACCAYATCCGATTAATCAACAGCCCTCTTGCAAAGCTGCCTTGCTCCATACACCTGGGTCATGTGAACCATCCCAGCCAACAGGCATGAGACAGAACATGTGTCAAAACTGTCACATATAAAAGGGACATTTTAGACAACAGAATGRCCAGGTTGGAAGAGACCTTCAAGATCGAGTCCAACCCAGCCCTAACACCTCARCTMAACCCTGRCACCCAGTGCCACATCCAGGCTTTGTTAAACACACCCAGGGATGGGGACTCCACCACCTCCCCAGGCAGACCATTCCAGAACTTTTAWCACTTTTTCATTAAAAAMCTTTTTCCTGATATCCAACCTATATTTCCCTTTAGCTTTAACTACTCCCTTGCCAGAGTCCCCTTGGGTGTGTGGTTAAGGGACCTCAGAGGGACAGCAGCACACGTGKGACTGTCCCCAGCAGGATGTGTGTCAAACATCACTGCAGCATTATCAGCTCTGGCTCGTCCTTCTTGAGTTTCACCCTGCCTTTTTCAGACCAATTTTTTACACCAATTAGTGTAAAACTAATAAGCATAATTTTTATTTCATCATCCAGGTAATTAAAACATCGAAGTGAACCAGATCAAGGACAAACTTAAGGAACATTGTTCAACAGCTCTCTATTTTGACAGCTAACCAGTAAGTGGTACACTCAGAAAATGAAGTCACACTGGTGCTGGTGCTGCAGGTTCATACTTTGAGAACAGCTTTGCACAAGTCAAGATATCACATTTTCATCATCCCCTAAGTAAGTGCTGAAAAAGCTGATGGGGGCACTTCAGGTGACACTACACAGGATGAAATTGTCCCACTGCTGTGACTGCAATTATGGTGGGAGAACAGCAGGGTCATCACAGCTAACAGGAATTATTACCTAAAGATCTTTTCTGCTACATAGCCCTCCTCCCAAAAAAGAAATGCTTTTTCCTTTCTGAATTTCCCTCACTCCTCACCCCACCCCACTCCCTTTGTGCCCTTTCATTGTTCAGCAGTTTATTACACTAATTACCCTTGGAAAATTAAGCTACAGGAAAGTAAGTCACATTAACAATGGTTTGTAAACTGTGACAAAAGGATTTCCCCATCTACAGCTCCAGTGTTTGTTTCCTTTATGTTGAGAGGGCAGGATGGAAGCATGACTGAAATGTCTGAATGGAAATGTCTGGAGGAAATACATGGAAATGGACCCAGAGGAAAATTATTTTTCAAGTCTGGAGATGAGGACAATGGGATAAAACTCCTCCCTATAAAGGCAAATGGTTTCATGATTGTCTACCAAGAACTACAGAGAATAAGAGGCTGCAATGCTCTGTGAGTATGTAATGAACTCCAACACACAAAGACAACTGTTCCCACTCTGTGGCTCTCTCTGTCACTAATTAGTTCATTATTAATGCATTTCTCAGACCTCACACACTGCCTTCTCTGTGAGCACAGCTCTGAGGGTCAGCAGTGCTCCACCTGRCCAAAAATATTAACAATCCTTGTGCTTCAAAAGGCTCCCAAGGCTCAGAAGCCCACCTTACAACCAAGAACTCTGCTGGGAAAGTTCTCACTATCCACCCTTAAACAAAACCATCAAAACTGAGGTACAGGGCTGGAAAATTCATCATCAACATCCCA
The DNA here is from genome assembly GCA_014549065.1 of Cardinalis cardinalis. Lineage (NCBI taxonomy): Eukaryota > Metazoa > Chordata > Aves > Passeriformes > Cardinalidae > Cardinalis > Cardinalis cardinalis. The sequence goes on from JACDOX010000133.1 coordinate 1,737,622, forward strand.
CCACTACTGTCAGCTAGTCCAGCTCTGAAAGATGACAAGCAGAAAGTGGAATCATTAATTTCTGTCTAAAAATTGACTTAATATCCACATACAWGGAAAGAAGACTACTGAATAAAATTTTCAGTTTGTAAATTAGCAAGCCAAGTGAATGACAAATATTTGTATTATTGTATTTCAAATTCACACAAAGAGATGGAGCTTCAAAATGTTATTTCTAAAACAAATTTAAAGTACATCTTACCTCAACAGAGCATCGTGGAGTCACAAAGAACTGATTAAATTCATCAGGGCTGAACTCCCCAAAAATATACTAAAAATAAAAGAGAAGGATCTTTGTTAAAGAACTATTTATATTCAATACAATCAATAAATTCATATCAAAATCCATTAGGATACTAGAATTCAAAAAGACCCATGTGCTGGGAGTCAGAAACTCTACCTTGCATCCCAACTCCCTCTTGGTTCCTTCCTACATCTTCAGCAAAGAACTTTAGRCTCTGAAAGTGTAAGCAAAGCATTTTCCTTCAAATTCCCACTGGAGGTGATCACAAACTGCTCCTCATCCTGTGACCAGTTTAAAACCAYGTTTGGGTTCATATAAGCCCCTGGCAAAGGCTGGTTTGTCTTCTAAACCCACCCCTCACCAAATGAGAAAAAACCASGAATTACTTCTGCTAAATGAGGAGTTACACATGACTAAGTGCACCTGAGGGCTCAAAGAACTGAAACCGCTCAGGTGTAGGAAAATACACAAAAGTCATAAATTCTGTTATTCCTGTGCCTGAAACTCTCCATAACAAACCTAAAATAAAACATCTTTCCCCAATATTATCTTCCTGAAGTTTTTCTGATACTTTGCATCTAGATACTCTCTAAAAAAAAGCACCTAACAAGACCACAAAGAAAATTACACTAAAATGAGAACTTTAATTTGCAGAAAACAAAAGACTGCCAATAAAAAGGCCTGAGCTGCTGGCATTTCACAGCACCGGGAAGTTTCTACAAACTTCCACTCCACTGTAATTGAATAACACCCAAACATTCAGGACAGAGATGTTAGGACAGAAAGAAGTTAAACAAGGAGCTGAATAAACTGACAGAACAGACAAAGAGTACTGAAAACCACTCTTGGCATAAGGCAGGTCAGTCTGGCCCAGTACAYCACAGCCCCCACTCCCATTTATCTCCATGTTCTCCCAGGGCCATTCTGGACCATTCCCTGCTCTCCTCCACCCTCCCACCAGCAAAGCTTTTTCAGCAGTTTTGAGTCTTGCTCGTGGTAAATCTTTAGCTTGGCTTTATTGAGACACAACAAACCAGAGCRGGAGCTGAGCCAGAGAAAAGAATTCCTCAAACCTGGGAAATCATCTCTTCTGAAGTGCAGGCTGCTAGCACACACAATAACCCAATCACAGGATTCTTTTCCAGACTTGAGGTGGTTTATTCCAATGGAACTTGCTGTTTACATGACTCACAGCCATCTACATTCATAAATCTCAAAGCTTAACTGAAAGCCAAATTCCACAGCAATTATAAACCATCCTTTTCTTACACAAAAAGTGATTTATACACACACCACTTTCACGTGTGGCAGAGTGTGCCCATTTCAATGGCCTTCAGGTTTTTAAAAAAACTAGTAATGTAATCTGGTTTAGACTACAAACAACTCCAACAGTCAAAACAAACTGGAACATCTGTGATTCAAAGGGTGAAACACAGTTAAACATTTAATGCTTCAAAAACTCTTCCCTCAGCCAAGTGCTGCCCACCAAGGGAGAATCCAACACCCAAACCCAACAGATCCCTAAAYTGTACCCAATTCACAGCTCCTGGCACAGGACTCAGGCTTGGTTTATACTCTCAGTATAACCAAGGCATTTTTATTCAGCAACATATGAACGAGAATTTATCATAGTCCAAAAACAAAMTGAAGAAAATCACTTGCTGACTCATCACTAAAATTATGTTTTARGAGGTATTTTTGATGCTGTCATGCCACAGAACAAAACAATCATCTCAAGTGTAGTCTATTAAAAGTTACATAAATCCAACCCTAATTGCTCCATCTAATAATATAATACAGTCATTCCATTAACCAGCATTTTTAAGCAAAGTATCACAGGCCTGGTCTGTCTTTCTGAGCTTCTTTTTTAATGAGGAAACACAAGACAAAAATTGAACAAAGTGATCATTAATACTATATTAATTAACTGTTTTAATGGTGTATTCCTATAGAGAAATTTGTGTCTGTGCAACTCTTCATGTGGAACTTAGAATAGGACCTTTAATATTTACCAACATCTCATCCTAGTCAGCCTAAAGCTCAAAAAACCCATCCCATTTGGCATTGAAATAAACAGAAATTTATCTGATTTGTTTTTATTTACCAATGCATATTTACACCAGCATTAAGTCACCAGTTGAAAGATCCCTGCACGATAACTGAGAGAAATAATGTTTCAAAATAAACTTAAGGCCATGATGATATCAGTCCTTAAACTTAAGGACTGATGACATTAAACCTGCCCAGTTTAACCAACCTCCTCTGCCTCCAGTCATCCTCATCTCTCCAGAAATAACTTCTGCAAGCTGGACAGAATTTTCTACCCTTTTTGAGATACAACTGTGCACTCGAGTGAAAAAGAACTGTGATATCACATCCCTTGGCAAGTATAACAATCCCTACCAAAAAAAGACAGGATTCAGAGGGGGGAAAATGTATTTTAAGCAATTTGAAAGACACTGTAACTCCCTGTCTGCTGTCCATCCATCCATCCATCCATCCATCCATCCATCCATCCATCCATCCATCCATCCATCCCAAGGAATCAATGTAGCTGGCACTCTACAAGTTACCTGTGTAAGAAAATACTGGTTTAGTTCCAAAACAGCATCAGCATTGCTGCAGTACTTACCCTGTACCATTAATTCAAATTTTGAAGGTTTTACAGCATCTTAAATGCCCAAGTAACATRAAATTTTAAGCAAGAACAGACTAATATATTATAAAAAGTAGCACACTCTTACAAGAATATTCTCATTATCAGCATGAGCTTTTGGGGTCCTACCTTGTTTGCACCCTCAAAATTACTCCCCTAACCTCAAAATTCTCAAAGTTGCCTTCTTTCCAAACTGACAAATAAAATCTAATGCTTGGAACATTAAACATTTAATTAAATTACTTACATGACCTACTGAGCTACTCGTAGTCAGCACTGATTTCTCCCCCACTCTATAAATAACATTTTAACACATGCCAGAGATACATCAGCACGTGTTAAAAGCCTGGCCAAACCAATTTCTGATTGTTTCAATTCCAATTTTAGTATTTTCAAGTGTGTAAGAAACACACACCCATTACAACTGCATCAGACTGATGCCTTTAATGCCCCACACTGTCCCAGTCTCTGGTCCTGCACGTCACAGCGCCTCAAGGCCCCAAGAGGGATAMCAGACAGACTGCACAAGCCCCAAGAACAGTGGGAGTCAGACACAGACAGCTCAGGGTCAGCCCTGGAGCAGGTGAGAGRTTGTGCTGTGCTGGAGATAAGCTGCTTGTGCTGCTCCATCACTGCTGTGCCAAGGCAGCAACAGCCTCTCACCTGCACCAACAACTGCACAGCCCTGAGCGAAGGGCGGACACAGCACGTGAGCACAGAGCTCACCTGGCCCAGGCAGCAGCACCAATGCCCATCACTAACACAAAATCTGGCAACACACAAACCCAAAATACTAATAAATATTACCTGTGAAATCCTGAGGTTTAATTAATAGCTCTACACAAATTTTAAGACAAAATATATATATATTTCTCTAACGCTGTTTGACATTCAATTGCTGATTTCAAAAATTGTTTTTGATTTATAGCCTCAGACAAAAATGCAGCTGCTTGAAAATCACGTTAAACAGCAGTCAATGGTGTCAGCGTTCACTCACATGGATAAAGCTTAGGAGATCCCGTCTCACACCAAGACTGAATGTGGGAGAAAATCTAAAGAGAACACTGGGAGAAAGTTCTGAAAATTTCCAACTGTAACAATATCCCCAGACTTACTTTTAAAGACACCTAATCCCTAAGAGGCTTAATGCAGTCCCATCTGCCCTCCCTCTCATTTCAAAGCCTCCCCACAGCCTCTCCCAGAGCTGTCTGTCTGTCCTGGCTGCTGGGAAGGAATCTCTGGTGGTTTTGGAGCAGGTATTTCATATTTCACTGAACTCTGCAGAGCCACCACTGACCCTGCACCGAGTGGCTCAAGGTCCCTCAGGACACCTCAGCCAGGGGAGTTTCACTTCTGTCACAGGTTAAAAGCAGATCAGAACAGTATCAAACACACCCCAGCGACCTTCCACTTGCAACTGTATAAAAACCAGATGGGAAATGAAACCTCCTCTGGGGGGAGGCAGGGGTGTGTGGGAACAACGGGGCTCTGTGAATTCTTGCAAAGAGGGGATAAACACAGGGCAGCTCTACCTCTGCTGCCTTTCCAATTCCTCACCAAGGCCACCAAACTTCTCCTCTGGGACAGATGAACACCTCCAAACCCAAAACATACTGATGGATCTATTCCATTCTGCAATTCTCAGCAGTAACCTAATCTGACCATTCACCAGAGATGTACAGAGTTAAAAACCACACTAAACTTACCATGATTTAACTAATGTGAGCAAACATAGACCAACTTAATAAAATGCCCTGCTTACACTGCACAATCAAGTATTTATGTATTTTCCACCCAGTATCTTCCATACTGAGGCTCCATAACCWATCACACAAGTTCTGAACTTCTGGGAGTTTTCAAATGTGAATGTCTTCTTGCAGATGTCACATGTATGAGACCAAGGATGAAAAAAAAACTAACAATACTTGAATAAACCTGAAAATTAAGTTGTTTTAGACATAACTAAAACCKTTTCCTTCAGATACTAACAACAACCAGCAYATTAATTAAGGAAAAAAMCTGCAAAAWTAAACATACYTTATSCAATTCTAAAGTGGCATCTTTTCTCATKAAGCTGCTGGTGACGTGGGTGTTCTAGTACTTCATATTTAATTTATTTGCCTTATTTGCACCTATAAAGATTTTGCAATAAAGTTTGGGCATTGAATGCAAAATACTGTCATACTCTTGGGACTATTAAAAAACCCACAGAACTAAACTCTTAAAAATAACCAAAGAATCAGTTACAACTGTAGTTCTGAAATGCTTCCTGTGCGACTGAAGAGAGAATAAAACAAGAGCTGCATATCTTGACTCTCTTCTCCAAGCTAAAATTTTAAGACTAGAATATTATAAAAATACTCTGCAGATGAGAATATTCTTTAAAGTGTAACATTTGTGAAATATATTTTTTCTATAATACAAGTTGGGAACATTGAATRGATGAGACTATTAAAGCTGGAGTTTCCAGCTCACTCCTGAGCCTCTGGTAGCAATTTCCATGTTCAGTCTGACATGCTGCAAGGAATCAAGTTCTCTGTATTGAATCCCTGCCTCCCAACATTAATTCTCTTCAAAAAAATACTCATGTTAAACACCTTCCTTAGAGTAAATCCCAAATCCTGCTGATTGTCAGCYGCTGGTGTTTCCAGTCACAACAAAACTGGAATCAGTTTCTAACTTAATCTCCCCAATGTGATTAYAGCAGTGTAACATCCAGCTGCACTCCAGGAGACTCTGCAGCASTTGGAACAAATCATTTCATCAATAACATCCCCTTCACATCTTCAAGATAGTATCTGCAGCTAGATTTTAACATAAATTACATAAAATGAATTAACCAAACAAATCTATCCAGGAAGATTTGTTTTCTACCACTCAGGAATGAAAGTAGAAGTATTTATATATTTGTGTAATAACYGATCACTAGGCAACATCTTAACTATGTAGATAAAAGCAGCAGCAACAAAACTAATTCCAAGGAGAGGGGGGGAAAGACCCCAAAGGGTTAAAATACCTGACCTGCAAGCTCTGCCCATGCTGACTGGTTTGTGCTGTGGTCCCCCAAACCACTTGAAAAAGGAATGCTAACGTTAGGCCAGTGCCTGGCATGAAATCCGCACTGGTGTTCCTGCCTAGCAGCACGGAGCCTGTCCTGGAGGAATAAAAGGAGGGGGAGTACGTGTTCCACAGCTGCCTGTCCTAGAAAAATAGGTAGAAATAGCACYGCTGCTGCATCATCATCCTGGGATCACCTGTGCTGCAAGAAAGCCAGGAAAATGAAGTGTCAACTTTGGCTTTCAGAAAGCATTAACGTGGCTTTCATCTMCCACCCAACAGCTTCAGATCTTCAGTCAAATTAGTTTAAGCTGCAAATACTCCCACTTCAAGTGCTTTTCCACAAAGGAGTTAAAAATACAGCTTTTACAGCTGGATTATTCCTTGCCACCACTAAATGTCTCAGCAGAAGGCCAAACAAGTCAAACTAGTTCACATTTGAACTGAAATGATGAAATAGCTGATGTATACCCTAAGCTATATTTATATATATTATATATATAATCTTGGCCACCAAGTTACTCCTACAAAGTGGATTTACTCTCCCAGCTCTGGGATAGGCTGCAGCAGAGCAGGAAAAGGAAGCATTCAGACAGAAGTGTGTTTTCTGGCAAGGAAAAAAAGGCACATGCATATGACTGCACTTGGGTTTTATTAGCAGAGAAAACACTCTCCCATTAGTCATCCCTGCAGCAAACAAGGCATTGCTTCCTCACCCTTTACTTCTCTCCCAATTTCTCACGGTTTTTTTATGGAAAATGTAGGGAAAAGCAGCCTTCCCACAGGCTGTCCTTTCCTCTGAGCTGAAATTCATCAAGTCTTACTACACAGATGATTACTTAACTGGAGACAAGGTTTTACAAACTAACAAATCTCAAGAAACATTTTACTGAAATGCTTTAAAAAGCACAGACAAAATTGTGAAACTGAAAAACAGGTTTGCTCTTTGGGCTTTTTATAGATTTTGAATTTGCACACAGCATCCCATAACCAGGAGCTATGAAAACCACTGGCCATGTATTTACAGCTGTACCACAACCTAAATAATATTTCAGGCAAAGMATATGTCAATATACCTCTTCACCAAAAAATAAAGTTGACTTTATTATAAACACAAACATATGCAAATGAAGCCACACTTGAAGGTGGAGCAGTTGCAGATTAAAACTTTTAACAGCTGAAAATGCAACAAATCCCAAGCAAACTCTCAGAGAAGCTGCCAGTCCTTTATCATTAGCCTGCAGCTCAAAACTAGAACATTAACACATCTCCATAGTGCCTGGAGAAAGATCAGAGCTAGGTAAATGTAGGTCACCTAAGCCCATGAGTCAGTGCAACTCCTCCTGCCCACCATTTAAGCTATCAAAGGCTCAAAAATATAGTGCATGATCAAACCTTTCCTTTCCCCCCCCCCAAATTCAGGAATATTTTGGGTGTTATTATAGAATAGCTGAAGAAAGTTACAGATTTTCTATATGTTTCACATAAATTAATCTGACAGGTTTTATTCCTTCATAAAAAAAMGAATTCTCATCCTCAAGAAGTCATTTTCTGGTCAGAGGAAAAGGCAGATCTCTGGCTAGTAGGGAAGCACAGCAGTGACTGTCACATTACTGGAAGGACAGGTTTCATGACCAAATGACCCCTTCCAGCCTGATGTAATTAAAGGAGCACAACGTGGATCTCAGCAGTTTATCCTGAATATTGTAACTCAAATACTCACAAAAGCAGAGCAGGTTGTACTTTTTTTATCAATTATATAACGTACTYCAAATCAAAGCAACAAACTGAACAACAACCATAGAAAATGCTGCCAAAAGACAAGCCAGTTTGTTACACCCAAACAAGTTCTGTTTATGTATGCTCCTCATTCTCTTTCAAATAATGAGGTGCCTGTTGGCACTCCTCTATTTCAAACAGCAGCTGCCACAAAGTGCATCCAGCCCAAGGAAGTTTTCTATAAAGTGGCCAGTGTAGTGAGCAGGGGAGAGAAAAAGGGAGTGCAAGAATAAAAACCAACCCATGCCACACAGACACCACTGCATTTCTGAGTGAGCTCTTCCACAAAGACTCCTTATCTTCCCATGTCAGGACTGCACCAGCAGAAAACCTCTGCTGCTTTACATTTCAGATTTGCCCCAGGTGGTATTTTTCTGTTCCACAAAACAACAAAGAGAAAGCTCACCAAAAAAGGGACGATCTTATTTTGTAAATAATCACAGCATAAGGAGGGYGGTGCAACTGTAGCACATGATCATACAGCAATGGCCCCAACAGGAGAACTGTACCCACATTTTATATACAATTTTTAATTTGCATCCTGTGGCACAGCAGTGAGTATTCTTGATGAGAAAACTCCTGCCCTGCACCTTCCCCKGGCAGCCAGGGCAGGAACACGGATGAAGAGCAGGCATTTGGGGACTRCAGCAGGAATACCTGCAAAGGGCATTCCAGGCAACAGGGAGAGGGAGGTAACTGAATTGTGAGAGGTGATTACATCAACTCTTGGCTCTTTGGAGAGTAAAAGAAGGAATTTCTGACACCTTTCTACCACCACTACAAACCCACAGAACATCTGCCTGTGATAAAGAGAAGTAGTAACATTTTCCTATCTGTTTTCTTGCTATGTTAAAGCTAAATACAAGCCCACCAAAAATACTTTCCTATCATAATCTCCCAGCTGGCAGTCCTCACAAATATCAAACGAAAAAGAAATACTTCCCAAACAGGGAGATTGRTCCTTCCTCAGTTCTGAATTCAAGCACAGCAGTTGGTAAAAAACCTCTGGCCAAGGCTCTATCTCCTCACACCCTCTAGAAGTTTGGAAACACCAGCTCCAGGCTGGCTGCTCATAACTCAGCAAACACATTTATTCAAGCTCTGCAGGCTCCTCTTGCACTGAACTGGCTATTGAGTCTAYGTGCAAATTGGAAACTCTCCCTATAATGAAGAACAAAAATAATTAAGACTTGCATTATTCTGATTTACCACTGCATGATAAGCTCTGAGGAGAGAGAAGCTGGAACATGGAGTTCCTCAAGAACAYAGCCAGTTTAACTACTCTTTATTACAGGTGGAGCAGGCAAAACAATCCCTTAGTAATTTTATCTAATACTTCCCAGCAGAAAACCCTTAGTGTTGGCCTTTTTTTTTTCTCTGTCAAGCTAAAATCATTAGAGCTGCAGCCTTCAGTGGGATGAAGTTCTAAGAACACAGTGGTAAAATCAGTTCTCCATCTGGAGAACACTGCTTGGGCCACATTAAATAGCAAATTGCCTTGGAACACCTCACAGCTGTCCACCCAAGTTCCAGGCACGTTCCATAAATCCACTTTTTTCTGTGGTTTACAAAATCTTTATTTAGCAGCTACGATCCTGAAGGATTGTTTTCCACAAGCTTCTCTCAGTTCCTCAAGGTGGAAAAGCAGCACATGCATCTTCCCTGCCATCTCCAGAGCCCGCAGTATCCAGGAGCCAGCACATTCCTCCCCTGGCCAGGCAGGAACAAAGCCTGGCTTTCCTGGAATGGCTTCCAGCTCAGAAACTGCAGCRCTGCTGGGCACTGCCCTGCCACTGCAAAGCCTTTCTTCTCTTCTTACTATGTCTGAATTTACCTCACAGGCTGCTTTTATCCTTCAAATCCATGGTTTAAAGAAATAAAACCAACAGATCTAGACTTGGATGAGGTTATTAAAAAGAAAAAATCAGAAGTAGAGCTTTAGGAGTAAAAAGAGCAAGAATCTGAGTTTTAAGAAATGAAACAGATTAAATATGGGCACATTGTAAGTAGTTCAAAAATATTACAATTGGCTTGATGAGGCCAAAGATGAGGAACAAGAGTTAGATGAAGAGCTGACAGAGGATCTGAAGTTAYTGGTAAAGACAGCAAAGGAGAAAAAAAGAAATTGAGAAAGGGTTTTGTGCCTCCCAGACCACTCTCCCTTCTAAAAGCTGAACTATCACCCAAGATTCTGGAGTCATGTAATCCTTCTACTGCTGTGAGGAATCTCTAACTCAGTTCCAGCAGTTTGTATCTCACACCCCCTCCCTTGTGAGCTGCTCCATGTGCTGGACAGTGAGTGCCCTCTCCATACAGATGAAGGTGCCAACCTTGCAGATACAGCAGCCAATATTCAGGATGGCACCTTAYTGTTTTAAATATGGAAATTACACTCAAAATTATGCTTTTAAAACACAGCAATCAAAAGCAAAGCTGCAAAATTCAGACTGCTTGTATCTTCATTAGATTCCCACTAGTTGGTGTATGTTTATTTTCTTTGCTTATTTCCACTACTCTCATCTCAAAGGATCCAAACAGACCCATCCAAGAGATGGGGAGATTGCTGTTCCTATTTGTCAAGCAAGCTGGAAAATACAGAGGAATATAAAGAAAAGTGGGGAAAGAATGTATAGCCTCTGAATTACTGCAGCTAAACACTGGAAAACTAAAATCTCTCTCTAACAGCACCTCAGCAAACGAGTCACCCACACAATGCTTTTCACAAGCAATTACTCAGGGCAGGATTTAGGGTGGCTAGGATTAGGTGAGGCAAAAATTAGCTATCTGGACTCCATCTGACAAGGAACACAGATTAGCACTTTTGGAAAGCAGCTAAACCCACCTGCCCAGGASTCATGTGCCTCTTTTGATGGCCTAACTTCTCAACTCTAAATTTTTGGAAAGCTGAATGCTTAGAACATTTTRCTGAATTGACAATCTTATCTCTTCTCCACCAGCTGAATGATCAGTGAGGTGATTACTGTCAAATTGAGGAAAAATTATCCAAATGATTTTTAATTTATTTTTTCCACTGGTGGAAGGAGTGTTAAGGAACTGAGGAACCAGTGTCACAAATGGCCAGGAACAAGGAAGAATGAGACTTTCCCCTCTGCGAGTTGTGACCTGCCAAAAATGGGTTATCTCATAGAGAAACAGCCAAAAATAAACCAGAGAATATGTGAAAACCACAATGACTGGTAAATGACTCATGGGGATCACACAAATGAAACACAACTACCACTACAGAAGGCTCCAACATTCTATGTTCTTTATCAGCTAAAGTTTCAGTACTAGTTCTGCAGAGGTTCTTGCTGTGTTCTCTCCTGAAGGAACTCCAGCCCCTTCAGGACTCCACCAGGTGACWCACATGGATGTGGGATGTCCTGTGAGGACACCATCCCATGTTCTGATTCCCAGCACATGCTCAGCCATCCACCTCCTCTATCAGCCCAACACGTGGCAGGTGGAAACCTGCAAGGATCTGGCAAAGCCTGTGACAGCAACTTTGTATTTTGAAGGGGTTTGCAAGTTAAAATGAAAATTGGGACACCACACATATGCCACCGCCTCCCRAGACAGTTTTAGAGCTTAAGTATCTGCAAAACAATTTTATGTAGATGCAACATAGCTGTTAAAAGAAATGCACAGATTAATACACTGCTGCCACCAAACCCAAACAGTAAGCATTCTGAACACTCATATTTTTAATTGACAGCATTAAAAATTGGGTATGAGTATGGCAGTAGGTATACTGCAAGAAAAAAAAGAAGTCCTAAGTGGTCAAAGTTAAGTAGCTCATTTCAAAAGACTACCACTGATAATGCTGCTGCTTTATGTCTCTCCTTGTACAACATCTTCTGTCAGCATTCAGAATTCTTTTGCACATATGAATGAACAGAATGCACAAAACAGCGCTCCAGCTTTTTTTACAACACATTTAGTCTCAAAGATACTGCAATTCTTTTGCKTTCTGAAGGTAAAAAAGCGATTAAACCAGAATATCCTGACAAACTGACAAAGCCCCAATGCTCAGAGAGCAGAGCACACTCACAGCTCCCTGGGCACCCTCTGTGCAGGCAGCAGTTGAGTCACCACTTCCTTGGCCTGCTCATCCAGGCGGCTCAGAACAGGAACATCGACAGCAGCAGGAGCACAGGAGCTCTGCTCTGGCCTTCAGCTGCCTCAGTGCAGGCACAGAGGCAGGAGCAGCTCTGTCTGCAGTCCCTGCTCTCACCACAGCTCCACCAGCTCCTCTGCAGCTCCAGCACCTCCTGCTCTCCTGTCCCTCATCCATCCATGGCTTTGGAGACCCCACAGAAGTGCCACCCAATTGTCATCTGGCCCACAGGGCAGACAAGGCTGAGTAAGGATGATGMAACCACACCCTCAATCTTCACACTTTTCATACTCTGAACCTGTGAGACTTTCCACTTTCAAACAACACTAATTCAGGCAGTTTTTGGAAGAACATGCTTCTCATGGGTCTGTTCATTGCCTCCTTTGGTCCCAAATCTAATTAAGAGATCTTGCAAATCATAATRACATTCAGTAAAGCAATGAATTACACAATTCTTCAAAATGGTTGTTTTGCAAATAAGGCAGAAAATACAAACTGAACTAGAACATATAAACAGATTTAAGTTTCACATTAGTGATGTCTGSCATTATCAAATACTGCTGGCTACTCAGTAAACACACTGGATGTGCTGGACACTCAGACCTGCCAATGAGCAGTTGTTCACTAATTTTAATCGTTTTTTTATTTCAAGCTGTCACAAAATAAATTTAGAGTGCACACACTTAAAATTGGTTTGCATACCAAATGGCTAAAAAACACCTTAGCTCTTAGCTTATCACTTTCCTAACAAYAAAAATCCATGAGGAATTCAGACCAATTATGAAGTCACTCTACATGAAAACACAGAGGCTGCACAGCTGCTGGGCAGGAGGGGCCCCTCGGAGCCCCTGGCACCCACCACTGCCAGCAGCACAAAGCCAAGGGGAAAATGTGCTCAGCTGCCCTCCCACACCACCGCAGGCTCAACACGGATCACAACTTGGGGACACCTCTATCCCAAGGATGTGATCACATCAAATCAGAAAATCGTATCAGCCTTAATGTGACCATCATTAGTGCCAAGTGTAAATACACATCCACTGCCTTTACCCTCTCCAACGGAGGAAACTCAGCTCTGGCAACACCTGCAACACCATGGCAGCATCTGCCRCCTGCATTCACAGCAACAAGAGTGGCCACCACAACCCAGCGACCACCACAATTCACTGGCCACCACAATTCTGCACTCTGCCTGGACTACGGTGAAGTTCAAGAGACTGAGACCATGAGCCTGTTGACAGGAACAAATTCAACAGCTTTATTTCTTCTGCTCTGAAAGCTGACTGCTCCTCTTTCACACTTCTGACTCTGCTGCACTTACATTTTCTGTTGCTCGCAACGCCAGGATGACAATTTTATATATTTTATTCTTGCCTGCTCTGAAAGCACACTAACTGCATAAACTCCTTTTTCATTATTGTTGTTACAAGTTCTGTTAGGGAGTTCTCACTATGTGTGATGAAATGTGGAAGTCTAAACTTCTTGTTAAGGGCAATAGKCTATGGTCACAGCCCTTAACTAAGAAGAAAGTGAGTACTGCCTAAGTAAGTGGAAATTGCCTCAATAAGTTGTCTTTAACTTTTTTCCAACCTTGTATCAATTAAACACAGTGCTCCACAGACATTTTCAAACAGTTGTGGTTTTGGTTTTGTATCCCAAAGGCAGCAGCAGAACAGAAAGTGAGGTTTTCCATGCTGTAAGGACACCAGAGTGCTATTTCTTACTTTCTTTGGTCAGCTAGCTATTATTAGAACCCATAAGATTTAATGGATAGACTAAGTACACTGGAACTCAAGAGAACTTGATTCTTTTTGCAATTCAGCTGTTACCTGTGCTGACAATGACTCTTTTCCTTTCTGCTTGACTTCCCTCTCCTTTTTACCCTATCTACTCACATTCAAAATGACAAGGCCATCCCACACTATGTGCCAGCCTCATTTTGAACTGAATACCCTCCCTAAGTAACATGGTCCAAAAACATCATTTTAATACAACTAATCTAATTGCCTGCCTCTACCATTAACGAATTAACTGAATTTTTTCCACTTCCCTTTCCATCCAGCCTAAAGCTTGCACCAAGAATTGAAGGGATTATCAGTATTTTACCTATTTTAACAGGTTGCTATAGTACYTACAAAGACATCCCACTCCAACAAGACAAAACATTTTCAGACCAGAAGCCTTCACTKCTTTGTATGAATGATACACGACTTCTGTATTTTGAGTTACAGTGGCAAATCCACTGYCAGCCTGCAACATTCATGGGGAAAAATGAGGCAGGAAATCTGTGAATCACTACAGCAGGCTCTAAATGTTGTATGAAAAAACATGCCCAGTGCACTGGGGGAATAACTCAGCTATTTCTGCTGGTCTGCTCAGTGGAGTTCAAACAAAATAAGAAGTCTTTCATACACRGAATTCTTTGAAGAAAACCTACTTTCCTGCATGTTTTTTAAAAATCCATCTTTCCACACAACCTTTAGAGACATGCTCTTCTTTACAGCTTCTTACAGATCGTGCATTGTTCTCTTCCACCTCAAAGCTGAGCCTCCCTTGGGGTATTTACTTTTTTAACAAAGTAAAATAATTTCAGATCCCTTAAGTGGTTTTCCAGTTTGTGTTAGCATTACCCTGGATGGCAGCTCATCTATATCCCTTTCTTTCCTACTATAATTCCAATGCAAATAACACACAGTGCTTCTCTTMAAACTTCCATCCATGATATGAATTCACATACAATGCTACCAGCAGCAAATTCCCCCAAGTGCTCCTGTACATTGTCCACTGACATTGGTGGCTACCACAGAATCTCAACAAGCCTTTCTTGATTTGAAGAACAGACGTTTTTTCACAAGGTGTATGATTTAAAGAAGCCTTGCACAAACACTTTGTTAGGGCCACTGTGATTTAATCTTCCTCCTGCCTAACTACRGGTGAAGAAAAACAGACCTTGTAGCACACACTGAAGATCAATAAATTGTATGCTSTCAAACAAGGAGGAAAAGTTCTTACAGATATTTAAAATATCAGGAATATCTGGAAATAAATTAGGTATTAGAGAGTCAAATACAAAATGAAAAGACTAATGTACTTCAAAGTTTTACCCTATTAAAGCACTAATGAATATATTAACATGAGCACAAACAAAATGGAATCCTTTAAAGTGTTTTAAAAATAACCAACACAGCCTTATTATTGGAAATACTTAAAACACAGTCTTAAATATCTATGGCACAATTTCATAAAACAAAAAGAGGGCTCAGAACCCCAATTTTAAAATATCAGACTATTCTATTATGGAATGTCTGAATATACAAACACACACATGTACACACACACACACTTTTTCACCACAAAGCATAACCCTTTGTTCCCTAATCCCCAGTTGTATGTTTAATGATCACACATAAAACAGTTCCATCAAAAAGAAAAACCGCAGTTCCAGCATGTTTAATTCTTTGGAAATGAACATCTACATTGCTGAAATGGCATTAGAGTGACAAATGACTATAATCCAATGGCCCAAGGCCAGCAACTTCTATTCTAACAGATTTGGCAGTTTTGTACGACACAGCATGTTGTGTGTCGATCACTGAACAGAAATGAGACTGCTCAGTTTACCTACAAACAAAACCCCACTTAACTTTACAAGTATTTTAACAGCTACATGAATGCAAAGACCAGTATGTCTGAGCAACTGCCTACAGAAACTGGATTTATTAATAGGTAAATGGCTGGATCCATTCTAAGCAGTCTCCAGATCAGTGCTATAGTCTAGAATGCACAGAATAAATAGCAGTGATTCACAAAACCTGTGGGTTTTAGCCTATTTGCATGCTGCCATATAGTTCCAAATTTAAGTTCTATGTCAGTTTTCCCAGACTTCCTTTTTTTAAGTCAACCAACCCACATTCACCCACTTTACTCAGTGTGGATTCACCATTCACATTTTAGAAAGGCAAATGATCCCTTCTGGCTACCGAAACTCCCAGCTCCAGCTGCAGCCTGAATTCCCAAGATCACAGAAGCCTGGAAAAACTGCTTGCTCCATGGGGCAAAAGATGAGCCCAGACCCTTCTGAGCAAGGAAAAAGAAGCRGGGAGAGACAAATCCAGCTTCTTCAGCCCTTCAAACACAGGACAGCAGCTGAGCAGCAGCAGCAAGATGGGGCACTGACACACTCCCTCCAATTCCACTCCCCAGCAGCCCTTTCCCATGGCCACCTTTATTTTGTGTTCAGGGTGTCCCCCATATCCTCAGTGGATTGCACAAACCTGACAGAATCTAACTGCCCCATCCCCAAATGTTTCGTTCTGCCCATGAGGACACTCCAACGTCACACATATGTGCACAAGAAACTCATCCAGCTGCATAACAACCATTTTTTGGACATTATTTTCGAGACATCGATTTCCTAATCACCACAAACATCAGGCAAGACACTGCAAAGGCAGCACAGCACAAATGCCTGCAGGCTGCTGCCTTTTTTTTTCTTTTTTTTTTTGTCTTCTAGAAAGAGTCCTGGCTTAAGGAAACATCAAGCTACACCCTGGCAGGGAGCAGCCCTCCAAGCCGGCCATAAAAGAGGCACTTTGCAGTGCAGTGTTTCAGGGAGTCAGGTTGCATGCCATGTTCGAGTTCCAGTTCTTCTGGTTGCCAGGCCAGACACAACCTGGGTGAGGATGAGCAGCTTAGGAGCTTGTTCAGCTTTTTTTTCTCAGCTCAAACCCGCCTGGTTTTCACTTCAGCTGGGTTTGGGGCCAACGTGGTACATTTAAAATGGCACCGAGTTCATCTGACACCACAGTAATGGTGGAAGAACAAAACAAGCATAAATGATTCATTCTGCTATGGTATCCTTTCTTCTGCTTAACTTGTTTTCACAGGATTTACAAATGATGCCTCTGTATTAATTCTTTCTAYGAAAAACAATAGAAAAAGTGGCTAAAATAACTGTTTATACAGTTCCTACAGAGTTTTAGTCTTTCCAAACAGGGAAATAGTTTTTAAGCTGTCTTTTTTTTTTTAAGAGATTTTTAGATGCCCTTGATGACAAGTGGTTTTAACTAGATCAGCTTAACATCTTTAGTGTCATGGAGCAATACAGCAGGTTCACTTGTAGCTCACCTTAAAAAAGGACAGATTGTGAATACAGTCAGCACACAGCCAGCAGACCCACACAACACTTAAACCTCTCGTGAGATGATTACGAAATAGTGCCACGGAACAGAGGTACAAACACAGCAAGAGCTGAACTGTGCTACCAAACACTTCTGTGCTTGCTGAGCTGGCCACCCAAAATCAATGGAAATATTCGATATGATGGGGTTTCAGGAGTCATTTGTCACAATGTGCAAACTGACTGATGAAATATTTCTGCCCACTATTCCATGAATCCATCCATGGCAGAAATCTGACTCTGCATTTTAGCTGGAGGAGCAGCAGGATTTTCTTGAAGGTGTGTGACAAAAAAAAAGCCTCAATGATGGTACACCCAAATTAGAGATATGGAAGAAGAACACACTTCTGTCTACTTCTGCATCATGACAYGAACATAATAACTCAATAATCTTATTTATCTTGTACTCAGAACAGGCAACTTTTATCAAAACTTTCTTATTTTTTCTACTGATCTGCAACACTAYCATCCTAAAACAAAGAGGAAACACCTTACACATGTAGAACTGCATGCCTGAGCTTATCTTCAGGATTTCATCCCAAAGGCTCCAAAACACTGTTACCTTAATTCAGCATCACAGCACTGTTCT
Organism: Cardinalis cardinalis; assembly: GCA_014549065.1. NCBI lineage: Eukaryota > Metazoa > Chordata > Aves > Passeriformes > Cardinalidae > Cardinalis > Cardinalis cardinalis. The sequence goes on from JACDOX010000133.1 coordinate 1,755,282, forward strand.
GGAAGATGTGTGCACATAAATCCCAGACAGCATCTCAATAAACAGGTTACATTTGAAAAATATCCAGAAACAGGCTGTGTTTAGTAATGTGAACAAAGCACCAGCTACACAATATTTTACAAATGTGCTTCCAAAATATGTATGTTCCACATTATATGCAAACTCTCTAATACAAATAATATATTAYAACTTCAGCAGCAACCTCACGAGACCTAAAATCCACCTTTACCTAMAGGGGGGGATGATTTAAAATGGTCTGTGCTCAAACTGCTACTAAAGACGAATTTACAGCCCAGTTTTAATTTCAGCAAYGGAGCACTTCACCATAAACTAAATCAGCATAACATTTTTTGATTTAAAGTATACTAATGTAATTATGTACAGACCAAAACAAATCCTTAGCTCCTCCAAATCATGAGAAAAGCCACATTTTAAACACCAAACTCGTTAAACTGACCACATGCACGGCAGAGGGGGAAGAAAGCAGGGATTGAAACAACTCTTGAGTTGAATGTTTCTGAAACAATACTGAATCCTTCTGATGTATCTGCATTCCAAAAATCATTCACTGGGACAGTGAAAAAAGGTCGAAAAGTGAGTGAGTTTCCTTCACTTTGAAATAAAACTTGAAGGACACAGAATTTTAAAATTAGTCATAAACTTGAAACAAACTCCAGACACTGCAGCGGCCTTAAGAACACCCGCATTAACAAAAGCTCTCACGTTTTTCTCTCAAACATAAATAAATCAAGCTGGACAAGAAATGTTGGTATAGTTTTCAACAATTACAAACTTTCAAAAATGGAAATACCAGTGCCACCAGTGCACGTCTTCATTTGATGTGTAACTTAAGTTCATTGAAAAGAAAAAAGACAAAATCTATAGAATTTATAGTAAAGCATCACCCTGTTCAAAATGACTCGCTTTGTATGAAACGTGCTTTCTATGACAGAAGACACGGATCCTTAACAAAATTACTTTCAACGCTACCACACTTTTCTAAACTTTATTATTTGCTAAACGACAAAGTTGCTTTAAGTCTTGCAAAAAAAAAACACTCCAGAGCTCCACACCTTTTCCTGACATTCCTACTTTCAAGCTCTTTGGGAGAAAAACCTTAAGGGAAAGAAACAGCGAAGCGAACCCATTCAATCATTCGCTCTAAGCACACACCGGATTAGCCCAGGAACCGAGCTGTAAACTTCCAGCGAAAAACCACCACGACTGCAGTTTTTTTTCCACTCGGTGSACAAATCTCCGGGGCTGGTTCAGCCAGTGGGATCCAGGGAATCCGCACACGCATCCCCGTGCACGGCGATCTTGCAACACTCAGCCCTTTGCACCCCGATGCGCCGGGGTTTAGCGAGTGTTTGGGCGGGGGGGAGGGGGGAGGATTAGTTTACAAATCTCCTTATTCCCTTCTCGTTATAGAATCGTTTCTGCCTCTCCCCCCCCTCCAAAAAAATTCAAAAGAGCGGCCGGAGCGATGGGCTCTGTCCGAGCCACGCTCGGCGGGGGGCTCAGCACCGGCACCCCCCGCCCCGGGCCCCGGCGTGGCGACACCGACACCGGCGCGGGGCCGACCCCCCGCGCTCCGCACCCCTCCGGGATGGGAATTCCGCCCCGGGAGCCCCGGATCCGCCGTCCCCGCGGGCAGCGAGGCCGCCCCACCGCCCTCAGCACATTCAATGAACGTGCACAATCACCCTGGGCCTACTCCCGGCCACCACGTTCCCCCCCCATCCCGGGGCCCGCCCGCCGCCGGGAGCCCGGTGGGGTCCGGGCGCGGTGCCGCAAGGGTGCCCGCGGTCCCGGACGGTACCTGCGCGCCGTGCAGGGCCATGGCGCCCCGCGTCCCCGGGGAGCTCGGCGGTCCCGGCCCCTCACGCCGCCGCCCCCGCCGCCGCCATCTTCTCCCTCGCACGCACCAGCCGGGCCGGGCGGGCGGGCGCGCGCCGCACCGCGCATGCGCCGTCCCCGCCCGCCCGCTGCGCGCGCACGGGGCGGGAGCGGAGGGCGCCCAGGGAAAAGGGCGGGAGGCGGCTCCGCCTCCCTGAGGGGAGCGAGGCGGGCGAGGAGCCCCGAGAGCTTMCCTGGAGCGCCCCGGCGGGCATCTCGCCTGCGGGAGCGGAGGGAGCGGAGAGGATTTAGCCTAGGGAAGAGGAGGCTGRGAGGGGATCTAGTTAATGCATGTAAAATATCGCCAGGGTGGGGTGGGTGCTGAAAGAATCATGGACGGAGCTTAAAAATCATCCAGTTCCCTGCCATGATCAGAGACGCCTTGCACTGCTCCATGCCCTKTCCGGCCTGGCCTTGGGCACTGCCACGGATCCASGGACAGCCCTAGACGCTGTGGGCACCTGTGCCAGCCTGGTGCCAGACCTTTCTCYGTGGTGCTCGACATCAGGACAAGCAGCAGTGGCCATAAACTAAACCACAARAAGTTTCAGCTCAATGTGAGAGGGAATTTCTGCCCGTGTAAGGTGGCAGAGCTCTGGAACAGCTGCTCAAGGAGGGTGTGGAGTCTTCTGAGGGAGACATTCTGACCCCACCTGGCCATGTTCCTGTGTCACCTGCTCCAGATGTCCCTACCTTGGCAAGGTCGTTGGGCTGAGTGATCTCCAGAGGTCCTTTCCAGCCCAAATAATTCTGTGATTCCTTGATTAGGTTGGAAAAACCTTCCAAGATCATTGAGTCCAATCTGTGGCCAATCCCTACCTGGTCAGCCAGCTCAGAGCACYGAGTGCCACATCCAGGAATTCCTTGGACACCTCCCGGGATGGTGATTCCACCACCTCCCTGGACAGCCCATTCCAATGTTTAAKCACCCTTTCTGTGAAAAAATTCCTCCTAGTGTCCAATTTTCAKCTGTAAAAGGGCACATGCACAAATCTCTTTATTTGTCTCTCTGGCAGGTGACAGGTAAGGCTGTGTGCCCAGGTGATGCCAGAGCGAAGCTGTCCCACCTCTGTCCCAAATAACCAGGGTGGGAAAGGGTTCAGGGTTTGTATCTAGGAAAAAAATAATAAATAAAAGGAATGACTAAGCCAATCTCATGATTTTGAGAGGATTGAGTCATAACAATACTGAAACCCCCAGGCAAGAATCCATCAAATTAATCGCTAATTTACTCCATTTTTTTTTTTTTCCTGAAACAAACTACCAAGTCCTGCAAAAGTCTAATTCGGCTCTAGATCTAGAGCGAGTGATGGAGACAACTTTGTATCAGTGAGAAAATTGAATAGAAGAAAGGATGAGCACACAAGAACTCGGTGTCTTTGGGAAAGTGGGCAGAAGATTCCTSCCCGTCTCCAGGACAAGGACACGTCCCTCCTGTTTTGTGAAGAGCAACACTTACCGTGTGCTAATGACAGTGAATGATTTTCTCTATCAGCCTTTACCCTTSCAGCTGACACACCCGGCTGCCGCTCCCTCGCTTTTGTCTCTCCCCAGTGTTGCCGTGCTGTCCTGAGGCAGAGAACCAGCAGTGAAAATGGCTGGTTAATATTAAAGGGGAGAAACAAAAAAGGGAGACAAATGTTGAGGCTTTTTGCATACAGCATTTCAAACGTCTGAAAGCCCCTCTCCCCTCGGGAGTCTAATTTACAAGGTAAATAATGGAGTGAAAACCCTTACGTAGCTCGTCTGGTTGAAGGCAAAATTCCCTTCTGCCCACAATGCTGCCTAAGTAAACTGACTGTTCCAAAATACAAATGAGCACAGTGTCTTCAGCCTGGAAAGCAGAAAGTCAAATACCAAAACTGCTAAAACCCAGAGCTGAGGGTGAAAACTGAGAAAGGATGTCACTGTCTCATTCAGCAACATTTTAAACACGTTCAATTTTATTCCATCTTAGTATAGTGTAATTATAAAATCTGTTAACATTTTACCATAATATTTCCTAATAATCTAAGGGGCTTTTTTTTTGATGAAACTTACCTGCTGCAAAGTTTCCACCTTGGTTCAGTTTTACTGGCCTGTTATTTCATTACTGCTTTCATCGCATAAATCACTTGTATTTTCTTACATTCTTTCTGCCAGTGGCTGTGAATTCTCCCTCCAAATCAACAAGTTGCTTTTCCAAATTAAAAAAAATAACCAGTGTCGTATTTTTCTTTCTGCTTATGCACATTCTTAAAATTCATGGAGCAATGTTCCTGACAACATGTGGATTTATCAAAACCAAACGAGGTCCATGGCTGTGGAAATAAAAGATTGTCTGACAGCAGCCCGGGAGCTGGATAAACCACTCCCAGGGTATCTGGCTCCAGGTGCTGCTGTAATTGCTCCTATCCTGCTGGAAATGCAAAGTGCTGGGGACTCCGTGGGACTTCACAAGGTCATGGGATCTGTGCTCATGTGACAGTGCCAGCAGATGTGTACACAGGGCTCCTGAAGGTGACTTTTGGGGAGTCGAAGCACTCAGGACCCCCACACCCACTTTTTCAGGGAATGCTGTAGCACTTCAGGAGGTTTAGTGCTGTCTTTGTAGAGCTTCATCCCTGTGCCAAGAGCTTCAAGAGCTCCCAGGACYTTTTCTTCAGAGATGCAGAACCTTTATCCCAACAGTTTCTAGGTCCARTAAGGGCTTTGCCTACATAAAGTATTTCCAAGCCCTGGCTGGGTCTCAGGGAGGATCAGTTGGCTCAGATTAAAAATAGGTTATTTAAGTTTTCAGCAGAGAACCAGCCAGTTCTAGGCCAGCATCAGACCTTGGTAATATTTTTTTAATTATTTATTTTTTAATTATCAACCTTGGTAATATTTTTTTAACTTTCTGAGCCCTAAATGTCCCAGGCCAGCAGCAGGCACTGGGAGTGGGCAGAGGGAACCTGAGAGCAGAAGGGCAGGAAGGGTTCTGCAGGTGGAAGAGATTAGACAGGTAACAGGGGCAAACAGCAGCTATTTAATTCCAAAAATGGGTTAATGCAAACCTGACTCCAAATTCCATTGGCTGTTCACAGAAATGGGAAATTCCTAAATTTTCTGGACATTTCTAAAAAGATTTGCTGATGTAAAAATCCTAAGCATGGACTAGGTCAAGCAGGGACACATTTGAAGTGTGGACAAGCCTTGAGTAGATCATGTGAATGCTTGACTCAGTGTTTCAATTATCTATGCAGAACTTCAGCGTAATTAATTGTGACTTATTCATCCTTATCTTAAATRTAAGTCTTCCCTCTTCTCATTCAATCATCTCTGTCAGTTCTGGACCATCAAAAGAACCAGCAAGTCTCCATCTCACCTTCCCCTCGTGTTCTGTCACCAAACCCATCATCATAAAACAAAGGTATATTTTTTCCCAAAGCTACTCCAGGTTCCAGGAGGAACTAAAAAATGTGTGTAGCACCAACAACCCCGTGCCTGGGCTGTGTCCTCCTGTGTGGAGTTACCAGGAAAGAGGAGGAATCTGTGAGTAGCTGAGCTGTGCTCTGACCCTCACAGCGTGGTGCCAGARCCTCTCCATCTGCCCTGACCTGATCCCTGAGACACCCCAAAGCCATAAGTTCATGAGGGAATAATTAGCATCTCTCTCATTATTACATTCATGAGAAMTGAAATAGCTCAAGAAGCTGAAATAAAATAATATTTAAAGCCTGTCATGCCAGCTTTTTTTTTTTTTGTCTTACTGGTCAGAGCTTTGCTAAGACATACCAGCAAGGGAAGAATCACAATTCAAATCTGGGCTTGTTTTCTGCAAGTTAAATTGCTCTCAGAAAGAGCACTGAAGGTTAAATTATTTCTTTACATTCCCTAGACACACAACCTCTTTTTTTGCTGTCACGCAAGAATCCAGAATCCYAAACAGCGCCCAGAAAATCAGCAGTTTTTGGAAGAAACCACTGAAAGCAGTCAGATCTCTTACACACAAAGACATCAGCACATTTTTCTYAATTTAAAATTTTGACTCGAGAACAAAAATATTTTCATCTTCTCTCTCAAGCCTTCAAAACAACTGCATCTCACACCAGGCTGGGATTTTTCCTCAGGGCACCTCGAGGGATTTGTTATCCAATGTCAGAGTTACAGCAGCAGCTCCTTGACATGCCAGTGCCACGATACAGGCATGGAAGTGTGGGAAGAGCAAACCTGAGGCTTTTGGTAGCTGCTTTGTTTCAGGTAAAACGAGCTTTCCTCAGAATTTGGCAATGGAAGCCTTTTTAGAAATGAGGTAGAGCAGCAGTTATTTTTCCCTGGGGCAGGAAAAAAGAGCTGTGCTTCCTGGCARGAGTAAAACACTTCACAGAGCTCAGGGATGAGGGCAGTGGGATCTGCAGGTTCAGGAGCCAGGCTGAARCAGGAGAATGCACCTTTCCTCTGCCAACCCTAATTCCTCTCCAAGAGGACAGTTCAGACCTCAAAAACCAGAGCAGAAATCCACTGGTGTCATACAAATTCTCCCTTTTTCAGAAATTCCAGCACACCAATTCCCCAAAGCTGAGCAGCACTGGGGAGTGAGGCTGAGCTCCAAGCTCCCTGTGCTGTCTGCTGGCACTTCCTGAGGGGTGATCAGCCACATCTGGATCCACAACACCCCAAATCCAGGGGTGATCAGCCACATCTGGATCTACAACATCCCAAATCCAGGGGTGACCAGCCACATCTGGATCCACAACATCCCAAATCCAGGGGTGATCAGCCACATCTGGATCCACAACACCCCAAATCCAGGGGTGATCAGCCACATCTGGATCCACAACACCCCAAATCCAGGGGTGATCAGCCACATCTGGATGCACAGCACCCCAAATCCAGGGGTGATCAGCCACATCTGGATCTACAACATCCCAAATCCAGGGGTAATCAGCCACATCTGGATCCACAGCACCCCAAATCCAGGGGTGATCAGCCACATCTGGATCTACAACATCCCAAATCCAGGGGTGATCAGCCACATCTGGATCTACAACATCCCAAATCCAGGGGTGATCAGCCACATCTGGATCCACAGCACCCCAAATCCAGGGGTGATCAGCCACATCTGGGCCCACAGCACCCCAAATCCAGGGGTGATCAGCCACATCTGCATCCACAGCATCCCAAATCCAGGGCACTCTGCCAGACCTTGCCTTTAGAAGTGCTCCCTGCCATGGGCCTGGAGGTGCAAATGGGGATCACTTGTTCCTTTAGTAATGGAAAAATGCTTCTGACCTCTAATGACACAGGACGTGTCCCACCCTCACTCACAGCCTCTGCCCCTTTTGGATGAGCACTGAAGCTGTCTTTTGTTCATGTTTAACACTAAGAAATTGTAAGTTGTTTATCTACACTCCATTAAATACTGTCTTTGAAACCACCTTACAAACTGGATTGGRTCTTTTGTCAGACCTGCAAAAATGTGAAAAGGAATTTCATAGAMTCACAGAATGGTTTGGCTTAAAGGGACCTCAAAACTCACCTTGTTTCATCCCCTGCCATGGCAGGGACACCTTCCACTATCCCAGGGTGCTCCAAGCCCTGTCCAGCCTGGCCTGGGACACTCCCAGGGATCCAGGGGCAGCCACAGCTGCTCTGGGCACCTGTGCCAGGGCTGCCCACCCTCACAGGGGARAATTCCTTCCCAATGTCCCATCTAACCCTGCCCTCYGGCCGTGGGGAGCCATTYCCCCTTGTTTCTTCTGACTGTCTGGAGCAGAAAAATGCATAAAAAAATCAATTATCTAAATAAGTTCTATTTCTACTTAATATTGTTAAATTTATCTTCCCACTAAAGTGCTTCCATCATTATGAATTCCACTGAAAAATTACAGGATTATTTTTTTCCAATTAATCAGAAAGGAAAAGCTCAGTGAAATCAATACACAAGACATCAGACTGTGATGAACAGAATGTTCTAAACTGGATTTATTGTTCCCAGACATTAATGTAATACATAAACACGATAAAAGAGGGGATATAGTAACAAGCAACCCAGTAACAGAAAAAAAGYAAGTCTTTGAAATTTTTGTTGTATACTTACACATGAAAATGTCCCCAAAAAGTTAAGTAGTTGTCAGTCAACATAGCAAGGATTTCAGATATTAAAAAAATAACCCCAAAAACTTGTCAATGAGTTTGTCATAACCAAAATGYTTCTTTTGGGTTTTTTTGGTTTTAAATTTATTTTTAGGCTAAAAAAGAATAGTCATTACCTCATGCAGTACACAAAGGCTTTAAAATAAATCCATTAATGCAAATGAAAGCCTGACTCCTGAGGCTTTTTTTAAAATATAAAAAAAAAAACACCAAAAAAACCCCTCAAATAGTTTCAGAAAATTAATTCCAACTAGTTTTCTTAGCATTGAAGAAACAACCTATAACCTCCTTGCACTCCAGAAATTTACTGTTACCTCTTTCCTTACACATGTGCTTGTAGTAGGTCTTAAAGTRGGTTTCTTTAGTAGAAACTCTTACCAAAGTTTCAAATGAAATTACGTGCAAAAATGTTTTCTTAGTGTTTTCCAATGATTGAGGTAAGTAGTTTGAGGGGGGGAAAAAAAGACAAAAGAATGAGGGTAGCAGGATATCACCTGCACATACACCAGATGGAAGAAATCTGAAATACATGGAAAGGGAGATGGGAGAGGAGGACTGAGGAAAAAATAACAGCAAYGATCAACAGCTGAACTTTAAACCAAAGCCCTTGAAATGCACTCAGCAGATCAGCAGTCACTGAAATAAAGGGTGTTTATGGGCACGGCTGGCGAGCTGGGCTCGGGGGAGCTGGGATTGTGACAATAGTCCCGATTCCAGCTGACTGCCTGACAACGCTGGGAATGCCAGCGCTGCCCCGGCAGCCGCACCACGTCCTGGCCGAGCCACACACGCACCAAAGACCATCACACCAGGGGTTCCTGACGCCAGCAGCGGGGTCACGAGCACAGGGCTGCAGCTTCTACAGTCAACAACGTAATATATGGCGAACGAGAGACTGAGTTAGCAAAATGTGGTATAAAAAAGTATAAAAGTTGTTTTTAAAAACCTCCTTAAAACGTCGATATAATACGATGTATGTGGAAATGCCATGAACCACAGAAGGAGAAGCCTAAGCCTTAACATTCAGGAGAGCAGCAGAAYCTCTCTGGCCACATCACCCTTTGTATAGCAAGAGGGGGAGTTTTTGGTTTTGTTGTTTTTACCTTAAACATGAGTTTAATCCAAAAACCACATTCAAGTGTACATTTTCTGAGGCTTCAGATGATGCCCTCCCCACCCTGCTTAAAAAGAAAAAGAATAAAGGTTAGATAGAAATGTCTAAATACAAGGAGCCCACCACCCAAGGGTGGCTATCCAGGAGTGGTCATCTTCCTCGATCTTGATGCTTTTTTGTCTTTATCTTTTTTTTTTTGTCCTCTGTTTTGGGTTTCAGGGCGCAGACGCACGCGGACACTCCGGCAATCGCTTTGGGCAAGTCCGTCCCTTTGCACCATTTATTTTTCTCCTTATCATAGACCTGGACTGTTTTGGAGAAGACAGCCTCCTCCCAGCTGTAACCTCCAAGGATGTAAATCTTGCCTTCCCACACTGCCACCCCTGATTCACTGTTGGCTTGCAGCAGAGGGGCCACTCTGGTCCACTGGTTGCACTGGGGGCTGTAGGACTCCACGCTGAGGATGTCGAACCGAGCCATGGTCTCGATGTTGTCGTCGCTGCCGCCGATGGAGTAGATGTTGTCCTGCAGGGTGCACATGCTGTGCCAGCCCCTGGCAGTGATCATGGGCYTCTTCTCCTCCCACACGTCCGTGCGGTAGTCGTAGCACAGCAGGTTCTTTCTGTAGGGGCCGATCTGGTAATCGTGGCCTCCCGAAATGTACACGAATTCCTTGTAGACGGTGCCGGCGTGGCCATAGGTAAACCTGGGGCAGCAAACAGCAGCAGTCCTTATGGGTTTTATCAAGACACACCAGCATGCAGAGGGACTGTGCTAAAGAAGCAAATAAACAGTAACTAAAGGCAGAAGAATCCCGGATCTGGTGGTTACCCAGTAACTCCTCTCCTTCCCGGGGCCTCACCCTGCACTGCAGAGTGCACAGCCTGACAACCACTTTTAAATCACCCTTTCCATAGCTGGTCACTACAGAGCACTAAGGCATGACAATCACTTCTTAATGCATCCTCTAGAGTGTGTCACACAACAGAAATAGCCCATCCTGCTCTGCTGGCATGACCTTCACTCCCATATTTCTGCTCCAGTGCTTGGCTTGCATCAGCCTGAGAGGGCCAGAGAGGGAAAAAATCCACATCTCAGAAAGGGTTTTTGTGAYAGAAAGGGGAAGTAATCATGACACCTCTCAGACTTACCAGTAGGGATAAACCAAGAGAAACCAAGAGGAAAACTGCTTCTGCCTTGCCCTTGCACAGCTTCAGGATCACTGGATACATTTCTCACCCACGAGCACTCTCTGCCAGGTTCACCTGCAGTCCCAACACAGGCAGTGTCCTTTTCATGAGCCATCCGTCTGCTCTGCCACCGCTGCCCCACAGCTGGGAACTTCTTTGGTCACCCCAGGACAAGGCAGGAGACCCCAGCCCATCACAGATCATGGTGAAGTAAGAGAAAATGAGATGGTAGAAGCAGCCCCATGCATGCTGCATCCACAGGGCAGAGAGAAACCCCCTTTGATCATCTGTAATAAACTCACTATAAGAACAGCCTGGAGATCTGGGTTTAACTTCACACTGGGCTATTCCTGACCAAACCCCTTTGAGCTCTCAGAAGTGAACAGCCAAGGTGATGAACAGCATCAGCTGCTTTGAACACATCATTCCTATATGTCTTTTTCCCTTCTTGGGGGGGAGTTGGGGTGTCAAAAGATGCAGCACCAGGCACAGCAAATTGGCCCTCACAAGGACCCTGAAGGATTCAATCCCCACAGGGCACAGAGCAATGTTCTCATCAGGCTGCACTCACCAGCCTCTACCACCACCCTTTGTAGTCAGGCACWGGAGACCAGGCAGCCTCCACGGCAGACAGAGCCCTGTTAGCATTGCTGCAGCCTTTGAACCGTGCCTGAACACGCTGGAGCTCCGTGTGGAGAGAACCTTGAGCTGTTTTTATTTCACAGGCTAATGGTTTCTCTGAGCCACACAAATGCTATCGGAGCATCTTCCACGCACCTGAGTGCCAGCGCTTCTGTGCCAAGGGAGAGGATGCACTAGGAAAGAAACCCCACATTTACCCTGAAAGCACAAGGCTTCTGAGATGAGCTAAAAGGTGGTTATTATCCTAGATGCCTACCAAAACCYCTGATCCCTGTCTGAATCAGATATTTTAATAGGTTCCTGCTACAAGAAGCAGAAAAATGCCTGACACGCTTGGGCTGACAGTGCTGAGTGACCAGGACAGTCTGTTCAGCTACAGGGGCTGGAGATCTTGCAGAGGTGACTTCACTGCTGGTYTCCTTCTTGGCCTCTCAGGGAAAAGACAGGAAGAAAAAAGGAGAAAGCTTTGGTACAGTTATGGACTTYATCCAAAAAGACAACTCAGGATTTCCACAGCTCTCAATGTGCCTCATGATGGAAGCAATTAATTGAAGCTCAGTGCTTCTGGTGAACATGATGTACCCTGAGCACATGGACCCCTGGCTTTCACYCTGACAGAAATACCAGGCAGGTGAGGTGCCCAGAGATGCTGCTCCTTGGCTGAGGTCTCTTCCAGACAAAACAGGGACTGTCCCTCTCCAGTGGCTCCTGGRCTGCTTGTCAGAGCCTGTGTTTCTCTACATACACAGGAATGGGTTAAAAATGCTCAGTCTGGGGATGGGTGGACAGCTTGAGCTCAGTTCATTTCAAACTGCAGCAGACTTTAAACCCACATGAAGCCAAGCTGCCTGGAGGCTGTGCTGTACCAGGGAGTGTGGAGGAGTCAGGAGGAGGACAATGTGAGGACATGGAATGCACCCCAGAGCCCTGCACTGCTGATGGCAATCACACTGCATTCAGCATTCAGGGAAAAATGACCCTAAGTTAATAAAAACCTGCATGGCCTTTGGAGAAGTAGGTTAAATATTCTCCTCCTCTGGAGCTCTGTACAGGTAAGCAAGCAATAGCCATTGTCTCTCAAGCACAGGCATGCAGCCCAGCACAGGCAGCTGCAGAAAAAGCACTGATTTTCTGGTTCTTTTGCCTCAGTCCATGGCTCTGTCCAGGGAGCAGCAAGAGCAGAGAGTGCTTTGACAGAAACCATCAGATCTGAAGCACCAAATCGACCATCAACTTGTTATTSTCCAGTACAGCACAATTACCCACTGAAAGGCACCAGAGGTGTTTCACTTTGAARCTTTCACTGCTGAAAGCTCATCCAAAATAGCATCACTTTCCTAGGAGCTGCATGAAATAGATGCATAAATTGAAACCAATCAATACAGATCCTTTCCACAAGCCCTGTGATTGACAGAGGGGCATTTCTAAATGGGCAACAGAACAGRCACATCAATAGAGTGGGTCTAGACATCCTCCAACAGAGAGCACAGAGCATTTTGGCAGCGTTGTCTGCAAGAGTGGCCAGAAAAAAGCAGAGGCATTAAGAGAAAGGAGATTTGATTTTAACATCTGCTGGAGCCTGGCACCAATTTTGAATGCCTTAACCCAGATACAGTGCTGAAAAATTAGTTCCTGACCCAGTAACACCATTCAAATGCCAGAAAACCTACCATTTACTGCCCAAGACAGAAGAACACATAACTCAGTAAAGCTTTGGGAATCCCCTACTCCAACCGAAGTCCAGGTGAGCTGTGGTTGCTCTGAATCTTGGTGTCCACCTGTCGTAGCCCTGAGAGATCATTCATGACCCGACTGGCAGAGCAGATACCATCACTCCCCAACCTGTTCCAGCACAGCTCCTCACACAGCAGCTTTCAGTTGTTCTGCCAAACTTTAACCTAGGGCCACTCAATTAATTCCACTGCTGTCTGCAGCAGACCTTTTCACGGTGTGCTCAGGATGAGAACACACTGCCCCACCTCCTGCTCTGCCAGCTCCTCAGCACYGCTGCTCCCTGCCGGGCTAGAAACTCTGACAGAAACTGCTCCCAGTTTCTGGGAAAAGGGGCACAAAATACAGAACCTGTCTGAAGAGAGGGAAAGGTATCCCACAAGCAAGGACTCTAATTGTTACTGTTAGGCTGGAYGTGACATACACATGTGATCAGGGTCTAAGAAGAAAAAWGATTTTTATTCTGCGTGTTCTCCAGCTTATATACTCGTAACAAAGCGTGATCTTAAGCCATTAATTACATCACAATAACTTATTATATTCATTGGTGCAAAGCAATTAATGTTAATATAATTAGCAGAAGTTTTACAGAAATTTARTAAGGCACATACACWCATCTACTTAGGCACGTAGTCTAGCTTACAAAAATTTTCATGTGTCTTTTGTAATCTGTTTCTATGCTGACGGCCTTGTCTTCTTCCTTGCTATGGATACTCTCGAAAATCATCAATTGTTATTTCTTCTATTAACTCAGCTTTGCTTGCAGGCCAGCTGTCAAGCCCCTCCACACTTCCCCCTTTCTGTATTTGAGAGACAAACACAGCTGAGGAGGATTTTTGCAGAGTTTGATGCAAAAATCCGAGCAGATTAGGGAGAGTAATAATTACAMTCACTAACAAAATTAACAAYTTAGTCTTCAACAAGGTTTTAAGCTACTCAGTGATGCTTCAGCTCTTGAAAGAAACTATTCAGCTATCTCTATCTGTCATCTAAGTGTCATCATCACTGYCCCACCTCCTGCTCTGCCACCTCCTCAGCTACCACTGCTCCCTGCCGGGCTAGAAACTATGACAGAAACTGCTCCCAGTTTCTGGGAAAAGGGGCAAAAAATATGGGACCTCTCTGAAGAAAGGGAAAGGTATCCCACAGCCAAGGACCCTAATGAGCATCAGGCAAATTGAATTCCCTTGTAGCAAGTTTGGAGCAGGTCCACCCTTTAGACAACTTGGCTGRAGTTTGGCTTGGCTGCAAAGCATCTGCCCCGAGAGGCTGCTTGCTTCTCCAGCAAGACAGCCTAAATTCAGCCAAAACAGCTCAGCTCCTTCCAAGAGAGTGCTCAGGCAAAACAACGTGTTGTTTTGACCACATAGGGTGGGAGGGAGAGGGGGGTGAGAGGAGATAAAGAAGAGCCTTAAAGCTCTTCCTTAGAGGAGCAAGACTGTGAACAGCAGCACGGACACGGGGCTGGTGCTGGCATGTGGGCTCAAGGACACGACCACTGCCTTCCCTGCAGATCTCCACACACGTGGCGTGGAGGGGCTGGACAGCTGGCCTGGAGTTAATAAAAGAAATATCAACTGATGATTTTCGAGTGTATCCATAGCAAAGAAGACAAGGCTGTCAGCATGRAAACAGATTATMAAAGATAYACGAAATTTTTTGTAAGCTAGACYACGTGCATAAGTAGATGYGTATATGTGCCTTATTAAATTTCTGTAAATCTTTTACTGATTATATTGACCAATGAATATAATAAGTTGTTGTGATGTAGTTAATGACTTAAGATCATGCTTTGTTACGAGTATATAAGGTGGAGAACACACAAAATAAAAACTTTTTTCTTCTTAAACCCTAATCACRTGTGTGTATGTCACGTTTGACCYAGCAGKAACAACGTGGCAAGCTCTGACCCTTGGGAAGCAACAAAACAAACCCATTTTCTGGATGTTCAGCAGAGAAGCTTTAACAAACAACCTCTGAGAGTCCCACCCCACGCAGCTCGAGCCCACACCCCAGGATGACCTCAACACGAGCCTGTCACTCCAGGGAGCAGGATTCCAGGCAGTTGCTGGCTTGGGGCWGTCAGGAATGGCACCAAAAATCCTGCTGCTGGTGGTCATGCTCCCAAGAGGACCAAAACACCTGCACAYGTTCTCTTCAGAGGGAAGAAGACAGAAAAACACAGGAAAAGAGGAGGTTTTGTTGGGATACAATGCCTGATCAGGCAGGAAGCAGAGGACTGGAGCTTCTGGTTTCCTCTACGTGAGAAGTCTTGCTGCTGGAAGAGGGCTCAGGGAGGTGTTGAGTGAAACAGGAACTTAAATCTGTTTGAGGAACACAGAGATTGATGAGGAGTGCATTGAAGGGAAGAGTGGAGCAGGSAGGAGGAACTGTAGCTGGAATGCTTTCAGTCCTGAATGGATCACAGAATCCTCTCTCATCCTTCCTCCACTGCCAGTAAATCACAGACTCACAGGGATGGGGCAGCCACAGCTCCTCTGGGTAACCAGAGAAGGGCCTCACCATCTCACAGCTAAGAATTGTTTTCTAATATCTGATCTAACCCTGCCCTCTGCCCGTGGGAAGCCATTCCCCTGGCACTCCAGGCCCTTGTGAATCTCTCTCCATGGTTCCTGTGGGCTCCTTCAGGCACTGGAGTGCCACAGTTAGGTCGCCTGAAGCTTCTCTTCTCCAGACTGAACAATCCCAATTCTCTCAGCCTTTCCTCTTAGGAGAGCTGTTCCATCCCTCTGATCATCCTGGTGCCTCCTCTGGACTTGCTCTACCTCAGGTATTTCAAGGAGGGGCTGCCCAGAGCCTTTTCAGCAGCCCCAAATCTGCCAGGGCACCCAGCTCAAGCAGTGGATGGCTGTCAGAAAGGTTCCTGTTGCTCACCTCTGAGTGTGGCCTTTTGCAACCTGCATAAAGTCCTTTTTGGCTTATTCCTTCTGTGCAGAAACAATTCAAACTCGAATAATTCACTGCCCAGCACCACATGGAAAAAAAGACAAAAAATCTAAAGGGGCCCAGAGTCCACTAAGATCTAACTAAAGACAGTTAAATGTGCAAAACAGCAGCTGCATGGAAGAGTGGGGAGCTGTCAGCACACAGCTGAGCTGACACAAGGACAGAGCAACAGGGAGAGAGGATGCAGAATCATTTATTTGGGTGCAGGAACAATTCATCCWAAGAGGGGTCTGTCCCCTAAGAGGGGACTTTTGCCTCGTCCAAGCAGACCAGCCAGGCAATCTAATAAAAAATTAACACCCACAAGTCAAAGTTCACTTTAAATGCTGCAGCTGCAGAATTCCCAAAGCCAGCACACAGGCAGCAGTTGGAATATGCAGACAAACTGCTCCTTTTTAGAGAGGCTGGGTGGATTAAGCCAACTGTGTGAACTTCCCCAAGATCATTTATGAGTAAAAATATCCACACAGGATACACCTCACAGGTGACCYCAGTTAAGAGAAGGATTTAGGACCTGAAGATACTCTCCTACACAGCTTCCCAGGCAGGGCTGTGGTGTTTAGCCCCAGCTGCTGGATCTGCCTTAGTGAGCAGAAATAAAAAGCATCCTGCTTGTGAAGAGCACTCGAGCCCAGCTGCTGGCCTGGATCAGCCTTGCATTGCAGCACCTGCCCAAAATAGAATTGGGCAACAGGATTCTGTGCCTTCACTGGCTGCCTCTGGCTCTGCAGCTCTGCAGCTCAGGGAAAATCCCTGAACTCTCACACCAAACTGCAGGAACCTGCTCTGTGACGGCACCAGGAAAGCCAGAACTGCTGCTGAGCTTTTAGACATCATGGAAACAGCATCCCTAGAGCCTGTGATTCCCACAGATGTGAAACATCACCAAATCTGATCACAGCAAATGAAATGCTGTCCTGCTSTCCTTACAAAGTCACTGCTCTGACACTGATTCAAGACACAGCAATGTTCTGTCTGCTACAACAAGAGCTGCAGGGCTTAAACCTCTCACAAGAGAACAGCCACGTTTTAACTCAGACAGAGAGAGAGARCTCACATTTGCCAGGGTTCTGTATTTCCAATCCAGATAAATGTGTTTAGCTGTGACAGCCAGCCTGAGCAGCCCAACACAAACACCCTACAAGGAAAATCACCACACCAAGGTGACAGAGTAAGGCCAAAGAAATGACAAATCCCTTTGACCAAGATGTGACAAGTGCTTCTGAAAATATTCAATTCCAAGTGGCCTCAGGAAAAGCTTTGTAAGAATTGTAGAATGAAATCAGAGCTCCCCCTCCCATCCTCCAGATGCGCCTTGGGATGAAAATTAAAGCCCTGCTGACACAAGGCACTGCCTGCTCAGCTCCAGCTGCTGCTGTGGTTGGCATGGCTGATGCCACATTGCTTTTACACCCCCTTCCCTCCCTCCCAGGGCTCCCTTCACCAGCTAAAGCCACACAAGCTCCCTTTACTGCCACCCTGCAAACACTGGGGAGCTTCCAGACAGCTCAGTTACCTGGGCAGTCCTGCTATGTAGGTCCAGGAGTCCTTCTGAGGGCTGTAGGTCTCAACTGAGGACAGGGCCCCGTTTTCATTCCTGCCACCAACAGCCACCAGCATGTCAGTGATGGCTCCCAGGTAGAAATCCACTCGTCGCTGTCTCATGGAGGCAACCTGGCAAAGAAAAATGACCTGCTGGCAYCTTCCAGGGTCTGGCAAGCAAGGGACTTAAGGGCTATTCATGCCTGAGGATGGGGAAGTTGCTCCTTCCCCTTTATTTGGTAAGGAGAGATTCTGGTTTTGACTATTATATTCATAAAACACTTCTGTTTTTCTGCAGTAGCATCCCTTTCAAACAAGGGGAAAACAGGAAACATCTAAAAGACAGGTTACTCTATAAATATTTGTGTTTATARGAACTCCTTCCCAGCTCTGCAAGAAACAGGTACTGGAATCACTGAAAACCACAAGTGAGCCATCCAGGATGGCTGATCCATAGAGGAACCATGACTGGTTCATATGGAAGCCATAACTGGTCCATACAGGAACCATGACTGGTCCATAAGGGAACAAGGAGTGGCTGATACAGTAACCCACACACATGGAGGGTTTTGTGGCAGCACTGGGAGCAAAGAGCTCATTCTAAGGGACATTTAGCACAGAGACACTTGACAATTGTCAGRGACATTTCCTTTTTACATCACACCCATTTCTGATTTATAGGTACTGCTGCTTGAGGAAGGTGAACCAAGCAATCACCTCTAAGTCCATTCCAGAATTATTCCCAGAAGTACTCTAAAGAATTGTGGGTGGATGCTGGTCAGAAATTTCTCAGATGAGATGCYCAAATCCCAAATGAAGCTGAAYATCTGAATATTGCTCTTTGTGTAATTTAGGCATTCCCACAAAGGACTCAAGCAGCTGCTTCAACGTAACTAACCTGACTTTTCATTTGCAAGTGCTGCCATGTTCATTCCAACAAGCCCTGCCCTTCCACCAGCAAAGGAGAAAACACTGTAAACATCAAGAGAAATAATACAGCTCAAGCCTCACCTTTATCCACTGGTTACAGCGGGGGTCATACCTATATAGGAGATTTGACGCCGCATCCCCTCCATTGTCCTGCATCCCCCCCAAATCCCAAATGAAGATTTCTGAATATCTGAATATTGAATATCTGATATTGAATATCAGATATCTGAACATCTGAATATTGCTCTTTGTGTCATTTAGGCATTCCCACAAAGGATTCAAGCAGCTGCTTCAACGTAACTAACCTGACTTTTCGTTTGCAAGTGCTGCCATGTTCACTATTCCAACAAGCCCTGCCCTTCCACCAGCAAAGAAGAAAACACTCTAAACATCAAGAGAAATAATACAGCTCAAGCCTCACCTTTATCCACTGGTTACAGCGGGGGTCATACCCGTATAGGAGATTTGACGTCGCATCCCCTCCATTGTCCTGCATCCCCCCAAATCCCAAATGAAGAYTTCTGAATATCTGAATATTGAATATCTGATATTGAATATCAGATATCTGAATATAGCTCTTTGTGTCATTTAAGCATTCCCACAAAGGACTTAAGCAGCTGCTTCAATGTAACTAACCTGACTTTTCATTTGCAAGGGCTGCCATGTTCACTATTCCAACAAGCCCTGCCCTTCCACCAGCAAAGGAGAAAACACTGTAAACATCAAGAGAAATAATACAGCTCAAGCCTCACCTTTATCCACTGGTTACAGCGGGGGTCATACCTATATAGGAGATTTGACGCCGCATCCCCTCCATTGTCCCGGGAAAAGCTGCCCCCGGCTATGAAGATGAATCCTCCCAAGACCGCCACGCAGTGGTGACTCCGCCGGGCGGGCAGGGGCGTCTCTGCCACCCACTGTCCCTTCCTGGTGTCCAGGAAGCAGGTGTCATCGCAGAGCTCCAGGCAGCGCTCCGACACCTCCCCTCCCACGAAGAGCAGGCGCTCCTCGCAGGTGCGCAGCGCCGTGCGCTTGCTCTGCAGCACCGGCTGCGCCGCCACGCTGTTGTGGTAGCTCACGGCCTCCTCGATGAAGC
The DNA here is from genome assembly GCA_014549065.1 of Cardinalis cardinalis. Lineage (NCBI taxonomy): Eukaryota > Metazoa > Chordata > Aves > Passeriformes > Cardinalidae > Cardinalis > Cardinalis cardinalis. The sequence goes on from JACDOX010000133.1 coordinate 1,774,510, forward strand.
CCTCGCAGTTGGCTTCCTTGGGCAGCAGCGAGCACACGGCAGGCTTCACCCGGTGCAGCAGGTCGCTCTTGGGGATCAGGGGGAAGTGGATGTTGTCCAGCACTTGGTAGGCCTCGTTCTCCCGCTCCGGGTACTGCGTGAGCCACTGCAGGGCCGCCTGCAGCAGGTCGTGCTCGCACTCCTGCTGCACGTCGCTGCTGTCCAGGTACTGGCACAGCTTCTGCAGGGAGATGTTCTGCAGGAAGTCCGGGGTGAAGGACAGAGTGCCGAAGTTCTGCAGGATGAAGGAGTCGATGTAGGAGTCGAGGCGCTTCAGGTTGTAGATGGAGGCCAGCTCCTGCAGGTACAGGTAGTTCTCCTCGCTGACTTCGTTCTCCAGGTACTCGCAGCAGAAGTCCACCACCTTCCAGATCTGCAGCAGGTGAGCTGTCTCCAGCACGTAGTCGATGTTGCCTCCATCCAGAGACAGCTCGCTGCCGTACAGGAAATCCACCACGGCCTTGAGGCCGATGTAGGAGGCTCCAAAGAGCTCCACCTCCTTCTGGTGGGCCTCCCTCATGCCGATGGTGAACATGGAGTTGAAGTAGTCRCTGCACACGGCCAGGAGGTTCCTGTGGGCCGGGACTCTCTGCTCGTCCACCACCAGCACGATGTCACAGAAGAGGCCTCGGTGCCTCTGCTCGTTCAGGCTCTGCAGAACCAGGCTGGAGTGGTCATCCCACCTGTACACCTGGGAAACACAAACAGCATCAGGCAGGTGCCACCTCCACCAGTTCCAGAGTGGAACATGTTTTCCCACTAAGTGCAGTCACACACGAGTCAGAGACAGCTTTTGTGTGTTGCACATTCACATTTATAATAAATTCTGACATGAAGKAGCTGGCAAGTGACACAGCATGAGCCTGAGCTCCTCACCTTCACTTTGAAAGGCCTATGGAAACTTTTACTGCTTCCTACTCCCCTTTTTTTTATAAAATTTACTCTTCCTTCCCCCACAGTGCTGCATTGMAACCTCCTCCCTGATGAGTTATACAGGCACAATTTTCTGAAACTCTTCCACTCATTGTCTTGGAGACATCTTGCTGACATTTCCTTTCTTCCTTGTCCCCCAAATGACTCCTTGCAGAGTTCTCCCAGCTAAGCTGCTCACAGAGCATTCAGAGTGGGAAGCACACACGCAGCAGTACTCTGAATTTTCATTCAGCCCATGTATTGTTTGGGTTACTGCTTGCTTGACAGCTACCCCCTCTTAAATCTTTCCAGAACTCTGCATTTCTAAGCTTGTTAGGGTAAAATCCCTCTCTTTCTTCCCACATTATTCCAGGCACACACACTGCACTCAGAAGGAATAGCTGTTTATTTCTGTGCAAAGCCACACATGTGGAGAGCTGATTCCCACAAGGCTTCTCCTCGCTTCCAGAAGCTGAGGTAGGTTTTGTTTAAATGAATAGGAGCAGATATTTTTCTTTTAAAGGAAAGAGAAAATGCCCTCAGGACACATCCATTAAGTGCCCTTCTGGGATCCCTCTGCTCCTCACATTCTGACCACCAGCTCTGGACATGTCACTGAGCTTTTGAGGCCACCAGCATTTGCTTTTTCTCCCACAGACTCACATCACCAGCCTTAGGAYGAACCAGGATGGAAACATTTTGTTACCCCTCAAATGTCCTGCAGAAYATGAACTGAACACTGCTGGTCAGCCCAGAATGCCAAGTGAAGTTTTAGGACCACCCTCTGGAGGAATTAAATGTGTGATGGCACAGTCAGGTACCGTGTGAGGCCTCCTAATAAAGCCAGGTTAAGGTAAATGCAAATAGCAAATACTTTAATTACCAAACCCAAACCAGGCAGAGCCTGTAAGAACTTGTAAGAGCAGTGAGAAGGGGTGGAATGGAAGCACATCCCTGTGTCCTACCTAAGGCAGCTCTGAGCAGTCCTGGCTGTCTGAATCTTGCCCAGTCCTAAACCCCCAGGCTGCATTGCCAGAGGTGACACCTGACAAGGTCCCACAGGTGACCTGAGCCTCCCAGACACTCTCCCTTCCCTTCCCTTCCCTTCCCTTCCCTTCCCTTCCCTTCCCTTCCCTTCCCTTCCCTTCCCTTCCCTTCCCTTCCC
>JACDOX010000133.1:1789526-1816307 GCA_014549065.1 Cardinalis cardinalis
TTGGTTTAAGCCACTGGACATCCTTTGTGGCTGCTGGGGGCTCTTCCTCTTGCAGTCCTGCCTAATGGCCAGCGTCCTGCCTGTGCTGGCCCTGGTGTGACCCACAGAGTCAGGACACAAAGCTGAGGACATTCACTGTGTCAGGGTCACTGACCACTCCCTGTGGACACCCCCTGTGTCTGCTGGCTGAGACTGTTTTGGTTGGGTTTAGCAGCACAGATTACCTCTGCATTAAACAAGGACTTGATTCAAGGCTTCTGATCCATTTTACTTCCCAGCTCCAGCTCTTGCTCTGCAGATGGCCTGGCTCCAGAGGAAGCATTAATTTGGTGGTTAGTACTACGTGCCATCAGTACACTTTGGAAAAAGAACAAAAACAGCTGAGCTGGTGCATTTGAGGCCAGAAATAGATAAGAGTTGAAGGTTATTGTATGGAAGGATGTGACAGCTCTTAGGATTTTTTTTTGATGTTTTTAATTTCAAAATCTTATAACTGGGCTGGTAATGCTGTTGCTGAGAAGAGCAGAATGAGTTTCAACTGAAATGACATCCTGTGGAACTTTTGTGTGTGTCTGTTGTACCTGACTGCCCTGGACATTGCCTCAGTGTCTCTATTATGAAGCAGCAGAGCATCACATTGGCTCTGTCTGTGGTTTAATTTCATTTTTTTTAGTGTGTATTCTGCCATTAAAAAAATGGAGTGCTCAGAAGGCTGGATTTCCCCCCACCTCCCCCCCATGCCATATGTGAACAGCTGTTTTCAATGCATCTCTGACAAAAGAAATAATGAGCCTTTTATTTGGAAAGCCTCAGTGCAGATAAATAATTGCAATGACAGCATGAAATGGGATAGTTATTCATGTGTCTGAAAAGATCAGCCCAAAACCACACTGGGCATTCAGCAGCAGGAAGAACAGAAAATCTTTAGAAGAACAGAAAATAAATACCCTATAAAATCATTTGGGGTTGACATAAAATATTAGAAAATAGAAATAGAATTGGCTCCTAATAAAAAGACAAGATTTTGGGGGTTTGGATCAATTGTCCCAGAAAGCCTGGGACAATTAAAAAGGAAGGAGCTGTGAGTTGAGAGATCACCAAGGTAACGTTGGCACCTGAGGTTGTAGGAAAGATTTGTAAAAACACACGAGGACATATAATGAGATAGGTGCTTATCTGCATTTGGCTGCATCTTAAGTTGCTAAAACGGGCCTTGTAAATCAGTCTCCTACTGCTTTTGTTTTTCCTCTTCAGTGTTYATCTCTCCTGCTTTCCCTTACTGGCTATTTCAAGGAAGACCTGGGGCCATGAGTGGCTTATGGAGTTTGTCACCCTGCCCCTGTGCCCTCCCTGCCTGTGTGGACGTGCTCTGGGCAGGGTCACAGAGATCTCCTGGCTGCCAGCTGGAGCCCAGGCTTAGCCTGGCCCTGCTGTGCACAGGGGGTGGATTCAGGGAATATTCTCACTGATTTTTGTGGGAGTAACTCATTGGGTCAGGGCCTGCAGTGATGGTAACTCTTGGTTTTGCTGGTAACTCTTGGTAACTCTTTGGTTTTGTGATGGTAACTGATGGTAACTCTTTGGTTTTGTGATGGTAACTGATGGTAGCTCTTGGTTTTGTGATGGTAACTGATGGTAGCTCTTGGTTTTGTGATGGTAACTGATGGTAGCTCTTAGTTTTTTTGGTAACTCTTAGTAACTCTTTGGTTTTGTGGTGTTTAATTAAAATGTCCTGGCTGTGGGTCTGCCTTTGCCATCCCATGGTGGGCACAGGAGCAGGGAAAGAAGAGCTTTGTKCCTTTTGCCTGCCCTTTGTTTTGGGGCCTGCCTGGCCCTTCTGGCCAACCAACAGCACCATTCCTTCCTTCAGGGAAGAGCTGGGTCCCCTTTTGCTCCCACTTTGCCCTCAGTATCCACCCAGGTCAGGAGAAGAACCATGATTGTCACTGGGGTAGCAGCATGCCCCTGGAGCAGAGGAGCCACTGTGGGGCCACYGTCCCTGCACTTGTGTCCCTGCACTCACATGGGCCACCCCAAGTCTCCTGGAGGGGGTTTGGTGTCCCAGCAAAGCCCTGTGCTGAGGTCAGACACATCTGAGATGACTGAATGAACACGTTGGGGTGGAGCAAGGCAGCCCTGCACGAGAGCTGTGGGCTTAGTGCAGGGTTTRAGAGGAAAAAACAGTGTAGGAAGAGGGAAGGAACATTTCTGTCTGCACTTGTAGCCACGTGACCACAGGGCTGACTGAAGAGGTGGAAAATTGACAAATTAATCTAAAATTAATCCAATTGAAGTAAACTAATTAAATCTTCATGGAACCTGTCACATGCTGTAGTAATTCATGTTTGCCAGAAGGGAAAAGGGGTCAGTCCATCACCTGCCTGGCTGCCTGTGACCTTGGTTCAGCAGGCAGGTGAAGCTGGGAGCAGGGTTTGTATCATGGAGCAGGGTTTGTATCATGGCACATCTCTGGCCTGGCCACTCAGAGCCCTCAGAACCCTGATGGTTTGGCAGTGCATTTCTTTCCTGCAGCTATTATCTTTTACTGATGACTCACTGCATTTTAATCGAATGGGGAATTTTTCAGCACAACTGAACCAAATCACTTGAGTGGMTGTAGAAAAAGGGAAGGATACCATGAAGGAAATCTCTGTAGTTTGGCATCAAGTTTTGTTGGCAGCCAAGGGCAGCTTAAGCAGAATATTTGGAAAATCCTGCTTTGGTGATAAATAGAGTTTGGAGAGAAACACCAAGTGATGCTCGTTAAGGCATTCATTGTGCTGCTCATTGTTTCTCCAGCCATTGTGAAGGGAGCCGTGSTATTAATTGAATGAACATTGTTAATTTCTGATGGTTGGGTCCTGTGTGATCTCAAATAAAGCTGCCATTTCCGTTCTCCCCAGAGCAGTTATTCACTTCTCTCTGCCCTGAAATTCATGTCTCAGTGGCTGGGAAGGGGGTGGCACAGCTCTGGGCAGGATTTCCTCCTTCAGGGGTAATCTGTGCTGTCTCTCTCTGATTTGTTCTGCTCCCCTCACTCCCAGCAAATTCCTAAAACCACCGTGAGTGCTTTTGTGTGAGCAGGGGCTGGTGGATGTTAATGCCTTGAGATTTCTCAGGGAGTTGGCACTGATGGCATTGATGACTTCCAGSGTGGGGAGTTGATGTGGCAGGGCAGAACTGATGAACTGTGAAAGAGGAAATCTGGGAGCAGGGAAGAACTTGCGTTTTGATCCCCTTATCACTCCGAACACGCTTCAGCCTAATTGTGAAACTCAGCCACTTCTGCTCGGGGATTTTGACCTGCACTTGGAGAGGCTTACAGCCAGGCTGAGCTAACGCTAAAAACCTCTCCATCCGTCCCTGATGCCCTTTTAGGAACTGAGACATGTTAATTGCTCGGGGCTCCAATTCCCATTCCCTCTCGGCTTTGTGCGCAGCGCGATTCACGCCCTGCACGGCAGCTAAGGCATCGCGTTTGTGCCAAATAYCCTGTTTGTGCTAAAGAGCCTGCTCTGCCTCCAGTGGGGATATAAACCCCGTGAGGAGACAGGACCCAGCTGGGTGTGACCCCTTCAAGCCCCCACAAGTGAAGCAGCCCCAGGAAAATCTGCCCAAGAGGTGACTCAGAGCCCCAGTCCAACCTCAGGTGCTCATTAAACTTACAGGACATGGTGAAGTAAGGGTTGTTCATGCTCGGGTGATCTCATGGATAAGAGCTGGAATTGCTGGATTTGGCTCTCTTCAGTCAGGATGGGCAAGCACTGGAAGTTCTGCTGAGAAGCAAATCCTGCTGCTGCCAGTGAGCTGTAGGTTAATGTCAAAGGGAAATTATTCTGACACACAAATTCATAGAATCCCAGAACGGTTTGTGCTGGAAGGGGCCTTAAAGATMATTTCATTCCAGCCCCATCATAAGCAGGGACACCTTYCACTATCCCAAGTTGCTCCAAGGCCCCTCCAACCTGGCYTTGGACACTTGGATGGGACATCCCTGGAGCTTCCTCTCTGTGCYGCTATGAAAAAACACTGKTTTTTCACATCCATTATCTTTTTTCCACTACCTTTATTACCAAGGGGCACACTGCAGTGTTCAGGCTCTGGGACAGCCTCTGTTAGATGGGGCAGAGATGAAAACCCCCAGGCTCAAGGTGGGGACAGAGGGCTCCATGGGGAGGGTGTGACACCATTGCAGTGCAGGAGCTCCCAGCACTCTGGGACTTCCAGGACTGTTCCCAGAGGAGCCACAGAACAGCTCCGGGCAGAGTGTGGCCTCCTTTGCTGTCAGAGCAGGGGAAGCAAGGCTGGCTCCTGGATCTGTTAATTGTAACATTAGGGGATTTACTGTCTGCCATCACCTTGGGTATTTCCTGGCTGTCGCTTCATTTATGGCTCTAATCAATCTTGGGAAGAGGATTTGCTGTCAGAACCAGCAGCCCCCACGTGCATTTCCTACACTCACCAGTAGCAGGGCAAATGAGAGAGAAGTTTTGTTTGCCTGCATTGTTGATACACGACTCTTTCTCTCCTTCCAAAGATCCGTCTGGATTTTTCCTCTGAATAAGATCTTTCTTTTTGTTTCTATTTTGAAATCTTCAGAGGAGTTTGTTTTGAGCATTGTACTGGCTCACACACCCCCCTACATCCATTTTCCAGTTTGCCCAGTATTACTCAGTCAGTGACAAAAAAAAAATAAAAAAGAACAAAGAGAATAAAACAGGGAGAGCAGAGGTGGATTTTTTCAGACTTAAAAAAGTCTTCTCTTTTATCAAGAAGAATTTGTCTTTGTCCACACTTTGGCAAATCAAAGTGTTAAAGAAGCTCTGAGATCTGTTAGCTTGCAGAGAATATCCAAATTCTTTTTAGCATTGATTTCTAGCAGCTTATTTTCAGGGGATGAGCAATTTAGAGCTGCTTCTCCCCTGTCTCCAGAGCTCCTGGGGCTSTCCTGGCTGCTCACAGAGTGTGCTGGGGATGTTGGCAGTCATTCCTACACCTGGAGCCTACAGTTTCACCTGGCAATTAGTCAACCCAGCAAATCCCTCTAAGGCACATTGAACTGGTCACAACAAGTGTGCCAGGATTACCAGGAGTCTTCTCTAACAGCAGGTTTGTTCTTCTGCTTTGAGTCACCTCCTTTAAAGGCCTCAAGTGWCCTCTGAGAGATGAAGATTGAAATATTGATTATTAGAAATATTCCACAATTGCACAAGTGCCCRTCTGCTCTGCTTTCTGCCCTCCTGGTGGAAGGTTCCAGCATTCCTTGGAGCCTGGGGATGCAGGGGGATGGTGTTTGCTCCTGATCAGGAAGCTTCCAACTGCTCCATGAGTCACAGGAGATGGAGGAAGGAGCTCTCTGAGATAAGAGTCTGCAAGGTTGTCACACATATGGGCAGGCTAAATTAGTCTGGTGTGATGTAGCACAAGCCAGCTTGTGAAACAAGGATCAGCACAGCTCTAAAGTCCAGGACATTTCCCTCCAGGGCTTTGGARGGAGTAGAAAAACACACCTGGGCAAGTCATTGCAGATTTTTCTTTTCCTCCTTCCTCTCCCCTCCTKCTTGTAAACTYACACTACAAGAGAGCCAGAAATGGATGGAAGGAGCGAGAGAGATCAGACTTGCACAATGGCCAGTTTCTGGCAATGTTATAAAATGTGACCCTAATCCCTTTTCTGTAAGAAAGAGACACCAGGATATCGTTGTCTTCCMTTCTTCACCAGACCTGCAGATGAATCATGTGGCTGAATGTGCAACTGGGGTTAGCCCTGTGCTCTAGACCTGCCTGCTGACTGTATTTTAGCCATTTCCACTGTGGTGTGGGGTGTCCAGCACAGCCAGTTTCCYCCCAGGAACCCAGAGAACCCAGAAGGGGCAGAGCCCACACGGGCAAAGCACACCTTGCAAGCACAGGGCATGTGAGCAGAGCCCTGCCCTGCCCCCTGATTCCCAAATGCTGGCACTGAACCCAGGATCAGTGCCTTGCCTTGGTGTTTGGGAGCAGTAGGCTCACCCTGCAGAGGGGAAGGCAGGGATGTTGATGGTTTTAATCCCTTTGTCCCTTTTTTGCCCCCGCAGACGATGTGCGATTGTTCGGCTTTGTCCGATTCACCACCGGCGATGCCATGAGCAAGAGAGTCAAGTTTGCCCTCATCACCTGGATTGGAGAGGATGTCAGTGGCCTGCAGAGAGCCAAAACTGGGACTGACAAGACTCTGGTCAAGGAAGTAGTACAGGTAACCTCTTCCTTATGCTCCTAACCACCAGCTCCCATTGCTGTTCTCTGTACCAACAGCAGCAGGAGGGAGAGAGAGGGAAGGGTTGGCTCATCCTCCAACTTAGGAGTTAATCCTTTAAAAAGAAGACAGTTTCCTATTGCCTGTCTTCTTCCTAGGAAGGCTTAACATCTGCCCTTTGAGCACTCAGGCATAAAGAAGCATCTTTTGAGCTTAAGGCTACCTTAGCTATTTCATGAGGAGGGAATTTCTGCACTCCTCTCCTTGTCCCCACTGAGATGGGTCCCATCCCCTTCCTTGCTATGGAAATAATTCACTATTGAATGATCATCAGCAGTATTCAGCTAAGCAGGTAAAATTAAACAGGAAAACCCACACCCTTGTTTAAACTTCTCCAGGGGCCTTTTGCCTTTGCACGGTGGATTTGTGGAGCTAATCACCCAAAGTCTGAAGTCCCTGTGGCACCAATTAACTAACAGCTCTTAATGGCTAACTAGATGTGAACAGGCTTTGTTTGGCCTTGGGCGTAGCAGGGGAAAGAGAAATGTGCTCAGTCCAAGTGAGAACAAACAACAGCCAGGAGAGAAGTGACTGTGGGAGGCACAGCTGAGACCTGGCTGTGATGGAGAGGATGCTGATGTTTGGAATGTTTCTTCTGGAGGAGTATTTAAAGCAATATCAGCTCTTCCAATGAAACATAGAACCAGCTCACCAGAGCATGAGAAATGGTTTTGTTTATGCTCTTGGGTAACAGGCTGATGATTAAATTAATCTCCCTCAATAACTGAGCTCTTGCCAGTGTAAAGGAACCTCCCAACAGGACACTGGAAGGGTGAGAATGAAGCCCCCTCGACTCTTTGGTAGTTTATATGATACAGAAGATTGCATTTAGATAAGAAGAATGAAGATAATACATTCCTGTCCTTCCAGAGGATAAACTCGGGTGCTGAATGTTTCAGAATAACCACTCAGAGGGGTCTGTTCTCCAAAGAAACTTCCAGAATGACACCTGAGAGACAGGAAAGCAAGTTTCTGCTCATGGGAAGCAGCTGAAACTGCGTAATTGTAGCTGAAGATGAAATTATAGAGTACTAACGAATGACTCTTATATGAGTCACTAAGCCCAAGATTTTCTTTAAAATCTGTTTAGACAATGTATTCCTGTTGAGTTGAATAGCATTCCTGAGCACTGTGCTCAGATCTGTCCCTAGGTCTGTTACATATAATTTGCAATTTCACTTGTTTCATCTTTGATTAGTAGTCTGTGCAAGTTAATAATCTGGTGGAGCATTAACCATTCTTAGCAGTTACTTAAAAGCTTTCATATTCCAATTAGTCTGTACTAAAATATAAAAACAATACAACTGGTGCTTGATACACTTTTACTGAGCAACCTTGTCTATAAATGCTTGCAAAGCATTTCTGAATGTCACAGCAACGGTGATCTCCTGTCCAGAARAAATTATCTTGACAAGTATTTTGAATAGTTCTTGATATGCAACTGAATCCCCCTGAGTGCAGTGAGATAAAGCAGAACCATTTTCTTCTTTTTATGCCTGTGACCTTGCAGGCAATCTGTCAGAATAAACAAGGACAAGAAAGTCCAGCTGAAATTTAATGGAGGGAGTTTATCCCAGAGCTATTTCACTCTTAGCAGCTCCCCTGACCTTCAGGTACATTCTCAGCGTTCTGTTTTTTACAGAGATTATTYGAGATGTGAGTTATACACAGAAAAATACACTTTTTTTTATTATTTCTGTAATGATAAACTCCAAATCTGAGCCAGTGTTGGTTCATCATTTGGAATAAGCAGTACCCTACGGTGGGAGGTTTTTGGTCTGCAAACCCTGAATGGGTGCAGGTGCAGTTGGGCCCACAGGTGCACTCACCCTGTGGAAGGGTGGCACAAAGAGGATTTTGTACAGCTTTGATCTGCACAAGGGACAGCTTGGGACTCCAGAAGAGCAGCTCTTCACTCTGAGAAGCCCTCAGCAAGACCTGAAGGGCTCTCACAGTCTTGTACTATTGGCCAAAGCACCTGTGGGTCTTTATTTAAGACCCAAGTGTGAGCAGATTCCTGCTTTATATCCTGTGCTGTATGGATGAGCTGGGCTGAGCTCTGCTCAGGGCTCAGCAAACACCAGTAAATGTTGCTGTTCCTGTGAGACCAAGGGAAAGCCAGTCAGCTCAGGCACCTCCTGCCAGCACYGCCCAGCCCTGGGACAAAGAGGATCCCACCAGGGATGGTTGTTGGGCTCCCAGAAGCACCTGCCATCAGGAAAACACTGGGACATGAACTGGTGAGGAGGGGATTATGGGCTGTGAACAAAGGGATGAACCATTACGGAGCAGAGGGAGGAACTGGGCTGCCCTGGCTTTTGTGTTCCTCCCTTGGAAGGAGGAACAGGTGCTGTGAAATCCATGGGGAGRTGGCTCTGGAGTGCTGATAGTGAGTGCAGGAGGTTGCCAGAAAACCTCTCAGGAAGAAAGGACAATTGATTTTTAGCTGTAATAACTGTAAAATGACAGGGATGGATCTCATCTGCTACAAATAGCTGTAGTTCCTCTGATCTGTGCTAGATGAGAGCCAGATCTTCTGGCCCTACTTGGACCTATGCTCATTAGCTCTTTAATGTTGTTGGAAAATGGGTTTTGAGTTTATTGTATTTCTTTTGGATTGTAGAAAAATCCATTTAAGGAACTATCAGGAGCTATTTTTTTCCCCCACAGCCATTTATTTTTCCATCCTTTCCTCCTTAGCTCAGCAGGAAATGTTGGCTCCAGCCTGCAGCCTGGTCCAAGCAGTTCAGCTGGGAGCAGACTAGGAGTAAGGCCAGGATGGGGAACAAGCATTTATCTGTATAAATGGGTCTAGCTAAGYCCTACTGTGTGAKACTGCTGTGAAATGGAGACAGGGASATGCACAATCCCACCTCCTACCCATGGGCTCCTCTCCATGCCAAGGACAGATCAAATGGGGGAAGAATGGCACAGAATTTCCCATTGCAGGCAGCTGCTTAAGAGGTTGGGGAGATAATTTCTGGGGTAGAGTCTAAACCTGCCCCTAGAACAATCTAAACAAGTGGGAACTTCATGGAGCAGTGCCTTCTGCATCTGTTTGGCMGCAGCAGCCGTGTGTCACCTTGTGGCCAGGGTGGCCTGGCAGATGTGTTCAGAGAGCCACCCCGCAGCACTGGTGTCCCTGCCAGCTGCACTTTGGTCACCAGACCCACAGCAAGGAGCAGCCCAGGCACAGGGGCTGTGGCACTGGGTGCTGCAGTGAGGTGGTTCTGATGCAAACACCAAAGAAATGGAGCCAGGACTTGGTTTCCCTCTGAGTGCTCCTTCCTCTCTGTGAACTCTGTCCYTTCATGACTGCATTTCCTACCAGGAGAGTTTAGCTCTTCTTCAGGCAGCATTGGGGTCTTTTTCCTGGCAGGGCTGAATTCATGTCCTGCAGGACTCTCCCAGCAAAGGAACTGCCCAATCTTTGCCAATTTGTCAGATTTTCCATGGATTTTGACTCTGTCTTCATCAGCACTCCTTCCCCCACAAAGTCATGTGCTCTGTTATTTCCCTAATTCATATTCAGGGTAAAACAGCTCTGTTTCTGTGAGCAAATATTCAAGGCATTTTATTCATCATTATTTTTGGTGAGGAATTCATTTGGCTTTCATGATGTCAACAGCTCTACTGAGTTCCTATTTTGCAGCTCACACTCAAATATTTTTTTTTGCTCACCTTTCCCTTTTCCTCTGGATTTCTCACTGCACTGATGATGTGTCCCATGAGGGAGCAGCCACTGATGGGGTCCCTGTCCCTGATCTTGGGATCACACAGGATTCCCTGTATGTGCTTTGGTTTTCTCATATCAGTACAGAGTCCTGAGCAGAAGATGAAATAGCTGAATTAAAGCAGAAGGTTTAGTAGCTTTGTTAGAGGCAGGAAATGAAACTCACAGGGAACAGCTATGTCACAGTGGCTTTGAGAGTTACTCATGGGGGTGAGTGAGATCCTGCTGGGAAGACAAACTAAATTCTCCTTTTTGGTTGTTTTTCCTGCTCTGGTTTACTGTAATGACCATACCCAACGGATATGGATTTACAAGAACTCCAAGTCTAGAGAAGAGGGTCAGAATCAGCAGCTTCTCATCTCCCTGTGTCTGACACACAGACTTGTGACTCTTCCAGTGGGATGAAGCACAGCAGGGAGAATTTGCAGAGCAGCTGAAATGAGCTCCCATTGCTGAGACAAGTGTTTGCCAGAGGTTTGGACTGGCTTCTCTCAGAGTCTGGAACTGGTCCATGTAAAATTGGCAGGGAGTGGATTTGAAGACAGGGTTTTTGCTGAGCTTGGAGTCTGACAGCTGAGTGCAGGAGCAGGTTTGCTGTAGGCCTGGGACTCAGACCATGCTGGAAAAGAAACCTGGGAGATGTCACCTCCTCTGCACTGAGGATGAGGTGACCAGTGCATGGGAGTGGTGACATTAAGCACAGTAGAACTGAGAGTTCTGAACATCAGCAGAAGCTGCTGGAAGCCCCAGTAAAAATAAAATAAATAAAAAATGGCAAGAAGCTGCTCAGCTACCTGGCACCATCTGTAGCTGCTGGGAAGTGTCTGTAGCCTATGCAAGGATTTTACTYCTGGCTTCAGCTTCCCAGGCTGGGATTTATAAGGGCCTCTGCAGASCTAGTCTGGTACAATATCTGCACCACATGGATTTTCCCTTGGGCAGTTTAAGGAAATTTTATGGCCCATATGCTAAACATTCAGGGCTTGGAAGAGAGGAAGAAAATCTACTCCACCCTTTTTTCCCCCTTTAAGTTGGCTGGAAGAGAAGGGTTGCACTTTCTGCACAAACTTCATTCCTCCCAGGGAAGGTGCAGGCTCCTTCTTTGCTCCTGCATGGYTGGAGCCCTCTCAGTCTGTGCCTGGTGTGCTTGGCACAGGGGATGGCATTCCAAAATTGTGACCTCAGGCACAAAGAGGAGCTGGAGCCAGAGAGGAGCACTGGAGAACCAGGAGTGAACCTCAGTATTCCTGTGTGCTGTTCACTGATTTGAGAGGCAAAGCAAAGAGGCTGTGGCCACTGTTGTGTTGTGAGAGTGATAAAGATAAATGGCATCATTGTTTTGGTTATCTGGAGGCTGCTGCTGACTGGGGTGAAGACAAAGGCTAGAATTCACTGGCAGGGCTTGCTGTGGTTGTAGAAAGCCTGGGGTTGGGGGGAGGAGAAGGGAAAAGGAAGTGGAGGATGTAAGATGAAGACATATGTCAGCAAATCAAGGGCCCAAGCACCAGAGTTATGCACTGTGCCTTAGGATTTGCAGCCTGAACTAAAGCTCAGCCCCAGAGAGCTCAGACAGTAAATTCAGGGTGATGAGGGAGGCTGTGGCTGGAGAAGGTCAAGCAGGATGTTAAAATCACAAATTCCAGGCACCAAACTCACCRAAAGCATCTTCCCTCCTTGGGGCCRGGCTTGAGGAGACACCGTGGTGGGTCAGAGCTGGTGTGAGGAACCAAGGAGCACCCTGAGAGAATGGAATAAAGCAGAGTTATTAATAGCAGTGACCCAGATTGCACTCTGAGGGTACAAATCTGGCACAAGAGGTGGCCCAGYCAGCTAAGAGGATATTTAAGAGTGGCTGGGAGCAGAACCCATCTGGCCACTGCTAGGGGGACACTGTTCATTCCTTGCAARGTGTCTTGGTGGTGCTGATGTGAAATGGTGGCTGATGCCCACAGATCATCACCCAGGAGTCATCTGGATGAGTGTCTACTTGAGAAGGCATCTGAGTAATTATATTTATTTTGTGGCCCATGTAATGAATTCTCCTCTGTTTGGGCATGAGTGCACTTGCAGTTTCAATTTCAGAATCAGCTGGATTCTGCAGAGTGGGCATTGAAGAAAATCCTCCCCACACTTATAAAATACACTTTTCACTATAAAATACACATTTTCATTGAAGAAAATCCTCCCCACACTTATAAAATACACTTTTCACTATAAAATACACATTTTCATTGAAGAAAATCCTCCCCACACTTATAAAATACACTTTTCATGGAATCCCTCTCAGAAATGGTTTTATGGACCTGCCTCTGTTCTCACTAAAGCAGGGCAAAGACTCATCCTGAAATCATGTAGTCTTGGATAATCTGCTCCCAAGGTGAGGAAAATTTGTTAAACCAGGTACCATAGAAAAGGAATTGAAAAGGCTCAGCTCAAAACTCACATAGGAGCATCAAACAGCTGAAAATCCTGGGGTGGGTCTTAGCAAGGGCTGAGCTTTGCAGAGATGTCACCCTGGAGACCTGGAAGTAGGACACTCGTGAGCATGACTAAATCTGATGGTTTGGGCAGTTTGCCTCTTTATTTCTATCTTAAAAAAAAAAAAAAAGAAAAGAAAAGGATTTGTTTTTCTCGAAAAAGCAATGTCTTTCCCATTCTCSCTGCACTCTGCCAAGCTGTGGATGAGTGCCTGTGCTGTCCACATGGGCAGGAAAGCCGGGCACTGCAGGCAGGGCTGAGCCCTCTGTGGCTGCCCCTCAGGCACAGCAGAGCAGCCAAGGCTCCCGAGCTGCTCCCAGGATTTCCTGCAGTGTGAAACAGGATCAGCCTCAGCCCAGAGCGGGGAGGAGGGAGCTGTTTTCCTCTCCTTTCCATCTCTCCCACCGCATGAAAGAGGTGCTGAGGCTCTTTCAAGCTGCATCCTCCTCCACCCCCTCCTTCATCTGACTCTGATCCCAAACTGAGACCCTTGGGATGCTGCCAARCAAAGAGCTCTCCCATGGCTTAGAGGCTGAAACCAATTAGGAGCCCCCCCTGCCGTTGTGCCAGGGCTGTGCCAGTGCCAGGGAGACCCACACGAGATTCCTGCTGCYCTCCCAAAGCATTCCCTCCTTCTCCATCACCTTTTGGGGAGCTCACTGCCCAGGGACTGGGGCATTGCAGATTCCCTGAGATGTCACAGCAAAGCTGTTGGGATTTTAATTCATATTTTTGGTGGAGTGCAGGGGATGCTTGTGTTTGTCATGTCTGTGGGGTGGGGGAAGGGAGACTCATGCAGTGCTCTCAGTTGTGGTTAGGAAGGGGAGGAAAATGCTAAAGCAAGCAGCAAACAGGCTGTTTGCTGAATGGCTGTGCACACACATGGATGCCATGCCAGCTGTGCTGGGAGGCAGGAAGGACAGCCCCCAACAAGGGTTAAAAAATCCCTGAGCTGCCTCTGCTCTGACAGGAGCACTAAAGGCACCCTGGATCCCATTCTGCTCCCAGCAAGGTTTTCTGTGTCCCCACCTACATCCCATCCCAGCACTGCCTGGGGCTTGCCCAGCTCCAGGAGCTGCAGAGCTCTCCAGAGGGAGGAAGCTGCCCTGAGCACACAAGTGCATCCATCCAGGAGCTCACTGGGGACACAAAGCACAGGGCAGAGCCTGTGCACAGCCTGTCTGGCTTTGGCCACGKTGTGGAGAAGAGGGGAGGAGGCACTAACTGAAGGAGCTGTGTTTGCTCCTGGGAGCATCCCTGTGCTGCTCAGCCCTTCACAGGTGTGACACTGTAGTGACTCTGGTGTGGTGCTGTTCTTTTTTAGGAGATGGGGCCCTACAAAGGGCACAGAGAGGATTAGTGACTTGGCCAAGATTATGCTGAGGGTCAGTGGTGGTCAGGAGGTCAATAATTTTGAGGGTTTCAGTTCACATACTGCTCAGGGAACTGGGCCTAACCTGGCCTGTGCATCTCCAGACCCTGCACTGGGTCTGCAGCCTGTGACTGTGGAAGTGGAAACATAACATTTTTCCAGGTTAACTGTTGGGTTTTGCCTTCACCAGCCCTCTGTCTGATCCACAGCTTTCTATTTATCATCCCAGCCACAGGAGATCAGGGCGTGCAGCTCAGACACCCAGGGAAGCTGGATAACCCATCTTCMTTCAGCTAATTAAAAATACCCCCTTTGTTAACAGGCTTTTTCTTTATCTCTTGCAGAACTTTGCCAAAGAATTTGTGATCAGTGACCACAAAGAGCTGGATGAGGATTACATCAAGAACGAGCTGAAGAAAGCAGGGGGGGCTAATTATGATGCACAGACTGAGTAAAGGCAGGAACCTCCTGGCACCATCACCTGCATCTCCAAGGGAGGGCAAAGGCACAACAAACTAACACACCTGAGAGATGAGGCAACTGAACTCCCCAGCTTTCTGTGGCTGCACCTAAGAACTCCCTTTTTTGCATTCAGAGGACTTTTATTTTCCATTCTCTCTCATGAAACATTCCTCTCTGGGGCTCTGTTTTTCTTTTTCCCCCCTTTTTTTACTCATAACTCTGTTTCACACCTGTGGAATTTAGGTTTGGCTCTGCTTTGGTCCTATCCAGCCCTGTGTTTGTAGAGGCTTGCCACTGTGTCCTTCTTCATGTCTGTGTGTTTTACTTGGGCTCAACCTGGTCTCTGAGGGAAGAAAGTTTTGGGGGAGTTCTGAACATCAATTATTTTAATTTTTGAAAAAATTGTTCCGACTGATATTCTTGGGAATAACATTATTTGCTGTTCTAGGCTCAGATCAGCTTGAGATGACTTCCCTCAAACTTTGATTAAATCATCTAAGCAGAAATGTCCAGCTGAGATGTTATCTAACAGCTTCAACAACAAAGCCAACAAACAAAACCATTTCTTTGACTYCTGGTAAATGGGAATAAATTTGCCTTAAACATTGCTTGACAGTTGCTATGCTCTGTGCTGCATCTCTGTCCCTCCCTCTTAAAAATAAGATCCACCACAACCCTAAAGTGGGTTTTGTTGCTTTTTGGAGGTGTCACAGCACAGTAAACTGAGGGGCTTAGAAATGTCTGGATCTTGGTCACTATTTTGTGTACRTTGGTCTCTGGGTTTGTATCTGACTTTGCTAATGCTGGGGCTCAGGAGGTGAAACTGAAATGCATAGATGTCCTTTTTCAATGATGTCTGAAAAAAACAGCAGCTGCTGAATCCTTCCCTACCCCTGTCCCTCCTGGTTACTCTGCAGTCAAACACAACATCTTCAGTTCTTTGGGGCCTTTGGCAGGAACATCCTCCAGCTGGGAGCAAGGGATGGGGCAGGGCAGCTCCATCCCRGCTGGGGTTAAATATCCAACAGCAGAGGCCCAGAGAGAACCTGGGCTCACTTTGGTACCAAACTGTTTGTTTGGGAGGGCTCCTTTGTATGGCTTTTGTTTTTCCATCCAAGGTAACTGTCCCCAGAATGACCTGTTGGGAGAGGCTGTGGGGCTTGGGAGTCAGAGCTGTAAATCCATGACAGAATAAATGTTTTTCAAGAACAGTTCTCCGAGACTCTGTTGTTCTTTTACCATCCCTGCAACAAACCCATCTTTAGGAGGTTTCTTAATCCTTGGTGGGAAGCTTTGAGCTCCTGCAATCTTGGGGCTATTAGGAGAATTAAACACTGGCTTGGATGTAAAATGATCCCAGTGCCTGCAGCCCTTGTCTGCTCCTCTCTGCTCTGAGAGGCAGAGGTGACCACAGTGCACCTGACACACTTTTTTGTTCAGCAGCTCTGCTTCTCCATTTCCAGTGCCAAAACACCAAGTGGGAMTTGTAATTAGGTCAAAGAGAATTTCACAGCCACGGAAAATAAATGTAGAGAGGTCAGGAATAGATTTGGGAACAAGAACAACACTCTCAGACAAGTTTTGCAGTTTCCTGCACAGGGTTACATGGGGCATTACAGTTCTGGACAGGACATCCTAAACCTTGCCCTGAAAGAAGGGAAATGGTTGTTTTTTACAGGACTGACAGCAGGGACAGGCATAACTAATGGGAAGGGGCTTTGCAGAGAGCTTGTGATGCTCTGAGGCTTTGCCTTGCTGGTTCAGTGACCACGATAAACTTGAATTTGACACCCTGTGGCACAAATCTCTGCCTGGTTTTGGAGCCTGGCAGCACCATCACAAGAAATTCATCAGCACCAGCTGTGGTGGGGGCTCAAGAAAGAGCTCAGCAGAGGCAAATTAGCTTTTTCAGCCTTCAAAGGCATCTCAGCAAGGCAAATGGAGCACTTGTGTTGCCTTTGGCAAGCTGGGTCCAGGGATGGAGGAAGAGGAGGCATCACCCTGGCTCTGGTTGCTTTGCTATYCTTAATCCAGTCCTTGGAACATGGAAAATCCCATATTCACTCTTTGAATRACCTCTGGGGTGTACAGGCACATGGACTCTGATGCTGAGCACAGGAATATCAAGTTTGCAGGCATTGCATGGTAACACATGAGAAAAATGAGAAGGAATTACTGATTTGTAATATGAGCATAAATCCTTGTGGGAAAAAAAAAAAGAAGTAGCCTAATGAATGAGAGTAATAGCAGAGAACCAGTGGGGCTGGGTTTTTTCCAACCTCAATTTCATCTTTTAGGGCAGGCTGTGTAGGGATACCACCCTGGTGATGTTTGAAGAACTCCATGGGGAAGAGCTGGGGTGAGATGCACGGGAGCATTGCTGCTGCTGTGGCCCTGGGTCAGTGCTGCAAACCACCAGGGAGCTCTTGTTTGTACAGTCCTGCCCCTCTGGCAGCACTGCAACAGCCAAGTCAATCAAGTCCCTGCCTGTCAAAGCCTCAGTCAAACAGGAGATTGTCTTGGTCACAAAGAATGTCCTGGAAACACACCCAGCCCAAGCTGATGAATGCACATCCCAGGGGGATGCCTGGGAGAGTTTGGGGCAAAATGTGTTTCCAGAATTAAATGTTTCATTTTCTCTTTACTTCTCATTCCTGAGGAGTAATCTGAATTAGCCATTAAATGRCTTTGTTTCTAGAATGTTGATTATATTTCAGTGTTAGGAATGGTTTTAACTTCCCTCAGGAGGTGTTGTGTCAAACCCTTACATTGGTGGTAGGAGCAGCTCAGCTGGTCCAGGGGCTGCACAAGCCTGGCCTAACTCACAATCTGTCCTGCAGCCTAAAACACATCTCTGGGGTCTGCACCCACTTGGCTGGAAAATATTTACCCCACAGCATTTRCAGGCATTCTCCTTCTGTGCTTACAGTTAATAATGCAAGGAACAACTGGCAAAAATGGAGCAGCAGAAAGGCTGGGACGTGAAGAGCAAAAGCTTGAGRTCAATTATTTGTGCTGTGTTTGGGGTCTCATGCTTGGCATATCACAAGAACACAAAATAAATTGGAATTTGTCYCTGTTCTGAGACCCCAGGGGAGCTGAGTGTCTGTGAGTGGCTGCTCTGATCTGATGCATCAGGGACTCTGCTGTGAGTTGTATTTTCACCCACAGTGGTGGAGACAAAGMAGGAATTAATAATGCCTATTTTTGCTGCACCACTGCTCATCAGGAGTTCCCAGAGTGTTTCAGGAAGATTGGAATCACAGAATCATTAAGGTTGGAAAAGACTTCCAAGATCRTCAGGTCCAACCTTTGGCCCAACAATACCATGTCACCTAAACCAGAGCACTGAGAGCCATCTCCWGTTGTTTATTGAACAATTCCARGCATGGTGACTCCACCACTTCCAATGCCTGACAATCCTTTCAGTGAAAAAATTGTTTTTGGCCTGGAGTTGCTCATTTTGCTTTTCTTTCAAGGGCTGGTTGATTTGTGTAAGTTTATCTGGGCTGGAAAACAAAGAGAAACCTTCCAAGATATTCCACCTTCCTCCCTCTCTTCACCATCAAAATGTCCAATAAAGTTTTTCATTAACCTTACGACTTCTTCCGAATGAGAGCAAATTTCTGTGGAAATGAAGCTGAAGGGAACAAACAGCATCTGCTGTGCAAATATTAAATGCAGGCAGGAGATGAATAGACTTATCTCCTTTATCATGATTAGCCACATTTCGGCCTTGTAATTTTGGCCTATCACTCAAAAGAAACTGTAATCAGGATGTAATACATCCTATTGGCAAACTACAGCCAGGCAGCTGTTGGAGGCAGCAGCTGAGCCCTTCAGCAATTTAAACTTGGTTTTATTACACCAGGGCAAGGCTCCAATAAGTAGATTAGTGACATGATTTRAAAATAATAAGAGTTGAATCTTGTCCCACTGAAGAATGATGTCGGTTTTCGTGGGAAGAAGTGTTTTGCCAAAATCAGGGCTCCAGGAGCTCCCAGGGGTGTCCTCAGCAGGGTGAGACTGTGAGAGCAAAGGAGCTCTGGTGAGATCAGCCCTGAGCAAAGGTGTGAACTCCTCACCGGGATTTCTGGGTTACTMCGAGCCAAGAACAGTTCCATGTGAGGAAATTCAATGAAATCTGGCTACAGAATACGGGGCTCAGACAAGATTGAAAGTGTGCTGTGGCAAAGTGTGAATTTTCAGCTCTCTTCTTGAATGCAGCAGTGAAGGGGGTGTTACCATAACAAAGAGCACCAGAAGCGGATTTAACCTCAAATGTCAGTGTTTCAATTTTGCTGAGTTCCAAACCAAGATAAAACTAAAAGCTGTTACAATTCTTGAGAGCAACAATCCTGCAAAAGTCCCTAAAGTTTTATGCAAAAATTCCCAGTATTTTTTCAGACAAGAACCATAACTCTTGGTCCTAAAGCAGATTCTTATTACAAATTATTCTGTGGGCTATTAGAAACACCTGGTAAGAGTAAGAGAAGCACTGTTCTCTTTTCTAGATGCAAAGTGACTCTTGTCTATTTTGCAGTGCCCATACCTATGTGTCAATATTCCCTGCACTACCCAGACCAGCAGCTGTTTTCCACATCCATGTGCTGGCTGCCACCAGATACCATATTCTGTTTCAGAATTATTTGCCTTTTTTTCCCCCCTAACACTTTTAGTTCAGTTGGAATGACAGGGTTGATGAAAAACTTTTTGGGCTGAATCACAAAACTAGTTTTTAAGTCAGAAATCAGCACTTTCCTCCTCTTTTAAACTGTTTTCCAGGAAGCATCTTGCATCTGGCTGTATCTTCCTTCTRAAACACAAAGTTTCTGGATAATCCCACTTCTGGATTCTCACTTAATGTGAGAATATTATATTTGTTAACGTGGATACAGCTATGGAATCTCAGTTGTGATCTGTACAGAGCAGCCAACTTATCTCACATCAGAGCTGTAAATCAGATATGCTACAACATTTATTATCTTTATCTCCCTTATTTAAGAGCTCAAACCTGTCAGATGAAACCATAAATCTGCTCCTTGCATCAAGCCTCTTAATATTCCAGTTGATATTTTTTTCTAAAAACTCTCTGCCAACGTTTCATTTTCCTCTCATACTGACACTTAAGGCATTAAGTGCTTGGAATGATAAACACTGGCTTTAAGCAGCACAATCTCATGATCAGTTTAGCTGAGGATTATCACAGGGTGCACAGAGGAGTCAGGCATAAATTGAGCACTTTTTGCCCTGGCTGCTGATTTAATTGCAGTGAATGGGGTGGAATATTCTGGGAATCACTGACCTGGGATGTAGAGGATATTCAACTTACAATTTTACCCAATTAAACCTGCTGGGGTGGGACACCAGGCTGTAATCGGGACCCAGGCTGGGGGTGAGGAGAGAAGATGGATTTTACTGGGGGCTGAACTGGTGTCTTGCAGCTGAGCACAGCAGGACAGACCAAGAACCAGTGGCAAAAGGCTGAAGACAGATTGACTGAAACATCAAAGTAGACACAAGCATTTTATAAAGAAAGGTGATTAACCTCTAGAAGAAATAAAACAATTGACTGATTCACCTTTTCACTGCAAGGCAAAGCAAGAACTCTCTTCAGTAGATGCTTGAATGAAACACCAACAATTGGATTTAGCAAATGGGAAATACAATTGTCTGCAGTGCACAGGTGATTAGATTTGATCTCAGCTCCCTTATGAACTTTAAGGATCTTCCCTGTCTCAGGTGCAATAACACAAGAGATGATTCAAAGTGCATCTTCACAGAGTTCAGATGCATTTTCAGTAGCAAGGCAAAAGTGAGGCAGCTCTGCTCCAGACTGGGCAAAGAGCTGGAATAAAAATGTCTTAAATTGTTAGAGGGCTCCAAGGGCAAAACTCATCTCTCAGAGCCATGGGATTCTCAGCCTTAAACAAGGACACACAAGCCTTTGTTTGCTGTAGTGCTCTTTTTCCTTTCCAGCCTCATTCTGAATAGATTAAGTTGTTTGTAACAGGGTTTATGGCTTATACCAAATGCTACTTTCAGCACAGCCAGAAAAGCTGGAGTCTTCCAGTGGAAAAAGTATTTTAGAACTGATGTTGTATTAAAATAAACCAGCACAAGCTCATCCCCTTAAATGTAAACCAGGCAAGAAACCAAGAAAGTTTGATTTTAGTGCATGTTGGACCAAAATGTAGAAAAGAGTCTGCAAGATGTGCTGGGAAAGAGCTGTGACAGATTAAAACAAGGTATGGAACTGGTCAGCTCTGCCCTCCTGGCAGCCCAGACAAACAGCTCAGAACCTGCCTGCACGTCACTGAGTGTTTCTCTCAGCACAGAAAAAGAAATTGAAACAAGATAAACAGCAAGAAATAACAAATCCTTCACTTAACAGAGGCACAAACCAGAGCAGCCACTCCAGGGTCTGTAGAGCTGGTGAGGGGTTCTTGCTGCACTCCTGCTCCATACACAACTAGGACACTTCACACAAGGCAGGAGGGCACGGTGCTCAAAAACTGAAGTAAAAACAGTGAAATGTTTGCTAAATGTTCTGACTTTTCCATTCAAGGCTTTAAAGTGCTCCCAGCAAGCTGATCTCTGCAGAAAGAATGAGAGTTACTTACCCATCCCCTGGGCAGCACAGCAGGTGCTCACTGGTTACTCTGCATGGCAAATCCTGTGCAAAATGATAATGAATAAATGTMAAACTGAGCTCAGAAAGGTCCAGTWAGAGCAACTGCCAATTAAATATTGCCCTGGTAATGCAACTATCCCYAATATCAGTGCATAGCTCTCAGCTTTCCATTCCACAAGGATATTTTTTGTGAGTTTAAAATCTGCTTAGTGGAGTAAGCCCCCATTCTGCTTTCACCCCACACAGGCCAAAATCCTCCTGGATTTTTGATTGGAAATGTAAATCCCAACAAGCAACAACAGATCTTTCACTGCAAACTTCCTTTCCAGGCTTAACTGCTCCCAAGGTTGCTCCTGGTGACRCTCCCATGCCAGTCTGTCACTTTTTATTTGCTTGCAACTTGTAAATCTGAGCTGCAAGAGTGATCCAGCAATAATCACAGTGTTCCTTTTTGCTGGCTTCAATATCTGAACAGAGTGCAGCTCTGCCTGTACCAGCAGGTTGTCAGAATCACCACCCAGTTACAAATCTTCTCAAATAGACACAAATAATTCTTCCAAATTCCCATTTTACTACATTATTTATACCAACAGATGTCAAGGCAAGAACACATTGGATTGCTTTGTGAAAACTGGCACTGATTTCAGTTTGGGAGTGCATTCTCCTAATGAAAACCATGTTAGAGGAGAGGATGTTTTCAAAGCAACTGGTTCTGGCATGTTAGATGTTGAAAATAAAGATATGCTTTTCTGTATCCTAAAAGAATTCCACAAAATTCACACATACTTGGGAAAACAAAAGATCTTTCTGTATGTGTGTGAATATTGACCCATTTCTGGAGCAAGAAATCCAAGCCAACAAAAAATCTGCAATGAGGACAGATCATTCTGGGACTTCTTTACTGTGTAGATTCTTGAACCACTCATAGCAGTGATTTTTGAAATTCTTTGCTTTTGAAAGGTTCTTTGTGAGGGAAATAGGGTCTAGATGGAATCAGGGAGCTGGAATAGAAAGAGAGTCCATTCTCATTAAACAGAGCACTTTTCATGTTCTAAGCATGACAGACTAATACAAATCATAGACAGACCTGAAATTCAGGATTTGAACCCACAGGCAGATCTGCCCTTCCACTCTGTTCCAAGGGAAAGGAGGAAAAAACATCCCCAGTTTGTGTTCAGATACTGAAATTCAGGATTTGAACCCACAGGCAGATCTGTTCACTGAACACTGAGGGGACAGAGAGCTCCCAGTCAGCAGCCTGATGTGTGAGGCTGATTGGGGCATGAGATGGATTTGGTTAAACCTCCATGSAACCCTGAAAATTCTCCTCCTGAGGGATTTGGAAGTACCCAGATTCTCCCAGGGACCTCTGGTATTTTCCAGGAYGGAACTGGAGAGCTCCTGTCTGTCTCCTCACACACTCACAGGGACACACTAATTAATGTGCCTCTACAAATTACTTCATGCAAGGAAATTACAGCCACATCTCCTCTGCTGGCATCATCTGAGATAAGCTCTGAAATTGTACCTCACTCTCCTTTCCTACAGAACAACAACCTTTTTACTCCTCCAGGCTTTCCTGTCCTGGTTATTTTTCAACAGTTACAAATGTGGTGTGGTGAAAGCATCATCAAAGAAAATGTCTCATAAATAGTAACAGGGTGCTGGGTTACCCTCTCACTCTTTCAGAGTGAAAGATTATCTTATTTCAGTAAAGAAGTGCAGAAGAAATGGTAAAAATATCTTATTACAGGTCATCTGCTCCTTCTCTCTATTCCTGTTGATTAAACAGARAGGAAAGYAACAGACTCAGAACTGTKWTTTTKTTTTTTTTTATTRTGCATTCATAGCTTTATGTTGGATTCAAGAACATGAATTATTACTRAGCTACATCTGTTAGAGAACACTGTCCAGGTAAAATCAGCTTCTGCTGGCTCCTATTCAGATGAAATCAATAGGCTTTTTGCCATCATTTTTATAGGCCCTGATAYTGCTGTAAAATGTAAGGGTAAAATATTTGGACAGGCAGACACATATGATGTGTCTGTGCAAACTGAAGCCAAAGCTTTTCAGCCTCCAGCAAACTGTGTTCTTAATTAAGTATAAAGAGGAAGGATAATTTGATTCAGAAATAACATTATCTTTCCTGCAGCTCCCCCCACACCAGAAGGTGCATTTGGTGTCACCATCATTAATAAAAGCTCAGATCATCAAAGATCCATGGCAGTGCCATGGAGCTCCCCTGATATTCTGGTTAAAACCAAGCTCTGATTAATCTGGAGCACAGGCCAGGGGTCCTGAACTGGCTTGCAAGCAGTGAGTGCAGAATGTGGGGATCTATTCAGTRGAAATGGTGTTTGCAAGGGCACCAGGCCAGGATGTACAAGATGGTGAGCTAAGGAAGGAATGACCCCCAAAATGGAAGGAATGATCCGTAAAAGGGAAGAAATGGTCCCTAAAAGGGAAGAAGTGATCCCTAAAAGGAAAGGAATCATCCCTAAAAGGGAAGAAATCATCCCTAGAATG
The DNA here is from genome assembly GCA_014549065.1 of Cardinalis cardinalis. Lineage (NCBI taxonomy): Eukaryota > Metazoa > Chordata > Aves > Passeriformes > Cardinalidae > Cardinalis > Cardinalis cardinalis. The sequence continues at coordinate 1,813,027 of JACDOX010000133.1, forward strand.
GATATATTTGCTGCTCTGGCATTGGCAGCATCATCACTGCAGTGTGCTTGCATTTTTCACCCTCTTTTCTATGTGACAGTTGTAGATTAACTTCAGGCTCAGCACTGCCAAAGGGCCATCCCCACGGGTGGGATTGCTCTGTAGCTGCAATCTCCTCTTTGATGCAGCTCCTGGAGCAGAATCCTACATGAGGAAGTGGTTTCTGAGGTTAACTGAAGAATGTAGAGTGATGATGGGTTTTGTTTTCTTCAGTCATCAATCTTTGCCTGAGAAAGGCTTTAAAGAAATCAGTATTTTCTATATTTGCTGGCTGCCCAGTGATAAAGGGAAGGACATCCAGAGTTCCTGTACACCTGGACATGATGGMACAGGCTGCATCACCTTCCTGCCCAGCTTTTATTCCCTTTGGCTCACACATGGAGCAGTGGGGAGAGGCAGCTGAATTCAGAGGACACAATCAGAGCCTCTAAATTAGCATTTTCTGGGTGCTTGTGATAATCTCTTTGCACACTGATAACTGATCAGGGATCAGTTAGGGATCCCCAAGCTTGAAAATACATGAAAATAAAAGTTCCCAACACAGATCCTCAAAATGAACTCCTCATTCAGGAGCTTGTTCATACTTGGAGATGCCACCACAAGCAATGAGTGTTTTCAGTGGAAGACACAGCAGTGGTTCCATGTGAGGCAGCTTGACAAAGAAAGAAACTAAGAAAGAAAAACTGACCCCAAAAGCAAAGATGATAAAGAAGAAGATGAAAAGCAAGTTGGTTTCAAAGACAAAATCTTTAGAAGGCTTTTGGAAACACAGGTGAGGAAAGGAGGCTATTTGGAATTGACTGGAATATTTTTAGTGAGAAAATGAATTCAATAGCCACAATTCTCTGTGTCTCCAGCACACTGGGACATTTCACATTAACCTTTATGAGCAGACATATATTTTCTCTCTCATTGAAGCATTTTCCCTCTTCTATTTTCAGAGCCCTCTGGAGTGCTCAGATAACGCCCCTCTGTAAGCCAATCCCAGCTGGAGACTATTTAATAAGACTCTTTTTAAGATAAAATATTTCTACAAAGGTGGAAATAATGCTAYACCTACAGTCCTTTCCAAAGGAAGCAGAACAAGAGAATTTTGCTGTGGAAAACCCCTTTTTGATCATTCCAGTGCCTGTCTCTTTCCTGCAGGACACAGCAGTGACAGGGCTCTGTGATTTATGGTTATGGCAATCACTGAGGCTCATCTGGAGACCCCTGAATTTCATTATTCTGTTCCACACCATTCCCACTGACCCTGCAGTGTCCTTGTGCAGGACACTGTCTGAGGGTGCTGTCAACTTAATTTGGTTGCTAAAGGACCTGAACAAGAGCTGGAGCCTGTGCCACAGCTCCTCTGCTTGCCCTCCTGCACCTGTCACAGGCAAGGACAGGGTAAGGAACAGAGGAACTGGCTTTGTGTGCTCCAGTTTAACAGAAAATCCCCTCTTGGGGTCTCAAGATACTCCTCTCTTGAGAGGGCCTGAATGCAAAATAAAATCCCATTCTGGTAGGGGCTTTAATTTTATTATATGCCATGGAGAGCTGTCCTTGTTCATGTAAGGCRCTTGGGTAACTGAGCTGTTAATTTATTTGTCATGTTGATTTTGGGCATGTTCTCTCCAGCCTTCAGAATTTGTTTTCTTAAAAGCCAGAAAGAAATATTTTGACATTTTCCCTCARCAGGTGTTTATTTCTGGCCTCTGAGTGGTCTGAGCACCCAGCTCCTGGAAACCAGGGCTGCTGGGCTCTCCTGAGAGCTGCTTCTGCTGCTCCTCTCCCTCCAGCYGGGCTTTACATCCAGGAGAAACATCAGCCCCCATGAGAGGAGCAATCTGGGTCAGCCAGGAAATCTTCAGCCTTTCATGGGGCAGGAAAATCAACAAAGACAAAAATGCTCAAGGTCTCMTGTACTGTCCAACAGCCCAAAGCAYCAGGAAACAGGAACTGGAAGTGTTTTCAGTTTATTCATCAGTCCTGCTCTCTCTGCCCCATTCACCCACAAGATAAAAGGACAATAGACATATATTCTATATTGACTATGTATTTTATATTGACTATATATTCTATATTGAATATATATTCTATATTGAATAGATATTCTATATTGACTATTCTATTTTGACTATGCTTCAAAAGATAAAAGCTTTAAACACAGCCAAAACTTTAAAAAATACTCATTGTTTAGAGGAAAAATAAAAAACCACAAAAAGCTGTGATGCTTCCAACAAACCGAAATATTTTTTTACACAACCAAACAATTTTGTGTTGATTTTTACACACTGTTTGAACATGTATAAGAAATTTTGTCTTAACACTGACATTTCTTTCATTGCTAATTCTTCAAAGATTAATAATAACAAGTATTATAAAAAATGTAAACTATTCAATTTATCTTTTTTTTCTTCCCTGCTAAGCTGAATTGATGCATTCCCAGGAAAGGTTTTAGTTCTGCAAAATCAGCACATCCCACAGAATTTTTGTTCCACAGGGAAAAATTTTATCTACYTGCATCCGGTAATTGTTCTATTTTTCACCTCCAAAAGACTTCAGTTGGATCAGGTCAGCTTTCCTATTCTGGTTTACACTTATTTCCAACAGGAAGCCATGTCTGTCAACAGCTGGGTATTCTGCTGGCAATTAGAATCCCATCCAACATGTGACAGCTCTTTCTAGCACGCTGCAAGAATGGCAAAAGGGCATTTTGGATGAATTAGAGGCATTAATATGAATGTGTGTCACACACTAGGCATTGTTGATTTGCCATGACAATATCTCCATGGAGATTTCTAAAATACCTATCCCTGGTTAATGTTTTCACTATTGATCAGAGACTCATTCCCCAAAATTTGGGGTTAATATGGGTATYCTGGGGGTTCCAAAGGAAGTACAATTAGCTTGGGTGCAATTTTCAGAGATTCACAGAATATCCTGAGTTGGAAAGGACCCACAAGGATCACCCAGTGCAGCTCCTGGCCCTGCACAGACACCCCAAAATCCCCCCTGGGCATCCATGGAGTGCTGTCCAGACTCTCCTGGAGCTCTGGCAGCCTTGGGAATGTTCCCATTCCCTAGGGAGCCTGGGCAGTGCCAGCACCCTCTGGGGGAAGAACCTTTCCTGAAATGCAACCTAAACCTGCCCTGGCACAGGTCTAGAGAGAAGAGATCAGTGTCTGCCCTTCCCCTTAGGAGGAAGCAGCAGACTGCAAGGAGATCTTGACCACCCCAATGTTTCCGTAATCCCCTTT
>JACDOX010000133.1:1816449-1898027 GCA_014549065.1 Cardinalis cardinalis
TTCTAAATAAATATTGATTGTGATTATTTTACATGCTCAAGTGTCATTATCTCTTTTTTTTTCTGCCTCTCTGATTTTGCTTTATTACCAGGAATCCATCCACTCCAAGAGTTCTGCTATTTTGATYGACTCTAAGAAATTGAACTACTGTCTTTCATTACACAATTTAATTCTGTTTGCTTTTGGAAAGGTTTTAGGATAATCTGCCTGCTGACCTTGGCTTGAGCAGAACAAAACAGCCTGTGTGCTGCAGGGGGTCAGTGTTGTGGCATGGGAAAGCTCCTCTCTGGAGCTCTCCTCCAGTGGGCAAAGTCTTGGGGCTGCACTAAGCTGTGTGCTCTGCAACACAAACTGTGCAAGAAAACAATGAGCATTATCACTAATGAATTCATCTCCATTTTTTCCCTTTCAGCACAGATTATATTAAACAGCTATAAAGCCAAAACAGCTGTAGGTGAATAACAGCAGAGCTCAGAATGGACTCTGGCCCTAAAAATGTCACTGAAAGCCTTCAGATGTGCAAAGCTCCCTGCTCACTCTCCCTCAGGATGGCTGGCACAAACTGCTCCAGCTCCCTGGGCTCAGGATGGACTGAGCTCACTGTGAAATGACTTTCTGGGAAGCCTCTCCCTTGTTTATTGCAATTCCTTGTTTTCTGGAAGAGACTCTGGGATTGTTCTGGCGATTGTGAATGTGACCTCAGATGTCTTAGTTGTTCTTTCTCTAGCTGGGAGGATTTAGCAGCATGGTTCAGGGGCCAACAAAGAATGTTCCCAGTTAGTGTGAAATGTTCACCTGGTGCCTGTGTCAGTCAAAATGCCCAGATGGAAACAGATAATAAAATTCATTACACAAGAACACAACTCACAGAGAAAAATTGCTGAAATAGTTAAGGCAAATGTGGCTTCAGGCTACAAAAGAAAATCCAGAAAACTCAAGCAAATTTGCTATCAGAGATCAATCCCATTTCCCAAAAGGAGCTCAGTCTGGAATTTCTAACAATGAATCTCCAGGATTTGCTGAGCTTCTYCTTGCTGGGACAAAGAATTCAAACCATTTCAGGCCTGACTTCAGGCATTGACTATCAGGGCATGTTTGGCAGGGCCAGCTGAGGGAACCTTCAGGGATGGCCTGGGGAGGGAAGCTCCCTGCTCCACCACAGCTGGAATGTCTCACAGCTGCTCTCCCTTTTGGTGATACCTCACTGGACCCTTGAGTCTCTCTGAGCTTCARGAAGAATTCTTTGCAGTGATTTGCCCTTGGCAGCTTTGCTGACTTCCCTGATGGAAGGAGCAGGAGAAATGAGTACCCTGATGTTCTCTGCAAAAGTGCTGCTGCTTTTTCCAAGCATCTTCCAGGCTGCTGGGGCAAGGCCCTGGTTCTGGGATCATTGATAGCAGAGCTCTGAAATAATCAGAGCCAGCAATACCCAGTGGATGTGGATCAGCCATTGGGATTGTGCTTCTGGTGAAATGCTGAGTGCAGGACACAGAATTCACTCTCACTTTTCCTGCCTAGAAGAGGACAGAGCATTTCTGATAGAGGAAAAAYGCTGGAGCAGTAGCTGCAGGAGATGCCTCACCAGGACAGAGACTTCTGGTCCAACACAAACTTCTCATTACTGTTTAATACATTCAAATAGGCAAGTTTGCTTGCTCTGGATCAGTGTGATGTGATTCTGTGTCATGACTTTTCTGAGCTGGCACAAGGAGCCCTTAAGCTGGATTTATTGTTTTGTTGAATCATGACCTCAGGGATTTGTGAGAGAAATGAACTGCAGCCAAGTGCTGGAGATTTTAAGGCAGTTTACATGTGGAACCTGGGTCAGGCTGAAGTCAACAGCAAATCTCTGTATTCATTTTTGGAACAAACCCTCTTGATCTCTGAAATGTGAACTTTCTGTGAGAACATAKGGACCAGGTTTGGTGTGGCTTGAATTTCTGGCCCGAGGCTTCAAGGAGAGGATATTCCTTCTCTCAGAATGATGGAGAGGCCATCCCACCTCCTGTGGGATGAGGGCTGGAGCAGGCTCACACTGGGACCCTGAGCATCCTAAACTTTCCCTCCCCCTTCTCTGCCAAAGCCACTCTGCAGGGTTTGTGCTCCACTGCTGCAGCTGATGCTCCCACATCCACCCTGGTTCAAGCACGAGGCAGGAAACGCTGAAATGATCCTTGTTTTGGAAAGGGATCTTTAATCCTCCTGTGGCTGCCATTGGTGTCCTTCCAGCCAGTGACTAAGTAGTCAGAGCTGGATAAAAGCCACTTCTCCCATCTCTCCCCCAGATTCTTTTCCAAGACATTTTGAAAAGCTCAAGATCCTTTCTACTGCAGTATGGAATATTTTGGAAGATGAAATATAATGTGGCTTAYATAAAACTGCAGGATGCAGAACACAACCCCATTCAGACACAATCAAAGCTTCCCTGAATATTGACATCCTTTGGAAATTTTCATTTTTTTCACCAAATTTTCAGAATCACTAAACCAGCTGGATTACTTTTTAATGTTACTTTGATTAAAATATTAATTTTCTTTCAAGCAATAAATTATCTTAGCCAGAAAATAATTTGCATTAGTTGAGCATATGGGTTGACTCAAAGACAAGTTAATTACAGAACACAGTGCAGAGAACCTTTGCCTACTTGAAGGAGATTGCTACAAAAAGGAAAAATGAAATAGGTGTTATCTCTTTTTAAATTAAATTGCCTGTTAAAGGGGATGTACTTTATTCAACATGAAACAGTCTAGATGAAATGAGGAAGGAAAAGAGAAAATGAGTTTGAGAAAGCATTAGGAGAAAAAGAAGAAAAAACACCTAAATAAAAGGCTGAAGGACAATGAGGGTTTTTTCTGTATTTTTCAAAAGGTCCCAAAGGAACTGAGGTAACACTGAGAGATGCAAGATGGAAGAGAACAGGACTGAATCACACTCTGCTGGGTTAAGGGAATTTCTGCTGCATTTGCTGTAGCTAAGTCAGGGCAGGGCTCTGACTTACACCAAGAAAAGCAAGTTCTTAACCCAAACAATTCCTCCCCATGTAGCACAGACTCCCTGTAATTGTCCTTGGGAGCAGGACAAAGCCAAGGCCACAGCCTGACACACCAGGCTGAGCCTTGCTGTCARCTCAGGATATCTTCATGCACAATGTGTAACTTCAAAAGGCAGCATTAAACACTGGGATGATACAATTCTGCTCTCTGTGATTCCTTCCAGAATATATATGTAGTTATTATTATGTAAATAAATTTATCATTCATGTAATAACTACATATGGTGATGAATATAAACATGGGAGTCATGCCAAAGGCCAGGGAGAGGCTCTGCTGAATTCCAGAACGAGACCTTCTGGTCCCATTTCAGGCTCTCTGATAAGATCAGAGAAGTCTTGGTGCACATTAGAGCTGCATGTTCCAGTATGGGACCATCCAGAACTGGGAAACGTTTTCAGGATTGACTTCCAGGCTTGATTTCCAGGCTTGACACACTTCCAGGTGTGAAAAYGGAATTCCCTCAGAGAAGAAAAGATGAAAAATGCAAGGTAACTTTTCCCCAGCCACGTGTGCAGTGCAGGCTTACAAAGAGCCCAGTAATTTTCAAGATTATTCTCTTTAATCTCAGTGTACAATCCATCTCCAAAAACCTATAGGATCTGAAATGCTTGGTGCATGAATTCAGATCAATATAATGAATACCAGGTTGTCATTCCTGACATTGCTTGTGCAGGATAGAAGATTGTAACATCAGAGTTATAATTATGTTACCAAAAGCCTTGGATTTAGTGAGTTAGTTGGGTACCTRCAATTTACTCTCTTATTGATCATTCCTCATTCAACCTTTTATTTATCCCATACCTGGAAAATGCACAGCACATGAACCAAACACCAGCTCAYATTTGATCTCCCTCCAAAAGCTTTCTTTAGTTTGATTGATTTTTGAATATACCTTCAGCTCTGGGTCACACCAACTGTGGCAATGACAGTCCTTTAGAGTCATTTCAGTATCTCATAAAAAGGGATTTAAGTCCCTGCTTCTCATAATACATCAGTTTTATTGTCTGTGTGAAAGGTTTGGACAGGGCAGGGAGCAGCCAGCCCTGCTCTAAAGCACTGTTTGATCATAGGTAAGGAAAGGAAACKGTTCCTGTAAATATCTGGAGATTTATGGAGGTGCAGGAGAGCAGTGGATGTGTTTTATACAGTGAATCAGTCCATGGTTTATGGCCCAATCACAGACACAGCACTSTTAAAGCCTTTCCAAGGCATTTCACACATTTGGATTGTCCTGTGTGTKGTAGGGAGAAAACCTGAACACTAATTTCCACATGTTTTCATGGCTYTAAAAGATTAATACATAATCCTATAACCCTGGTTTTGGATGACACCTGTAGATGCACTTTCCTACTTAAGCTCCACAAATCAAGAATGTCTTCATAATGAATTCTTTGGACAGAATAAACTGATTCATAGATGTCATTAAGGGCATAATTTAGTGAACCATCATTACAAGACAAGACCCAGCCTGGCTCAGAAATATTCCCAGTTTGAGTCTAGACTTTCCTGGGGTCTGTATTGGTGAGGCAATGTGGGTATGGGTTTGGGGCAATATGGGGAGGTTTCTGTGGGGAAGGACAGGGCTGAGCTCTGCACCAGGGGTTTTTATGGGCCTCAGGTGCAGTGCTACTGAGGCTTTCAAAAGGACCCTGTGCCACAAGGATAGAGGGAACTTTGGATGTGGAAAGCTTGAGGAGCCATGCAGGAATTTTTTTTTTTTAATCCATCTTATTCTAAAGGAATTCTGAACATGAGCAGAATTCTGAAAACTCTGCATCTAAGAACTGTAACCAAAAGCAGGGACATCCCTCACCCAAACAGATGTTTAATATCAGAGAGTGGACTCACTAAAAATCTATTCAAGAGCAGGTGACAAAAACGTTTTCCAAGCCAGTCTGTGTCCCACGGGGATGTGCTGGCCAGGCAGAGCCAAAGCCAGTGATGCAAACTGGYGCCAGTGCTCAGAGCAGGGCTGGGGTGGATCTGCTGCCTGCCTTGTTTGCATGCTCCCCTCACTGCTCTCCTTTGCTCAACCAGCAGCTTTACACAATGCCTTTGGGACTTCCTCATGTCTGAGCAGTGCCAGAGAAAAGCAGAATTGGGGAGGTCTTGTACAGCATCAAAGTGAGAGCAGAGCATAGGAAACAGAGCACTTTAACCCTCATTTGACACATTATTAAATTCAAAAAGGACAGGGGAAAAACATCCTGGTGAAAGGAGACCATGAGGAGCTTTTTTTTTCCCTACAGCTTACCAACTCTAAATCAGTATTCTGTGCTCTCTGAAGGAGGAATGATTTTTTTTGTGCTGTACTACTTCAAAATGGCCCTTCAGAAAGTGTTTCTCAGCATGCAGGGAACAGCTGAAGGTCTTGAAAGAAAAGAGTGCATTTAAACCAGCACTTGGCACTTGCAAAGATTTTGGCTTTCTATGACCCCAGTCCTCCCATTCTTCTACAACAACTATCCAAAAAGAAATATTTTCATCCAGCTGGCCTCCCCTGTAACAAAGTAAGCCAGAATCTTTGTGTTAATTTGCAAACTGGGCAGTTCTCTGGGATTTGGGCACTCCCAGCTGTAATTTATTCCTTCATGTGACATTTATTCCCAGCACAGGGACACTGGCAAGGGCTGCAGCAGGCTCTGGCCAGGGCAATGTGGGCACTTGCCAAGAGAGCCATGAGCTCCTGCTCTGCTGGAAGGGCTCAAATGGCCACTGCAAGGGGCTGGAGAGAGAGAAGTTCTCTGCTCCTGCAAGGCCACCATCCTGCTGGGAATGGAACCTGAACCCTTTCCCCCAGGGATATCAGCTCAGCTCTTTGTGTAAATCTCTCTTTCTCTCTTCTGCCCCTTCACCAGACAAGGGACTCCACACCCAGACCAAACTCACAGAGTGGATACCAGAAACCTTGGATGRATACGAGTTCCAGCTCATTTCCATTGCTTTGATTTAGTTCAACATGAGGTCTTTAATTTGTCATAACCTTTAAGTTCTTTTACAAAATTAAAACATTTTCTGATCTGTTACTGATTATTTTCTTATGTTCCTTCCCTGGGAGATGAAGTGAGATAGTATCTGTAAGCACTTTGAAGATGTTAAAGTGCTTATTACTGTATTTGAAAAGTCAACAGAATAATAAAGTTACAGGGTAAAAATATATATTAAAAAGGAATAAATCCCAGACAGCACTCCTGACTCATCAACACAGCTGGATGCTGAGTCCTTCTGACCCTGGATCATGTTCTACTCTTTATCCCACTGTCCAAATCCCACTGACTGCCCAGGTGAGGAAAAAAAGTGGCATAATCTAATTCAAATTCCCAGTTTCATCCTAAAGAAATCCCCTGGGATCCAAAGCTTTTCTCTGAGCAGAAAGGGAATTTTACATCACCAGATTCTGGCCTTGCGTAYGTAGGCAGACAGCTCTGGTTTCACAACTTGAATATCCTGGGCTACAAATTACAGCCTGATTCAGATGCTGCCTCATATGTGGCTCATCTGTGCCTTCTGCCAGCCCAGGAATTGCTGGGAGTTCGGCAGGGCAGGGCTTGGAGCTYCAATTTAATCTCTTAGTGCCTGGCAGGGGATGCCCCGAGGGAATGGAAAGGAGGTGCAAAGTGCAGCCCTTCCAAATCCAGGGCAGGAAGAGTCTTAAGGACACAGAGCACTGACAGATGGATTTCCCTGTTCTCCAGTCCACAGYAATTGAAGAATTATGGTGCAATTAGTGGCAAAATAATACAGAGCAGGAAATGGATTCAGGGTAGATGTTAACATCAGGGAGGGGATATAGAAGGTGGCATCACGATGTCACTTGGTTTAGGTCCCTTTATCTCCTAACAGAATCAATCCTGGGGAAAGGAACACACTCTGGAACGGGGGTTTTGCCTTTACCCAGCAGTTTTTGCAGCCAGGCCTTTGAGGGCTCCTGTGATATGAATCCTGCATCACCTGCAACTGCACTGACCTCCCTGTGTATTTTAAAAACTTGTCTTCTTCTCAGAAGAGTTCCTCTCTGCTTCTCCAGAGCTYCTCTTCAGTCTTGCCATCTTGGAAAGGCTTCAGTCAAGCCCATCAGAGGCAGATTTGGTTTTCACTGCTCACATGTGACGYGCCTTGCTGACCTTTTGGTGCATCTGTTAACCCTGGTCACCGTGACACTTCAATTTTCCCAAAGAGAAAGGAGGAACCAAAAGCCAAAGGGTTTCATCTGCAAAGCTTCCACCTCTGAACTTCATAAAACAATGTTTAAATTGAAGGAGTTAATAAGTATCAGAAGCCTTTTTTAGACCTCAGAGAAGTACAGAGAACACAGCAAAGGAACAGCAATGTCTGCAGAACTGTGATTCAAATTTCTTGTACCTACTTTACAGAGCTCACAGAACTTTTCTTGGGTATTAATTCTGTCCCTTGTGCTTTGTGCTTCTCTGACACTGAGCCAAGCCTGCTCAGCTAATGCTTTTACAACTCAAAGAACCTATTTTATCTCATTATTTTTCAGCCACTTGAAATTAGGGTTTGAAACTGCTCTTACAAAGAGCCATCTGAACTGATAAGAATGGGAAAAAATAGCTCAAGTGCCCATCAGAGAAATATCCTGACTGTCAGCTGCTTCTGGGGAAGAAACCACTGCACTGAGCTACAAGAGGAAGCACCAAGAGCTCTTTAGCCCCCTTCCTGCTTCTAAACAGGAAATTATGTGAGCATGGTTTGAGGAACAAAGTGGGGAGAGCTGAGGTGTGAACTCTGCTAAACCCCAGAGGTGGTGGCACTGAGTCTGCATTTCAGCAGCTCAGAGAAAAATGCACAGAGGGGGCTTTTCATTGATCCCAAACACAAGGTTAGAACCAGCAATTCAGCACCTTGTCTGTGTGCACCAGAAGGGAAAAGAGCAGGAAAGGTGTTGTGCCTAATTCTCCACCACTGGTAGGAATAAGGAAACCAGCTCTGTGAATGTGCTGTCTCTATGGTAACTGTGCAGCAGGGCTCTCACTGCATGGATCTGTTCACTGCTTTCTGCACTGCACAGGAAATAAATACCTGCACCTTCTGTGTGAGCTCCAGCATCTGTGGATTTTACTGACTTCTGGGCAGAAGATGTACAAAAAAACCCCAAAAAAACTGTCTTATTTCAGATTTCAGTTTTGGAGCTAGACTGCCAAAAACCCTAAAAATGAACCAGGTTTTTATCAGTGGGAAAACAACGAATGGGAGAGAAAAAATCCCTCCAGTGAAAAGGTCTTTTGTGGGCAGGGGAAGAATTTATTTTTTTTTAATGTGTACTAAAGCTGTGTCTCCTTTCTCTTTCCTGTGCCCACTGTGTCTCAAGCATGGGTTTAAGGAGGTGTAGATTTTGTTTCTCTGGATTATTTCTTCTGGGCATTACCCAAAGCCAGAGTGCCTTTGCCTTCAGCTGGTCATATTCATGTCTGAGTTTTCACTGGATCTTATTAGAATCTGTGGGGCTCATCTGGACTTGTGTAGACCTGGCCCCAAGGAAAAGTTTTGGACCTGCAGGTATTTCAGCTCCTCAGCACWTCAGCTCTTTTTCCTGACACAAGAATGGTATTTCACATCCGTTTCAGAGTGCAGAGGTGGAAGGAGAGGGTGATGGCAAAATCACAGATTAAAAGCAGTGATACAGAAAGACAAAAGTTCTCCTATCCCACACTCAGCAGTGGCTGCAACACTGGCCTTTTGACCATGCTTTGGTTACTTGCTTCAGTTTCCACTTCCCCTTGGAKACAGACAGAGCCTCTCCTCTTTCCCAGTTCCTACCAGAAGCTGTTCCTATCCCAGGCTGCCCCAGTCATTTCCACTCTCTGCTTACACAGAAAAAGGAGCTCAGCCCAACAGGAATCCTGGGAGGTCAGGGGTGTTCCAGCTCTAATAACTTCCCAAGACTGAAACATGAAAGTAGYCCAAAAACAAGAGTGAAAAGGAGCAAAAAATGATTTTGCTAAGAAGCACTGAGTTCACAGCAGATTCATTTGCAAGGGGGTTTCCTACTTTTCTTTCCATTGAAATACAAGGAAATAAAAACATCCCAGTTMATCTGCTTAATTTACTCACATCCTGAAACCATTAATAAAACCATTTGGGAAGCCAGTYGAAAGTGATGCTGTAGTCTCTTTTTAATTCTTGTAACATCTCTGGAAAATATCASAGTGGGCTCTGCTCAGGGCTCAGGCACCCACAGAGTGGCTGCAGCAACACAGCACAGCAACACCAAGTCCCCCCTGAAATCCCAGGAATGCTTTATTCAAGATCCTGAGCTGAAGTCTGCAATTATTCTTCTACTTATCACCAAGAGTTTTACATGTATAATGCCCTTTTTTCAAGGAATTGGTGGCCTCAGCTGGCTCCAGCATTTATAACTCACGTTTTTGCTAGCAACAGAGGGAAGTTAATGCAATTTTAAAAGATTTTAGGTCAAGTTCATCCATGTTTAATGCACTGGGAAATAATCTAGCTCATTCTGTGCATCTCAATTTGTTTGACTGCTTAAAACAGCAACTGTGCCTGTGTCCAAGCAAAGAACAGGACTTACATGGTCAGACATACATAATTTGTGGATTTTACTGCACAATGAAAATGCAATGGCTGTGTGGCTGTGCCCTGATGCAAACCAAAGGGGTTTCACTGGGAGTGGYTGGAGCTCACTGTAGGTGTTACAGCGGGAATGCAGCATGGCYGGGCTGCTGAGGACTCTGGAATTTTGCCTGTTTCCTCTGAGCAGGGGCTTTGTGCTATTTCCTGTTCCCAGGCCTTGTCCTTTCCACTGGTGCCTCCATCCTCACCCACTGACACTCCACCTTTCCACTTCCTGCTTTTTCATGCCCTGCTGACACATCCTTTAACAGCAGCAGCATCTTTGCTCTTCCTTCCAGCCACCCTCCTACTTCCTGTCCCATCCCTCCTCAGATCTGGGGGTTTGACCCCAATTTCCCTTCTAAACACATTGCTTTGTTTCCTGAAATGTTGGTCTCACTTTGCTGTTTTCTTGTTCTTGTTTGACTGGTGAAGGGAGCCTGTCCAGGAACACCCAGGAGCTCAGACCATGTGAAAAATGTGACAATGGTMAAAGAGGGCAGATAAGGCCCAAGCAAAAGATGAGGATGAGTAAAATTATTTTGATAAAAACACAAATCAGATAAGTGASAGCAGTGAACAGAAGTATTTCACACTCAGAGCAGACTGAAATCAAGATGGGGAAGAAAGTCTGGTAAATTTAGCTAATGTTGACTCAGCTGATGTCCCCAGGGTGATCCACTGGATCTGCTTTACAGTTTCCTCAGGCTGCTGCYTCGTATTTGAGTCTTTATTAAAAAAAGCCTTTCAACCAACAAAAGAACCCAAACACCTGCCTCTTTCCCCCTCAAAAAAAAAATCTCCAGAGGGTTTATCTGCAAGTGCTCTTTAGTCTGTGCTCTGTGCTGGGCTGAGCCTTCCTGGAGGAGATGTGGCTCCAGGAACCACTGATCTGTTTCTGGTACTGCTGACCAGCTGGAGCTGGGAAGAACAAGCTGGAAATGCTCAACTGAAATCCTCATTACTGAGTGTTTGGCAGAATTATGAGCATTCATTCTTTGAAGCCAGTGATAAATGCCAAGAAAAGCTGAATTTCTAGGACTGCCTGTTAAAGTGCCTCCAATGCCCACATCCCAGAGGGTGTATGCATGCCAAAATATCTGATTTAATTACTACATCTGATATATATCAACCAAAATATTTTTAAGTAGATGCTGTAAATTGTAAATTAAATACATGAAATCCTCTTCCACTTTACTCCTACAAAGGGTTCTTAAAGTTTACAAACCTCCCAGAATGTCCCTCAGACAGGCTGGGTGTCCAGTGAGACACAGCTCACTCAGGTGAAACACAGAGTGCACAAAGCAGCAACTGCTTGTTAAGGATATCAGCCCAAGAATAGCATCCATCTGAAACACCAAGGAGAATTTAGGTCAGGAGAACATAATTATCCAAGTTGGAGTTTGTCCAGGTTACCTGGATTACCACTGCTATAAAAAGCAGAGTGGGACCATCAGTGAGTGATTAGGAGCTGTGTTTAGCAAGGCTTTGGAAGATCCTAATGTGAATTAGTGTTCCATTCCAACCAACTTTTGGGGTGAGTTGTGCATCCATTTCATTAAAATCTCCCCTTTATGCCATGACATTCAGCTGCTGCTTTCTGGCCAGTCACAACAGTGTGATTTATTTTTTTCTAAAGTTTCAGTGCAAAAACACTATACAGCATTAAAGTCTTCTGTATTAGATAAATAATAAAAACTACTGAAYGTTAAAACACTGGCAATTAGTCATCTCTTGTGTTTTATTTTTGGGTTCTTTGTGATCTCAACCCTAAAAGGAGCCTCCAGATTGAACAGGACTAAGGACTCTCCTTCCTATGAGCTCTAAACTGGTATCTCCAGCTGTAAATCTATTAGAAAGGCAATTCTAAGGCAGTTCCCCYAAACCTACTGCAGGATGCACCTGTAGAGCACAGTGAATTTCCAGATGCAGGTTCATAGCTGGGTTCATAGCAGCCTTTGCCTGGAGGGTGTTTGGGGAACCCCTCTGTGCAGAGCTCACCTCTGTGCTGGYGCCAGCTGGGGCAGCCTGACCTGCTCCATCACCATCTGGCACTTGTCACTGCCTTCCCTGCACTTTGCTTTCAAAGAAATTAAAAATAAACCTCTCGTTCCCAGAACAATAGTTATTGCTAAAGGAAATGGAGGCAGACTGGGGCATGTTCAAGGTTGAGTAATCCCTGACAGTTTTCCCTTCTGTGCTGGCCTGTCCCTTGCAGACCTATTTGCTCTCTTTGCTGACTCACAAATCCACGTGGCAGACTTAAAAGACTTTATTATAAATACACCAATAATCTGAGCTGTCACTCCTGTGAGCTGCTAAGCTTCTGCTGGAGGCAGGGGTAATAATGAGTTCCTCTATTCCTTTATTTTCCATGAGGGAGAGCTATGCATGGATTTGTTATCAGACATCTGCCCTGTGGGATTCTACAGCAACTTATTCCTATTTCCACATTCTGGGGAAGGATGGATTCCCTTGGTTATTTTGCTTGTGAGCAGAGGGGAAAAAAAAAGCAGCTAATGCTCCTTCCTTTGTCTGCGTGAGTTGTGGCATTCAGCAGTTCCTGGAGGGCTGTGGTGCTCCACACAAGGGCTGAGAGAGCACAAATCCATGGCTGTGCTTAAAACAAGCCTGGATGTGGCACTGGGTGCCAGGGTTTGGTTGAGGYGTTGGGGCTGGGTTGGACTCCAGGATCTTTAGGGTCTCTTCCACCCCAGTGATTCTGTGAATTCTGTGACYCCAYAGCACATTGAAAAGCAGAGCAGCCATGGGCAGGACAGTACAAAGTTCTGAGAGAGACCATGACTGCAGGAAGGAGGCTGTGACTGGAGCTTTGCCATCAGCAAGGAAAAGGGAAGCCATGCTAAGCCTCCAGTGAGCARAAGTTCATTACCAGCTGTTCTACCCACAAGGTTTTGCTGCCCACCCTCAGCCTCTCTGTCTGCACCTTCCAGCTCCTCAGCCTGGGGCTGCCACAGTAGAAGAGCTCCCCTATTCACATTTTTATTCTGTGATGTTAATCAAGTAGGCTAATTATATATATGCCAGAGTTGACATTGGCAGGAATCATGGAACTGGAACCACCTCCCACCCCCTCACACTCCCCTTCTGTTCAGACCTGGGGTGTTATTARTCCCCTAACACCAAATCACTTCCATTCTGTTCCTCTAGTTATGGCAAATGCATGTGCCAATTAGACTTTTGCCCCTAATTTGCATGTGCCCCTGAGTTTTGAACAGCACGCYTCAAGAAAATGGGTCAAAATTCAATGAAAAAATATTCTACCACCACTGCTTCTACAAAACCTCTGCTTTCCTTGAGAACATGTTGATTTTCATGTGTTGGCACAAAAAACCCTCCCCCCAGACATGAAGCATTTCAATGCAGTTAAATTATTCTGCTTTGGCATTGTGCCCAGGAAATATTTTTGGGGTTTGTACATAGAGTTCTCTCGTGCATTTCCATTCAGAAGCAATAGGATTGATGCTGAAATGATTGCTGGATTGCTGTGCTCTGCAAACATTTGCTGTGYTGTCTGCTGGAGACAGAGAGGGGGTAATCACTCGTGAACTATTTCTGTGGGAGAGTCCTCGTGCTGCTCCAGCCATTTCAGATACACTGCAATYTATTCAGTGTCAGAACTGGCACTGGAGAGGCTGCAGCTGCTGGGATCACACCTGGGAWCCAAGCAAACAGGAATTCTTCCCACAGTGGGCACCAAGGGCTCTGCTGAACCAACCTCACTGTCCAACAAATGCATTCATCAAGCACAGTCCTGTAAGGCTGATCAAATACTGCACATTCTGTCTTTACTCAGGCAATAATATAACCCCTCACAGTGCTTCTACTTTATTTTAGCATTTTGCAATTCCTCAGRTTGTTCCTATTCACTTTTGGCCATGTTCATCTGCTACTTCTGAAAATTAAAATTTAAAAAAWCCCCCAAGATCTCTCTTCATTATATCAAGTAAGAGGCAATCAAAGCCAGATTTGTGTGGGAGCTCACCTAGACATGTTCTTTAGAGACCTGAAAAGGTCTTTTTGGTTCAATTTTCCCAATTCCCCATTTCAGCTGCTATGATCCAGGATCTCCCCCCAGACACAGAGCTCTTCTCCCTCTCAGGTACAAATGTGTTGCTCTAAGTTTTGCACATTCACATTCCTTGGTGTAAAMTCTTAGCTGGACTCAGAGAGACTTGTTTCAGCAAATGGTCAGAACAAGTCAAGATAAATCAGAGGAATTTGTGTTCACACCTAGAAAGTYCTCCAGTTTCTGCTTTCTGATAATCCTGTGGCAAATTCTAGGCAGGTAGTAGGATCATGAATTGTGTAACCACAGCCACAGATAACATCCAATGTGACTCAGAGCAAATAAAGAATTTTTTCCTCAGAAGCACAGAAAATATCAGCTCTGTAGGAATTCCTGCTCCACCTGAGGCAAGGACATGAAGGTCAGTGAGTGGAGCAGAATTGCTTTTCACATTTCAGTTTGGGAGAGGAAGATGGTTCTGAAATGCAYTCAGCATCTAGAGAATAAAATACAATGAGAGATCCCCCGAGCTACTTTGCTTCATTGTGGGCACGCCAAGGAATTCCACAAATCTGTTCATCACAAAGTTCATCTGATGGACAGAGCTTTGTGTGAACATTATGAGCATTAGCAGGACAAGGACAGAAAAAATAAAGTTCTATTTATATCACTGCAAACAGATGTCCAAGACAAGACCAAGCAAGCAGCCAGARACAAAACCATCCCAAGAAGCAGCCAAATAAATTCTCATCCATGGAAGCTCTCAGTGCTCATCTCAGCTGAGGCTGGAGGTGTGCACACAGCTAATTAGCACTTGCTTCTGCCTAAATTAGTGACCTTTCAGAGCAGGGTGTAGGGAACAGATGAGAGCATCTCCCACACCACTCCTGTGGGATTTAACAGAGCTCTTCTCCAGGGCTCTGCAATTGTGGCACACAGAAAATGCCCCARTGCTTTTCTGGCTGCAGCAAGGCAGAGTTTTTCCAAGCAGAGCAATACCAGAGCTGCAGTTACAGACCTCACCCCACTGGGATGTCCTGGAGCTGACAAGAGCCACCAGACTGGGTGGTGTCCTTGCAAGGATCCCTCTGATCTGAGGCACTGGAAAACAAACACCTGATATTCCCACTGACTCCAAGAGCAGCTGTGTTAGCTCAGGCTCAGAAATCAGGGAACAAAGGGTGCCTGATAAAGCTACTGCAGGCCCATCTGCTCAGAACTGATTTCTGGGATGGAGGAAATAAGAAAGAGGGAGAGAAAGGGAGAAAAGCCTTTAAAGCATGAACCTTTGTGGGTTTTAGGATGAATCCTTTGCAGTTTGTGACTGAGGTTGCCAGAGCAATCCTGAGCCTGTCTGAATAAAGGTAGAGCTGAAGGCACACACAAGTGGGCAGGGTTTGTGCCCTCTCTGGGGCTGCTTGGGCACCTCCACCTGCTGAAACATCACCCAGCAGGTGCCACATCAACTTTGGGGAGGGATTAGTACAACTAAAACAAACTTTCAATTTTGTACAATTAAAATGTGTCTTTCGAAAACAAATTCTCCTTTCAAAGGCTGTTCCCAAGCTCAGCTACCTCCTGACTTTGGAGAGGAACAGGGGTTGCTGAGTAAAGGCATGGAGTGGTCTGGCTGGGGAGATTGAGGGTACAGCAAACCTGGGATCTAGACCCTCACACACCTAAATCAAGGAGAGTTTGAAGTTACTTTGGACAACAGGACTGATTTGTGGATGGAGAGGGTAAAATACTTAATTTCCCCTCCATTTCCATAACACCCCAAGGTTGCTCTGCAATGAGCTGAGAGCCTGAACCCACGTGCTCACTGAAGCACTCCTGGAGTTCCAAAGAGGACCTGGAGCTGCAGGGACCCATGGAGGGTGAGCACACAGCCCTACAGGCTGTTGCTGTGAGTCAAACACAAAAGAAAGCATGCAGCTCTGCACTGGTACAAACTGAGAGAGATCCCATGGCAACTTTTATTCTGCAGCTTTCAAACAAACTGCTACAGCAGGGAGCAGGAGAGGTGGGTGTAAAACCACAGCCATGAGACAGCTCYCTCCAGGACATCATGCCCACATTTCCTAGCTCCTGGTTTCACTGTTKCTTGTAAGGGAGCTGAAGCCAAGATTTTTGCCAGCCTTTCTATCACTGGAGAAGGCACCAGCAGCTACAGCTCCAGCTCAGCACAGAGGAGAAGCAGCTGTCTGTTAAACCATTGGAGAACTTTGCAGTGCAGCTGCCTTTGGAGYATAAACAATTTCTGTGAATGGGCCAGGTTGGCAAATGAATTCAATTGTTTCCTCTCAAATAGGGTTTTTGCACCCAATTTTGACAGGGTGTTTGAAGTGAGGGCTCTCAACTCAGTGCTTTTTGGAGAGGTTTTCCAGAGAACACATTTCTGAAGAACACCTGGGAATTTGGTGACATTGCAATATTTGTAAGATCTTGTATAAYACAGTAGCAAGAATCAAGCACTAAGCATGACCTAGAACCATCTCCTTCCATTTGCCACAAGTATCTGTCAGACTTTGGATAAGCTAAGTGAAGGAAAGGAGCAGGACATATGGGGAAAAAACCCCAAGGCAACAAAAAACCCAACAACSCCACATTTTCCTTTAGAAAGCAAATGCTCAGCCTAAGCAGTTCCACAGCCAGGATGCTGGATGGTCAGTTAGAGAGTGGCATGAGCTGGCATTGCTGCTAAGACAAAAACACATGCCCAGCTCTGATCTTTGGCAGGTTACTCCACCTTTGACCCATCCCAAGTGATGAGAGGCCTCCCAGAGGGTGAAATCCACACCCTCCCTCAGGCTCTGGTACCCAGTTTGTGTAAGAGTAACAGGAWCTGCTGGTGGGATTTAGGTGCTAAAGAGGCAGCTTATGATTGCTGGGAAAACTCAGGTTTTGTCTCTTTGTTCATCAGGAACACTCTCAGYGCACATGGCAGGACTTTTCATGATGAGAGAAAGTGGAGAGAGCCCACCTSCATTAGCCAAAAAACCCCATAATAATCTTGCTGGACAAGTCAGCACAGAGAGGCCATTCAGGAGAGGCTGCAAAAGAACAAAGCTGAGTACCTAAGGGTTGGACTCATGATCCTTGTGGGTCCCTTCCAACTCAGAATATTCCATGACAATGGGACTTCTATGGATGGCCGAGTATGTTTTCTTCTATATATTTACATTTTTAGTCTGGTACCATGGACTTTAATCACTTTTGCCTCTAATACCAAACAGCCTGTGTTGCTAAACCTCCAGCTACCAGCACAGCTTTTTAAACCAAGCTCTTGTTTAATGATAACTCTGGCATCATTGATTTTATTCATTTTAATAACCCCCTGGATTCAGTTTGCTCTGTGTTGCTGCATCCTCTGTAAGGGCAGTGATCTTGCACACTATAATGGTTTCTGTATTAAGCATCTTCTGTGAAAAATCAGAAAACTCCAGCTGAGCAAATTGCTGGGTGCTGTTGGGGCTGTGCTTGGTGCTTTGAAAAAAAGAAATCCATCTCTCCTGCCAGCCTTAACCAGGGACTGGTGTGCATGCCAGCTGTCAGCAAGGGGAAAGCAGGGTAATTGGAGCGATTAAAAGCTCACAATGGTTACAGGCATGGTTTTGCATTTAAGGTGGAGTGAAACTGTGCTGTGACAGCRCCATGGCTGCTCTGGGGAGGTCTGTGGAATCATAGCTGTCATCTCTGCAGCAGTATTTTACATTCTGGAACCTTGACCCCACCAGTTGGCAGCTACATAAACACCTCCAGACATGCTGGGGAACAGCAGCACAAAGGGATGGATGTGCTGACCCCCAAGCTGTGCTAAGGAGCTGCGCTTTAAAAATATCCTCCACTTGAATATATAATGAAATAGTGGCAATTTTCGTAGCTAATGTGAAGTGAACACAGGAGGGCTCTAATTTATTATTGTAAACAGTGCAGGGAAGGAAAAATTTCCACATATACTTGAAAGGATTCAGTAAGATCTCAGATATAAGGATCAAGAATCTCTGTAGAAATCAGGACCGTGCAAAGCAATGACATTACAGTTCATTTGAATTACTGCACCAGTGGGATTTTGCAAATTTATCTGCTGCTTTGCCCCTCAAAGGATTGACCCAAGCAATATGACTGTGCAGGGCATCTGATTATTATCTAAGTTTTCCAGAAAATAGTTATAACTTTCTGGAGCATAAAGGAGACCTTGAGGAAAAACAAACAGTGCTGTCCTCTACCTCTAAAGGCTTTCTTTACATGCACATTTCACACTGGATAAAAATAGCCTTAAACCCTGGGTTAAGTAAGCTTCTTATATTGGAAAAACCTGTTTCAAGTGGACAAAGGAGACAGAAGTGGCACACCATAAAAAGGCCTTTGGTTTCAGTGTCTGCAACTTGAAACACCATCCTGGTCTCATCTTCTGTGGCCCAGAGGGAACTAACCAACACAGATTGCAAAGAGCAGAGTAAGCATGAACAGGGTGTGGGCTGTCTACTTCTCCTTTCTGCATTTCAAGATCAGGCTAAGTTCCTTTCCAAGCCTAACTGGAAACTGTGAAAAAATATTCACAAGGAAAAGAAAAAAATCCATTCTGTATCTCTAAACAGTACTCAAAACTTACAAGCTGGTCAAGATCTTCACTATAGAAGAATCAACTGCAGGCATTTCCATTGCCAGTAATTTTGACACTGTCTCATTAGTACTGAAACATTTCTAGAGACACACACATAGCTTACTTCTGTTGTAATTATTTCTGAGTTACAGTTCAAAGGAAAGTTGAAGAAAGTCAGAGAACAGGATATGAGACTTCCTGGTGCATTTTTAAACTGCAGTGCATAAAGCACTAGAGCTCTGTGGATACTCCAAAGGGAATGGGAAGGGAACTAAGGAAAGCAAGCTCATTGTTTGGCTAAACTTATTAACCAAGTGTTCAGAAACAAAAGAGTGAAAGAAGAAGAGCTAAGCAAGATATTCAGATACTGCATGCTATTGCTCAGTTCTGCTGGTCTGTTCC
This sequence comes from Cardinalis cardinalis, assembly GCA_014549065.1. Classification (NCBI taxonomy): domain Eukaryota; kingdom Metazoa; phylum Chordata; class Aves; order Passeriformes; family Cardinalidae; genus Cardinalis; species Cardinalis cardinalis. Next base: position 1,835,132 of record JACDOX010000133.1, read on the forward strand.
TCTTGGCTACAACATTTAAGCAAACTTGGTCGCTTCAGGGTGCCTCAGTTTCCCCTTAAACACCACACATTCCCCCAGAATAAGAAGTCAGAAGGTTATTCATTTCTCATAATTAGCCACACAAAGATTATTACCTTGGAGGATTCTGGCCTGAGCCCTTAAAACTGATCCTGGTAGGACTAGAAACAAAAGCTTCATTATTATTATTTCTTATTAATTACTACTATTCCCATTAGAAGCCTTGTGGTCAAACCCAGAATTGCTGTGAGAGCTCCKGGGGTAGATGCAGGACAAGCAGCTGGGTGACAGAGGGAATTCATCACTGTCCTACAGCAAGCCATTCCCACCTGAAGCCATGCCTTTTGAGATTAAGTGGTGAGGGATCCACTGAATTTCACTTTTCAGCATAYAAGTGAAATTTAGTGGATCCCTTACCACTCAATGCTACAGCTCTGGAGGACAAGCTCCACCACTGGCTGTGAATAGTTCAAGGTCTAGRAAGGAATCCACTTTGCTGTATAACAAATTCCTTTGATAAAACTGAGGGCAAGACAAAACCAGGAAAAAGTGAAACTGGAAGAAGAAATTAGAAGGAAAGAATACATCAATCCATCATTACTACTGGATAAAGAATTAAAGTAATAAAATCACTACAAAAATCACAATCTTTAGGCAGAATTAGGTACCAATACTGATGATGGGTGGCTGTGGAAAGCTGCTGTACCCTCACAAGGTTCAGTAAGAAAATCCCCACTTGCCCTGAACCAGCACAAACACATTAAGCTGCTCTTTCTCAACATAACAATATTTGGAACACCTCCAAGAAAGCCCTTTAAACTAAGGTTTTATATCCCAACCTGATGCACAAACTRTGTATTAGCACTGAGAACCGTCAGGGAGGCATTTCAGGGTTCCATGTGGGTGTTTTTATCCCTCTTTTTTCTGCTAAAGGAAATATCTTGGAAACCTTGGAAAGGACAGGCCTCCTGTGTCTGTTCAGTAATGAGCCATGGGCATGTCTGACCATTTGTTAGTACATGGAGAGGGATTTCTCCTCCAAGAACAGCTAAAAAAGAATTAGGTCTAATTGAACAACATACCTGAATAAGCCAGAAGCAAGCAATGCAAAACTCTGCAAACTGCAGATCTTCCTTCAATTTTCTCTTGGACTTTTCCATGGGAGATTTTGCCAGCATGGAACAATCCTTTGAAGCAATGGAACAAGTGTGTGAGTCACTTTAAAAGTTCTCATTTTAAACAAAAAGCTGATTAGTTGCCCACTCTAATGGGGACAGATATTAGGCTGAAAACCATGGCTCCACTGATTCAGCACATTGGTGTCTCAGGAGACAAAATGTTCCTGTTGTCCAGGCAGGCTGGAATTGCAGGAGAGCAGGGAAGATGCCCTGCAATGCTTTACAGSACCTAAAACTGCAAGCAAAGGCAGCATAATTTTGCTAAAAAGACAGAACTGAAGTGGGGAAAAAAACTTACTTGCAGTATTAATTTATTTCAAAACACAGACATAGATTCATCTGATTTAACAGCTTTCTAGAGGAGATGGGCCATGCCTCTTCCTGAGAAATCAGCAATGATACTGAGCAAGTGAAGGCACATAGCCAGGGTCAAACTGTACCTTGAGATGCCTAAAATTAAAAAACACACTTGGAAAAATCAAGGAGTTTAAGGGCACCTGTGTTAAAGGGCAAAAAAGAAAAGAGAATTTACAATTGGAACATGCTTATTGGGCTCATTACAAGGGTTATTAGATGAAACTGTGTGGCTTCTATTAGGGAAAAGGTAGATTAAAGCATTATAATGAACTCATTGGGTTCAGAAAAATTASTTGTAGGGCAAACAAAAGAATGAAAGGATAAAAAAAAAGTAYAAAAAGATTCAACAGCCATCACATTCGAGGTACCACAAACAGATAACACAGGCAGTGTTTCCACACACCCCACCAGTGCTTTCCCAAAAACAGAGCTGTGACTTGTCTCCCTCAGACTAAACAGGAARCAAGAACTGGTTTGGACTGGAGCCACATATTCACAGTGAAATGATTACTGGAGAAAGCATTTTGTACAAGTTTCAAACCCCACCATAAGACAGAGATTGCTCATCTAATTGCTTTTCTCACATATGAACAGGAACTTCATTAAGATTTTAAACACTGCTTTCTGTGGGGTTTTCACCTGGAAAAGCACATGGCACTGATCTTTAGGAATTAGTAGGATGGTGTGTACACTACAGCAATGAAAGTGCAGCAAAAGAAAATGATAGCAAGCAGAAGATTTAGCACAGGAAAATACAGACTGAACATGAAATTCCTAGAAAACACATTTGATACACCATTGTTTAATATTAAAATCCACAACCTTCCTATTTATTCCTGTTGAAATGCATAATGTGAAAATAATTTTGACTTTTCCCTCCCCACGGGCGAATTCTCAGCTTTGAAAATTTTAGCTCTGAAGCTGTCACACATCTGCTCTCTTTTTAYACAAGTGTTTTACTAGAGATAGTCAGACAATGTTGGTTTCCAGCCTCTATTTTCACCTTCTGCATTTAGAACTGAGCCCATGGCAGGTATTRAGGAGTTCTAGATGCTCTCCAGCCAGGAACCCTAAATACTGTGGTGTTTGAGAAACTGCCACACTGGTGAATCCATTGCTCCTAATGACTACAGCCTACTAGCAAACCAGGATTTATTTATTCCAGACATTATTAATAATTTCTAACAACAAATCCATCTGAGAATTTTGCTATTTTCCAGGAAACAAAGGAAGGGGCAGAATTTCTCAAATTAATTTTAATGCATTATTTACCAAAGCCTCTTGTATAATGAGGTAGGGAACAACTCTCTGCTGACATACAGAACTAGAGTAACAATCTAAACTGATTTTTTCATCTTCTGTTTCTACAAAATGGCAAGGACTAGAAACATTCATATTTGTATCCTTCATTACCTTTATCAACACTGTGACCCAAAGCCTTAAATGCTCATTAATATGCTTAATTAATGCACTTATATGCCACTTAATACATAGCAYATAATGAAACATTTATTGACATGGCATCCCATCACTAATCATACATTTTGTTAATAAAGAAAAAAGTGGTGCTTACAAAACGAAAAATAAACCAAAACATCTCTAAAAYTTTCAAAAGACCTTATCAGAGTCTACTTTTCAGACAGAGCATTTCCTCCAGCAGTCTCACCCCAAGCCCTACTCAAAGCCAATCAATCACTCCCCACCCTCCTCCTCATCACTTCCTTTTAAGCAATAGCTGGAAATAGCCCCATCTGCTCTGAAAATCAAAGAGCAGCAGCTGGTGATCAATCCCCTTTTRGAGCAGCCTGTGAGACTTAAGGATATTGTCCTGAGCAACTCAGTCAAAATTAATTATAACCTAGATGGAATTAATTAGAGGCTATCTTTATTTCATCTCCATTGTTGTTCAGACAATTGTTTGCTACTCCTCACATGACTTGGTAATTACAGTAAGATGAAACCACTTAAGATGAAATGTCCTGAATGGGTTTTGATTCAGATTTACGAGAGTGTGTTTGCAGAGCTGGGGGGAGAAGAGCGCTGTTTGTTAAATACAGAGCAGAGCTCCACACACACACACACACACAAAAGGTTTGTCAGCTCTTATTGCTCAGTTGGGGCAGCAAAACAGAAGATTTTGTTAATTAAAAAAATTAAAATACTAACTAGAAATAAGTTATCTCTAGCACAGAGAAATTGTGGTGGAATTCTGCTGTAAAATTCAGATTTTAGATTCAGGAAGCGTTGCCCTCCTATTTGAAGGTGTAAGAAGCTTCCTGAGATCTGTTACACGTTACCAGTAGTTTTATCTTGCACTGTGGGAGGGAGTTTCTGTAGGCACTTTAATTCCAAGCCAGATCAAATGGCTSTAATCAGTATTTTTTCAACCTTTTATCAAGGCAGGCAAGTGCCTGCACATGATGCAGATGCTTCCCAGATGGTTTTCAGCTAAAAGGAAAGASTCTTATCAGGACTGAAAAGAGACAGTGGCAGATTTCTATTTGGTTAGCAACCACTGCTSTCCATATTAACATCTTTGATTAGATTACAGGAATGAGATTCTCTAGTTTGATAGTATAAAACCCATTTGAGAACAGCAAAAAAACCCCAAACCTTGCATTTAAGAGAGGAAAACATCCATCTACTTGTAATCTGCTGAAGTAATTTCTCCCTAGCAGCATAAAAAAGCTAAATTATTCTAAAATAATAATGTCTGTTGCACAGGGGCTTGGGGAGGCTAAATGGAAGCTGACCCTCCCTGTGGACATGAGTGCTCCATGTTTCCAGGGGTAATAAATAACATATCCCCTGCTGGAACCAGCAAATGCAATGGCTGGGAGCCCTGGGAATTGGCTAAACTGAGTCCATGGCACAAAAGTGAAGCTGAGTGATGAATTCATGTGGTGCCTGCTACCAGGAAGATCCAGAGGCCCTGGGTCATGGGGACATTAATTTTAGAGTGTGAAATCCTATGAAATTATCATGACTTTCACATGTATAATACATGAGGAGGCAGGGAGGCTCAGCTTCATTCTGTCTCCTCTTACAAGTAGTGGTTCATGAGTGAATTTTTGCTTCATCAGTCGTATGATAGCCTCAGGAGAAGGAAACAGCAAAGACAAAAYGGTTCTTGATAGCAGCAAACTGTTCTAAACGTGCTCAGCTTTCTCATTTCTGAAAAACTCACAGGAGAATGTGTTAAAAATCAACATGAAAACCATCAGGCGGTTTTTGGGACAGGTAACAGTCACAGGCATTTCAGTGGGAGCCCTCCCASGCGTTCCAGAGCAATCCAAGACTTTCCTGAAGTAATTCCATTTAAAATGAACAGYCTGTATCCATCCCTGGTTCTACAGCAGTGATTTCACATGGAGGTACAGAGCTACACCCAGCAGTTGGTCTTTGGGTAYTAAAATATTGCAGTTATACAACACRCACACAAAAGGTTCAGAAAATTAAAACTGAGAAAGTACACAACTCTCTTGTGGTTGTCACAGATATGCAAGATTAACTAAGTGTAGCAATAAATGAAATAAAGATGCATMATTTCCTTGGACCCTAATAATCCTGTGACAATCTGACTTGATTTCCAAACCAATTTTCCCATTTTTTATCCTCTAGAGAACAATTGCTGTTTACCAAGTTGCTTCCCAGAAACACTGCTGTAAAACATTCAATCTCCTGTGAGCAGAAAAAGGTCATAATGGGCATTATGTTCAGTGGAGCACAGAAAAACCCAATTCATCCAAATAAAATGAATTATATGTGCTTATTTAAAAGCTATGAGTTCTCATTATGTAATTTGTTTAATTAATAGAAATTTTAGTCTAAATCCAAAATGGCCACAAAAGATTCTTCGTAAGCTAGCAAAAAAAAAAAAAAGTGATTTATTTATGTGTGCAAAATCCTAAATATTTCACACACCATTGTTCAAAGGATCTTTCTGTGATTTCAGCCTCATTTTAATCTTATCAAATAAGACACTGTTTACAGTTCCTCCTGCTCTTGAAGAAGRTTTAAAAACCTTGTGTCCCAACCAGCCACACTATAATTTCCCACATTTAATTAGAAAATAGATGAGTTCRGTTTATTTGAACTGGTACTTGAAGTAAGCAATTAAGTGCTTCACTTAATAGGAGTGTGTGCTGTAAATCTGGCCTTTCATTACATGCACAGCTCCCCACACAAAAGGTTTCTGGTAGCAGACAGAAGCTTGCAGGCGTTGCTCTAATAAAAATACACTATTTAGGAATATTGTGATGTATTTCCACTGCCCCTGAGGGACTTACACTAATACAGCCTATTATCTGTCCTGATTACATTGAACTAAGTATGCAATTAATTGGCAATCTGTAGTGGATTATGGAAACATTCCAGATGGATGGGGGTTTATCACAGCATTTTGCTGCAGCAGATACTGTAATTTCCTAAGTTTGGGACACTGACTTTACAAGAATTTCTTTCTTTGTCAGCTAGGTCTTGTGAGCAAGAATTTCCATTTCCTTTTACAGCAGAGGCAAGGGCTGGAGATGCAGCACAAAGCACTGTGAGATAACACAGTATTGCTTCAGCAGACTGTCTGTGCTCACACAATGGGATGTGTGGGCTGCACCTCCCTCAAGAAATGAAAATGCAATCAATTGATTTAGTTAATATTTTGCTCTGTGGGAAAAACTCCATCAGACAGTCTGGAGCTCCATTAATCTGTGGCACTGCTTGAGCTGTGGCAGCCTGAGCAGGAGAAAGCCCTTTGTGGTTTGCCAGCCTTCCTCAGCAATTCGGGGGTGAGAGGGGAGCTGTTAACCTTTCTATGCTTGCCTTCCACTGCCACTGGAGCTGGATAATGCAGGAAAAAACTGGGGTGGGGTATCGGGAGCTGCCACAGATGGCTCCACTGCACAGGGACCATGGCTGTTGGGAGGGAGACCTCACGTGGGAGCTGAATCCAGACAATATCCAGAGGAGAGCAGCAGACCCAGCAATGCATCACAGAGCAGGCAGGGGTTTGGAACATACAACTCTCCAAGGAAGGGCTCTTTAGGATGTTAAAAGAAGATGTTATGGTGCACAAACCTCACCAATGTATCAYTGACAGAAAGGAAGTGTACAGAGAGCCCCTTTGAAACCAGCAGAACATGAGCTCCTGTTCTGCTGCAGCACACAGAGGGAGAGGCCCCAGGAAAAAAAAAAACCCTCTCACTCTCATTGTATCAGACTTTGGGGCAAATGCACACATCTCCCTCCCTGCAGTGGCAGTGAGTATTGTTATACATTAGACTACCAAGGTCTGTGCAGATAAAGAGTCACCTTCAAACAGCATTCATGTCATGTAGCAACTCTTAGTCCATGTCTCAAGACTTCTGTTTTCTCCCCTCAGCATAAATGCCCAGGAAGCTCCTACAATGCAWGGATAAGAGTTCTATTCTTGCTCAACTGGGTATCAGTTCCTAAAAGTGAACAGCTCACTGCTTTTCCTATGCACTCAGCAAGTATCACAATTCCTGTGAACATTTATAAATGCATATCTGCATAGACCACAGCTCAGGCAAGTAACCCAATCYCCATGTGAACTACATGTCCTGCTGGAGGAATTTTCACTTTAATGTAATTTAAGATATAAATCTGACTGTAAGATAAAATATCTTTTAATTCTTCCAGCTATACCTAAGCCTCCTGATTTCCCTCTCTCCTTGGCACTTGCCACCCTCATTTATTTTCAGACTGGTAATTGCCCCCTTTACATTTCCATCAACAGACCCCCACACATCCAGCCAATCTCCAGATTGCTTTTGCCATGTGTTAGGATTAATAATTAATGAAGCCAGCTGATTGTTCCAAGTGACCCATTATCATGTCAGGGCACAGATGAACTAGAGAGAAGACAGGATTCATTTCTGAACCTCCAATTTCAATATCAAAGTTCAAAATCAAAACACCACCAGCAACATAAATCTATTTCTCTCCAGAGATCTCTTTTTTTTTTTCAGAGCTGGCCAGAACAGTCCCTCCGCCTGGAAAGCAGATATTCCCATGCTCAGGGCTTTTTAAACATAAACTATTTGTTCTCCAGTATGTGGCATTTCTCAGAGCTTTTCTGACATTTAAGTATCATCCAGGTATTTAATGATAATCAAGAAGAGAAAAAGAATGGGAAAGGAAAAGGTATATTAGCATGAAAGATTAAGGGACATGAATATGCATAGCACACTCACAAGAATAAAAAGCTGCTATACAATGGGATGCCACAGAGCAGAGTGGGAGGGCTTCTGTTCATTAAGTGTTGATACAGTGGATTTAAATAAAATTGAATAAAATCCAATTTAAATGCCAGGATAAAAAGCCTTGAACGGCCAGGCAGGGAACAGAATGAATTTCTGTCCCTCAGAGGTCAGATCAATGCCTGACCGACAGCAGCTGCAGATGGTCGGCAGCAGAAGCCTGCAAAAAATGAAGAATTAAATGGTTAGATCAGGTCTGCTGATTCTTTTTAATCCCATTCTTTGCTGTTCCTGTAACATAATATTTATCTCTAGTACAAAAAAACCCCAAACTTATCACAGGTGTCTTAACAGAGTTGGTATCTTATTAATTTGCATCATGTCTCAAACMACCTTAGTCTCTACATACACAATCCTAAAACAGTAGTATTCAATTCTACCAGAATAATTGATACTTCAGCAAGAAGATTGTAAATTCACCYGCTGAGAAAAAGCAAACAAACAAATAAATGACAGCTCATCAATTTATTTGAAGTCATGAGCAAAGCTTCACTGGAGATAGCACTGCACAGCTTATTATCAGCCTGCTGTTAATGCAGGGCTCCCTGCTTTGAGATTATTTAAGGATGACTAACTCATGTTACATTTATTTCCTCTAAACTTGCTCTGGGCTATATGAAAAGCAGGAATCAATTAATTATTTGCAGGACCATTCAGACAGCACTACAAACAAAATTTAGGCTTTCAACACAACACTTTTGTGGAGGGCAATATCACATGAAGTTGTACCACAAGAAATTAAAAAATCCAGAAAGGTAAAATTAATTTTCAATGGGTTATAAAACCACTGAAGCGTTTAAAGTGTGAGAGCAATTTAGATGGAAACATTGATATCTGAAAAGTTAAAAGTGCAGATAGAATTGCATAGGTTTCATTGTTTTCAATCGTGTCTGCTTTCTTCACCRCTCATAATTAATATTTACAGAATTCAAAACCTTTCTTAAGAGCCATTCTAGTGCCTCAGGATCAGTGTTTTTTTCAGCAGATGACTCACATTTTAATCCCTTGCATGTCATGGTAGGGCACAGAAAAGGAGGGTGCTCATATTGTCTCTAGTTGGCTGCACAGCTGAAATGGTGCTGCTGTGACTTCATTGTCCCCAAGGGACTCAGCATGGGCAGCATGTTTTAGTCATGACAGAAGGCACAACCTGTGCGTGGTTATTTAAGGCAATCACTGAATCACTTTTGTGTTGTGCCTGGTATTGATTCACTCCTAACTGCTCTTGGCTTTCAGCAATAATCTCACTTTACCCTGAGATGTCAGGGACTGCACAGGTGGGGACAGCGGAGTCACAGAGTAGCCTCTAAAGTAAATTACATCCTGATAAACATTTTATCACATTACACGTGATAAAACACCCTGAATGAGATACTCCTGCCTTCTGTCTTAATAGAGAATACCGGACCTACTCTTGGATTTCTGCTTCAAAAGATGGGCTGGAATYTCCAGCACATGGATTAGACCTGGGAGCAATCCCATACTTGCTTCAGGAATGGGTAGATGATTTATCAAGCTGCTGCTAGCTAAAACGAGATTATAATTCCATGATACAATGATATCTTTAACATTGTGGTAATAATGCCTTTTACCCACATAAATTAAGAAAACTCTGCAGAAAGTAAAAGAGAGAAGTTTCATCTGAAACTTGGGTGGACAGCACATTTGACGGTACTTATACCCAAAAGGATGCAGGTACATTGTGCTTCTTCTCTGCAGGGAAAAGGAACCAAGATCTCTCCAGGGATTTTCTGAGGAGTTTGCAAAAAAGGCCTTTTTATCATTTGAGAAGAGCAATTACTAAACCACTTCAGCCATGGAGTACCAGCAGCTGTCTATCTTCATTTTTCCTGAAAATGTTAAAAGTGCAAAATGCACTGAGCAGCTGTGGATTATTTATGGTGCCTTTACTACCCATGGTCTCAAATGCACTGTTCCACATTGAAGGAATATGCCTTACCCRTGAATGATCTGTGAAACAGACAGTCCTAGCAGTTCAGTACTGAAAATGGGATGTCTTGGGGGAACAAACAGAGCTGGTGAGAGTGTATTTCAAGTAATAAAGTGCATTCAGTACTAATTAATCTCTAAAGTGACAATATGAACAGACTGGCTGGATCCTCTTTGTCTGGTTATKTTGCTGTGTGCCAACACAGAGCTATTCAGGGATACCAGAGCAGTTTGTTAAGTACATGACTGGGTGGTACATGACTAAAATTTCCTGGAATTACATATGCACTTGACTTTTCATGTACAAAAAATCTGACTCAAACCTGTGCTAGGTTAGCAGTGCCATTCTTCTTGTGCATTTCTCACTTGTGTTTCAAAAAACTGGCTGAAGTTTCTGGCTTCAAGTTTGCAGATTTTTCTCCAAGACAACCATTTTGTTTGCCCATTGCACTGCTACTGGAAGGGGACAGCAACTCTTCCCCACCCGAGATGAAGTAAGGGGAAGAAATAGTCTCAAAAATCAGAGCTGTTGTCATGGAAACCAGAACAAGGATTTTCGAGGCCAAAATGGATGCATTTATAAATCAGAGACGAGGAAAATCCTACCCTTTTATAAAAATACGTTAAGTGGAAAATGTCTTTATCATAGGAAGTCAGATATTTACTAGCTCAACAAATGCTGCAGTGTCAAGCAGTATGTGCATAAATATTTTTTTTTCTATAATACAATATGATCTCATCAGCACCAGTGGTTCATGCATTTGAGAGAAAGGCAGTAGTAGCCATAGAAACAGCCTGCTCTTCCTGAGTGGCAGAAGGTATCGTGTGACACCCACTTTTGGTGGTGGCCTCACACTCTGCCAGATTTGTGGCTGTTTTTGAGTGTCAGAGGGTTTTTGATGCATTCCAAGCCACTGGAACCAGTTTTATTCTGTGCAGCTCCACAGCCTGCAATTGCCTCTGAGAGGAGGTACCTAAGGGAAGGAGATTCTTTCTGCAGGATGGAAATAAAGGGTGGCTCTAGGGGTGCTTGTAGAAACAGGGCTGTTACTTTTCTTCTCTGTGTTGTTAGAAAGCATGTTGCTACAGCACTGCAATAAGATCAGGGCCATTACACCATGTACTCTTTCAGTATTTGTGTGGAGAGATGTACAAGTGAACAACAAACCTGCCTGAGGCCACAGAGCCAAGGACAGACCTTGGGGGAAAAAAAAAAAGGCTTTTTCATTTTTCAATCCCAACCATTCACACAAAGCATTTCACCACTTCACTTTCTTTTCCCGCCACCTTCAATCTCCCCTTCCCCACATCAGCTGCCAGCACAGAGCCCTACCTAAAGGCAGAGCTTGGCTTGGACTCTGATCTCCTGCGACACATTTTCTGTTTAGTGCTGGAAATCGCTGCTTTAAACTGCAACTTGAGCCCTGTCTCGGGGACACAGGCTCTGAGTCACCTCTAGCAGCAGATGATTTACAGGCAGCCCTTCAAAGCTGTCCCAGCTCACTGCTATTATCTTGATCTCACTGGTACCYTCCTCAGTACAAAAGCACAGGTTATCCTCTTGCTTGTTTGCAATGCCTAATTAGGCCCAAGCTGTAAAAAGCCAGGCTGACCTTTAAAGCTCTTTGTACTGGGCAGAAGAGCTGGATTTGCAGTTTAAGACTGCTTGTTGSTAATGATGGTTTCCCTCTCCTGTGATGAAGTACAACTTGAAAACAGAAACCACAGAGAAAGCTGCTGTGTTCTGCTCTGGAGAGCATCTGYGGGGGACACATCTGCCACACGTGTTTAATGAAGGTACTGGAGTACCCACACATGGAGTAAACACTGAGATGGAAGCAGTTTATTGCCCCAACTTCCTCCCACAGCTCATGGCTTCAGCAGGTACCACAGCTGGATCACACAGGAAGCTGCTGCATCACACAGGATCCAGCTGCTGGATCACCAGGTTTCCAGCTTGACTTTTTACACTCTCAGTGCAAAGAACAGGCATTGAAAGGCTGGTTAGCCTCTGACCTGGAAATTCTCTCAGCAGGAGCATAATCTGTGTGATTTAGTGTGARTATCTCGTGGCTTTAAGAGCTGGTGACCTGCAGTTTACAGCCTAATGTCACAGGCAAGTGACAACACTCCATCCAGCTGGATCACATAGGGAAGCTGCTGAAGAACTAGGCTTTTATAGCCCAAAGTTTTGAGAAAAACCAACCTGGAACTTATTGGAGCAATTTAGCAATGCTGAGATGTACAAGGACATGACTGCATATTATATATAGTGTATATATATATACACACACATACACTCCTGGGAAATGCATGAGGCAGGAACAGCTTCCTCTCCTACACTTTGATCTGGCGTCTCACCTTTTCCTGGATACCCTTGGAGCAGAGATCCCAGCACTGAGCAGTCAGCAACAACTGGGTGTTCTCACAACCTGCACTGGTTTTGCTTTGGGCAATAACCATCCCATCGTGGGCTCTGGGTCACTGTGAAAGGTAACCAAAGGCTTTGGACTCTGAGAGACACGCTCCACATCTGGACAGAAATATGGGAAGCCGTTAAAAAGATGAGTTATGGTGGAAAATAAACTGTGATGCACAAACAACAAGAACAAAGAAAGAATGAATAGATCAAATCCAGCCCAGGTGGAAGGGAAGAAGCTGTGTGGGAAAAGGAGCTACACGTAACAAAGCAGGGCACTTGWAGAAACCTCTGAAACTGCAAGAAATTTATTTGTTCCCTCAATGGCTCTTGACATCACAAGCCATGATCATGTTTCCATTACTTATTTTCAAAACTTAAGGGTTTTCCATACAACAGAGGACAAAACACTGGTTTGTTACATGGTGGGTGTCAATACTGCACAGTGCCAAGAAACACAGCTGCCCTGCTGAAAAAGCCTTCCCTCACAAATCTAGGATGTTTCAAGGGGTTTTCTCCCACTGCTTGGAGAAAGAGTCTGCATTCATTAAAGAGGTGAACAAGAGTGAAAATGAGCTCAGGAATGTTACCAGAACTTCCCCATCTCCTACTCAAACATGTTTTTGTTTGCAACACTCAGTGCTCTAAAATTCTTTGATGTTTTTCACCGTGYTTGCACCTCATTGTTTCTGATGGCGGTGGCACTTCCAGGGTCTGGGGTCGGCAGACCAAAYAGTCTGACCCCAAGGAGACAATTGTGATAACACTCTGTGAGGTGACCCATGCTCACAAACAGAACAGAAAGTCTGGGCCACAGTGTCACTGTGTGTAGTGCTGCCCACATTACAATTGAAATAGATGGAATTAAGCTGTGTTCTGAGGAAAYGAGGAAATGAGACCTTCTGTTTCCATCTGCATCCTCTGCTTTCCATCCTGCAGTACTATATATGGAAACAGCTAAAGTTAAATATTTTCTATGGAAGACTTCCTCATTGGAGAAAATACCCTCAACAAATTCTAAAATTCCTTCATAGAAAGCAGACTGTAAAAAAAAAAAAAAAAAAAAAAAAAAAAAAAAAAAAAAAACCACAGAACCAAAAAAAAAAAAAAAAAAGCAAATCCAAAGACAGTTGATATTCAGAATTCTACCATTTGACTCCTTTACTCAGTTACAGGCTTGTTGTATTCCTCTACAGTTTTCACTAAACACAGATTACAAACTTTTGCAAACAAAATAAAAGAGTTGGGTAATGCAGTAAGTAATYTGGAATTTAATTCAAACTAGGCTTGGGCTAAGCAGAAAATAAACAAAAGGGGCTGTGTAGGGTTTCTCAGCACTCGAGGTTGCATATTTGGTGGAAAAGGCTCTCTTGTTAAGGATTGTTTGCCTTGTAGAATTGGCTGTGGTTTATATGAATGTTATCCCACCTGTAAGTACACTTTCTATAATACTGCATGTTCTAATCTCTACCCATAATCACAGAATCAGAGAAKGGTTTGGAGGTGACCTTAAACACCACTAAGTTCCAACCCCAATAATCAGATTCAKCTGTTCACTGCACCCTTTCTCCTTTTATAGAAGAGTTGGTTACCAGCAGCAGAGGGGTTTGTAAAAGGAAGTACAAAGACTTGCAAAACCCAGAACTTCCTTTGTGACTACCTAAGGACTCAGTTTGGGTGAGAATCAGACTTTCTTTTAGCCTTATATGGCAATCCCACAAAAACCCGAAGGCAAATCAGGTGAGAAGCTGTGAAGTTACAGCTCCTACAGCAGCCAGTTACAGGCAGAGCTGAACAACACGGATATAAAAGGCCACGAGGGGTAGGTTTGGAGGATACCTTTTAAAGTCAAAGGAATTTTGTGCTGAGGTCACCTTACAGATGATCAGAGGGCCCAGCCTACCACTAGTTTCATCAAATGCCATTATTGCAGGATTTCACTGTGACTGCAGATGCCTTGTGAAACTTCATGTGTCCATCCAAACAGGAAACACTGAGCCTAATGGCATTAAAAGGGGTGAAATGACTTTTGTGTTCACTAGACCCTAAAACRTGGAAAGGGTCTTTTATAATTTTACTCTTTTAATTCAAATGTGACCTCTTTTGCAATATAATGTAACTGAAATGCTGAGTAATAACTGGGAAGTGAAAAGCATCAGCCGTGTTTCCTCCATGTGACTTACAGCAGGGCTTATCTACACTCCAGGCTGCAAGAGGCTTCAAACTGAATGGCTTGTTTGGACCTCCAGTCCCAATCTCTCTTTCCCAGRAGGTGAACATACCCCCAAAACACCCTGCTGACAAGTGTCTCCGGTGTGATATCACCATTTTTGGAGTTCTCAGATGCCTGTGGCTGAGAGGGCTGAAGTTCTGCTCATTGCATGTGTGAGTGCAGCTAATTATAAGCTCTTTGGAGCAGAAATCCTGTCTGTCTGCACAGTCTTTGGCACAGCAGGATCCCTTTCTCAGCTGGCCCTCAGTGAGAACTCAGTKCGAGGTATGAATCATATCAAAGGTGAATCAGAACGATTCTGAGTCACTGACACCAGAGAGTAACAACCTTAACATATGTATACAAGACTAATGAGCTGCAAAATTTCTCTGTTCCAACTCAAGAGAGGAGAAAAAATAATTTTAAAGAAACTAAAAGATAACTGAGGTAAAAAAGATGTGCTAGATATAAATGCATATAAATATTCTATTTTGTTATCTTGAAATAATTTATTTTAACTGAAGGAGACTTACCTGAACTGAGAGACTTGAACTGAAATGAGGATTACCGGGAACTAAGGTCATCTAAATTTTCTGTGGTCTTGGCAAACTAATAAAACCAAACCTACTCCATTTTATTAAAGAAAAAAYATATAGTCCTTTAAATAAATAGTTCGGGGTTTTGTGGTTTTGTTTTTTTCACTCTGCAATCAAACACACGTCTAACACCAGTTCACAAAATCAGCCACAATTGTTTATAGAACCTTCTTGTGTGTTTTTCCTCTTTTTTATACACCAGTGTATTCTTCAATGTCCTTAAAAGGCATCTTAGTGTATTCTCTCTTTCTGACTGGCAGAAACAAAGCACTCGAGACACTTCACCAGCTCTGCTAAGTAGCTGAAAATACACATGAGGAAGTGACGACTCATTTAAGGAGAGCTGTGAATTGCTGCTCTTACGCACCAGGTTTCCAGCTTGACTTTTTACAGTGCAAAGAACAGGCGTTGAAAGGSTGGTTAGCCTCTGACCTGGAAATTCCCCCAGCAGGAGCATAATCTGTATGATTTAGTGTGAGTATCTCGTGGCTTTAAGAGCTGGAGTTTACAGCCTAATGTCACAGGCAAGTGACAAACTCCATCCAGGAGCAGCAGGAAGCTCGGGTTAGACTGAGGGGCAGRGCAAACAAACCCACAGCTCACAGTCAGCTCTGTCACAAACGGGCAAGGCTTGAACAAAAGAGGATAAAYTGGAGCTAAGCCAGGCCAAGTACCTTTCAGTAGCTTTTGACTGATTCTGGAGAAAAAGGGTCTTGAAATCATCATTTCTTTGTGAGGATGATACTGGTCAATCAGAATTAGCTGCCCGGTTGTCAGTCTGAGTGCAAGGTCAGCAAGACTAGAAWCTCAAGTCTTGTATCTCCAGACTGAAAAGAAGTCCTACAGAAAGAGATAAAATATGAAACACAACAAATAAAACAAACATAAAAATCCAATTGCATGTGAAGCAATACATCCACAGAAACACTAACCTTTAAAAATAAATTAAAGAAGAAAAAGTTAACTTAAATGAAAAAACTTTGTTTTTCTCATCGTGCACATTTCACTTTTTTCCTTGGGCATCATCTGAAAGTTCATTATCACTGATGGAAACCAAACACACAGCAGACTTTTTCCAGAACCTGCTCATGTAGCCCAGGGAGGGACTCCCACCAAGAACAGAGTTTTGTCCTCACGGTCATTGYGCAGAGTTAACAGGAAAGGGATAAACCAGTTTATGACACAGGYTTTACTTCTAACACACAGTGTGTAAACGGGGGAATCCAAACCCGCTCRGAGCCCGCAGTGTGGGAACTTCCTAAACATGCGATGCCATCGTGTGGGCAAAGACATCTCCAGCAGTTTCCAGAGGAATGTCATTGAATCCTGGAACGTTTYGAGCTGTTTTGAGTTAAAACGGTCATCTCGACCCTGCTACGGGCAGGGACACCTTCCACTAGCCCAGGATATATTCACATCATATGAACATGCCATTAATTATTTCATTTTCACTYGCTATGTGCTGACCCTGCTGAAGGAGCTGGGTAACTCCGGTGCCTCTAGTGGTGATCAGAGAGAGTCTGAAACAGTATCCACCCTGGAATTCCRGTCAATCTGTTTCTGAGCTGGCAACAGGAAGACTAATCTACAGGTTTTTGTGACATTTTGCATCTGTAAAGGTTAAAGAAACAACCTCACAATTAAAAAGTGTGGTTTAAATTTATCAAGATTTTTACTCATTCTTGCAAAAGAGCAAAACAGTGGGAGCTCTGCATGGTTAGTGCAGACAGAATCACAGATTGTTGGAAAGGACCTTAAAGCTCATCTCATTCCAACCCTGTCATGGTCAAGAACACCTTTCACTAGACTAGCTCAAGGTGCTCCAAGCCCCATCCAATCTGGTCTTGAAAACTTCCAGGGATGGGACATTAATAACTTCTCTGGGAAACTGTTTTTTCCCCCTATATTCTCTTCTTTTGTACATTTCTGCTTTCTGTTGAAAACACACCGATCAGACGATAATTAAATAAGTTAAATGCCAAAGCTGCTAACCTGTTCCACGGTACTTTGTTGCAGGAACACTCACAATACCAGATCTGTGTGAATTTGCAGATTTGTGTGAACTTCCCATCTCTGGAAGGAGAAGGAGGCTTCACACTGAGCTCAGGCTGTAAAAAAATCAACCAGAGTCAGACAAAGCATGGACAAAAATGATGTCATGGCTCTGAATATGAAGGCCTTGGTGTGCGGTTGGAACCAAACCCTGTAGCTGAAAGAACAAGGAGAATAATGCAAATGGGATGAAAAGTTGCCAATCTGAAAAAGAAAGTGAGCWGTGGGACCAGAGTTTTGCAATCACTGAGGTTATAATTTTTTCTCCCAGGTCTTCACACGTCTRATTGAAGGCATGGCCAATCCTTGTCAACTTGCATTTATCTCTTAGCCCATGTACAGCCTTTTTACCTCTCAGCTTCAGACCAGCTTGATTTTGCCAGTCAGGAGACAGAAACTGAATCTATTCATTGAGGAATTGTTGTGCTTTCCCTCCACTCCTCACTGCCATTGAAACCGACCAGAGCCAGAGCGTTTACCCTGAAAGTGACCTGTGTGTGTGTATTTACTACACACAGTGTTATTTACTACACACAGGCACACCCAGCTTTTCCCTTCCCAAAGCCATGAGCTGTTTTCAGCAYAGATCAGGGCCAGCAACACCTTTCTGGGACCTTCCCAGGATAATTTCTGGGATGGTTTTTAAAATGCTTCAGCACAGGGGACCTGCCACCTCAGCCCTGACACGAGCTGCGAGGGGTGGTTGCTGTGTCCCAGCTACAGCTCTGAATTTTTACTCTTTTTGAAACACTTTTTAGGGCCAGGGAGGCTGAGGGAAAAGGGATGCCTCGGGAAGAAGGGTCCCCTCAGGGAGGAGGGTTCCTGGAAAAGCAGGGTCCCCTCARGGAAAAGGGTTCCTGGAAAAGCAGGGTCCCCTCAGGGAAAAGGGCTCCTGAAAAAGCAAGGTCTCCTCAGGGAGGGTGGTTTCCTAAAGGAGATTTTCTCTCCAGGGAAAAGCGTCCCCTCAGGGTGGACGGTCCCCTCAAAATGGAGACTTCCCTCAGGGCGGAGGGTTCCCTCAAAAAGGAGGTAAATGTCCACTCAAATAGGAGGGTTTTCTCAGGGAAAAGCGTTCCCTTAGAGAGAAAGGTCCCCTCAAGGCTGAGGAAGCCCTGATGGAGGCGGGGTGGCCGCGCTCTCGCTGTGTCCGGAGCTCTCAGGCTGCCTCCTCRCCGCCCGCCTGTCCCCTMYGGACCGCGGGGGCAACATCGCTACYCCYCGCCTTCCCTGCCTTCCTCCACGCCTTCTCTGCCTTCCTCCACCGCTCCCCTGCCTACCTCGCTCCGCCCGTCCCTCCCCGTGGCCGAGGGCCGGCCCCGCGCTCCGCCCCGGCCGTGCGGGCGGAGGTGCCGGATGGCGCCGGCCGGGCCCGGGGCGGTGACACAGCGCGGGGGCCATCGGGGTCTATCGAGGCCCGGGCCGGTGTCACAGCGCGGGGGCCATCGGGGTCTATTGAGGCCCGGGCCGGTGTCACAGCGCGGGGGCCATCGGGGGCAATCGAGGCCCGGGCCGGGGCCGGTGTCACAGCCCGGGGCCCATCGGGGCCGGCCCGCCCTGCCGGTAAGCGAGGGGCGGGTGGTGGACTCGGCCCAGCCCCAGCCTCGTCACCGGGATGGGGCGGGAGCTGCTGCCGCCGGCTGCGGAGGATGAGCTGGGCRTACCGGGAATAAACCCATCAGAGCCCCCTTTTCGGTGCTTAAATTAACAACATGTCCACGGTCTGTTTTTAGGTTATAGTGGTTTCCATTCAGTCCTCGGTGTTTGCCCCACGATCGGCATCTTCCTCAGGCAAACGAGGCTTTAGGCCTGAAGGTGAAGCAGCCGCAACCCGGCCTCTTGTCTACGGTAAACAAAGTTAACGACAGAAATACTGCATTGGGCTCAGCAGTGTGTCCTTCAGAAAGAAGGACTGTGTGATGGGTTCGTCTACAAAGCAGAGGTGTCAGGAAGGATATGGAATTTACAGAAAAAAACCCTGCAAAATGATGTTTTTGTTCCATATCTGATATTTTTCATATTGCCACCCCAGGCTGGTGTCTTCCCCAGGCAGGGGGGAAGGCTGTTGGCAGTGGTGGCCGTCACTGTGGTCGTGGTGGAGTTTGGGGTTTCAGGCACTGTTAGGTCTGTGCTGTGCTGCTCCAAGGAGAAGGGCAGAGCAYGTGGCCCAGACAACACTAAAAATCTATCTGTAATGCAGGTGATTCCTGGGACATTCAGAGAAATAGCTGTACCACTAAAAGTGTAAAACAAAGAAACCCCAAACCAGCCCCCCACCGCCAGCTTTAATTCTRTGGGTACCAGCTCCCATTGGTTGATTTATTGGTTTCATATAAATCTGTGTGATTTTAGTAGGTCTTGAGTTGTGTTCCTAAATGTTTTTGTTCCTTAGTTTCAAATTATTTTTATAGTTTGTCCATGAAAAAACCCACTCTTACGTGATTTTTCAGAGACTTTGCAGTGATGGTGTTTTAGTACCACATCGTATTGGCAAACTTAGGTTCAGTCCATTAATGCACCAGAAAGATGCAGCATAATCTGTCATAACTAATCCATTATCAGGCTTTTCCCTTCGTGTTAGGGATGTAATCCAGCTGTCAAACTCACGGTCACTTTGTGTAAACTAATTTTACCATCAGATCATATTGGTTTTTCCATTTGATAGGGACTTGACTGAGGTTGGCATTGGTGGCCAGGGTGGTTTTAGCCAAGAGCTGTCAGACTGTCAGCTTTTAAAGCACAGTTACTGTTCACAGRTGTTCTCCAGGTTCATTAAGCCTTGGTGAATACAGAGACTACACAGTAGTTTTAATAGTTTCCTGTAAGGCTGCTAGTTTGCTCTTTTTGTAAAGCTTGCACTGGTATGTCAGTCTGTTTGATGTGTCTTTCATGGCCTTTGTGATACCTTTCTGTATTTAATGTTTCTTTTGATTTTTTTTTTCTCTTTGCTTCAGGTTGAAAAGATGGGGAATGCTGAAAGCAATGCCTATCAGAATCACCTTTCCAGATTTCTTCCTGAGGAGCAGTCTGACATTGATGGACTGTTTGACACCTTATCAGGATCCAGTGGCTCATCTGGAGCAAAAAATGCCAAAGCTGCCAAGAAAACTGTGACTCTGGCAGCACTACAGGTAAGACAGTCTGTTATTCATCATAAATCTGGGATGTAGTGCATTGAACAGAATTCCAGAAATAAACTATAAAGATGTGGTATTTTTTAAGGATTGCTCATCTCAATTTAATTTTTCATATTTTGGGGCAGGATGGATATTTAACTTTTTCTTGCAATTTAACCAGAGTAATGACTTTCAGGTTTGCATTTATCTCTTAAATGGCACTTTTGGGTCCATTTGCAGTTTTCCTAATTCTGAAGTAAGTTAGAGTGTATGGAAATATTTTCACAGAGACCTGAAAAATGGGAAGAATATTTTTACCCCTGGAGTCTGTAGTGTGGGATCATTTACAGATTGTCTTGAGGAGCTGTCACAAAGTCAATTTTTATTTGGTTATGCCTGTCTCTCTTGACATATCACTCTCTCTAATCTCTTCACTTGTACTAAAAGGAGAGAATTCAATTTGACTTGATTAAGCTGTGGCTCCCTGTTTTAGCTAATTAACATGCATTATGCTTCTGATTAACTTTGCATTCATTTTCTAATCAAGAAAAGAGAAAAATGAGTCATTGGGATCCTTAATAACTTCAGCTAGTCAGGAACTAAGTGGCCAAATGAATGTGGTGGTAAAGTGCAGTTTGATGTATATTACACAGATAATGGAGTCCAATTAAAGCTCATTGAAAGCAGCAGGTTATTTTAAGGTGTTCAGCAATGCCTGTGCATACAGACCAGCTTCAGCCTTCCTGCAGCCTGGCTGGCTGTGAGCTGCCACCAATTTTTGGAGCACCAAGTTTGGAAATGATGTTCCTGCTGCCTGATTTTTCAGCACTAGTTCATCCACTGTCCTTGGTGCCTGTTAATTGTTTGGGACCTGGCAGAAGTTCTCTTTCTAGCTTTTCCCCARATCAGTGTGATCTTTAATGAACATTTGCCTTTTTCCTTCCTGCCCTTTTGTTTGCCAGTTTAAATTAAAATATTTTGGAAGACTTGCTGTAGGTGCAGGGAGAATGGCAATGGAATTTCTGCCTTGTAGGTGACAATGCTCATGCCTGGACTGAGATGGGACAACAACAATCTGGTACCASTGGTCCCAAACATCTGGACTAGGACAGGCTGCACTGCATAGCTTGGGAAGCAGGTGGAGCAGGAACCTCTTGATAATTTCATGAAGCCTTTTTAAAACAAGGGTTCTAAGCTGTCAGAGGTGTGAGTTAGATGGTTATTAAGGTTTAGATTCCTTTTTTACACACCTCCTTTTTTTCACACCCCAGGCCCACTCTTTGGAATAGCTAGAAGCAAAATGAAACAGCTYAGTGAAGTGGTGGGACTAGGTAGGGAGTAGGCAGGTAAATCAGCAGTGTGAAGTAAAAAACCCTTCAGTATAATGTTTTAGTTGTGTTCCCTGCTGCCTCTCCCACTTGAGGCTCCTAGAGGATTTTTAGAAAGCCTCTCAAAGGCAGCTGTACCCCCTGTGAGCATCCCTCCCTATCTGTGGAGCACTCTGATGTGATGCTGTGGCTGCTATTTCTGCTGCTGGAATCAATGGGAGCTGTGGCACTGACGTCAGTGCCAGCAGCACAGAGCTCAGGGTGTTGGAGCTCTCATGCCCAGCAACAGCCATTAGCAGCAAATAGCAGCCGCCCAGGTGGCTTCCCAGGAGTGGTATTGAGCCAGAATCAGCAATAGCAGCTCCCCTGAGTGGAGCTGCAGTTGGGCTTTAGGCACGTGGGGCTCCACTGATTTCAGCACAGTCCCCACTGAGCTACAGCCCGTGTGGAAGAGTCAAGTCAGGTCCTCAGCACACCTCTGTGCACAGTGAGGACACTGGGTAATCACCCCCTCCTCTGTGCATGTACTAGAGATGATTTATTTTTAAACTCTGTAATTATCTTGAACACTTTGAATCCAGAGTCAGATYTTTCCCACAGAGCTGTGATGAGTGATGATATATTCCAGCTAGATTTCAGTTCAAAGGGCCAAACATGCAGTCCAGATGAATAAGTGCTGATTTTGATGCTCTTTAACACCAGGGATGCTTTTTAAAAATCAGGTGGTCTGTGCTTCAATTAGTTGCTATGCAGGGGGAAATTTTCCAGGAATRTTTTTACACGTGTATGTGGGGTTAAACACTGCCTTGAGGCCAAAACTGCAGCTCACTTAAAACTTTGCTTTTAAGTGAGCTGCACTATCAAAAGCAGAATTAA
This sequence comes from Cardinalis cardinalis, assembly GCA_014549065.1. Classification (NCBI taxonomy): domain Eukaryota; kingdom Metazoa; phylum Chordata; class Aves; order Passeriformes; family Cardinalidae; genus Cardinalis; species Cardinalis cardinalis. Next base: position 1,857,509 of record JACDOX010000133.1, read on the forward strand.
AACACAATTTTGAATGTTTTACTGGCAGAGCTGTAAACCTTTGCACCGGAGTTATCACCTAGAAGCCCTTTGCTAATATCCTATTAAGACTTCACGGTGTTGACTTTTCTGAAKCCCATGGTGTTTCTAGAAAACAGTATCAACCTAAATCACTGAAAAAATCGCTATAAAAATAGAGATTTTTAGTTTTTCTCTTGACAAAGCGCTTCTTTGACAAAAATTTATKGCTGATATTACATACTGTATGTCAGGACAGATTACCTGGAACACRTCAGTTATTCCTCATTTGTGAAACGCGCTCTTTGCTGTTTCTGTCACTGCAGGCACACACCCGGGAGCCCCTGCCAGAGGCAATGACTGCTCGGTTGTACAATGGAATGAAAAGCATTGACCTGCCTGGCAAATCAGCTGGGCTCAGTGAACAGATTGCTAAGGAGCAGTTTGTAATTTTTATGTCAAACCTCTTAAAAGGGAACGCAGATGAGAAGATTAGCATCATAATGAGAATGATCGCCAAGACRGGAGGGCCTCTGAAGGGCAAACAAATCCAAGAGGTAAACAAGCAGTTAAATGTGTCTTGGGGGGACAGTAAGAGAGCAGAGCTGTGGTTAAGAGCCAGCAAGGGCTGTGGGGTGGCTGGTGCTTCTGGGAACTGAGTAAAATKCTTTCTAGAGCTTTAGTTGCAGGATCAACCGTGTAACTTTTGAGATATCACAGAACAGTAATTCACTAGCAGCTCCTACACTGCAAAACTTGACCTTCCCCTCCTTCTTTCATTCTCTATTTTATGGAGGTGCTTTGTGAAGTGACATGTATGAAGCAACTTGAAAAAGGATCCCTTTCAAGGCCTATGACACTGAAATAGCATTTCTGTAGTTCCTGACTTGTCATGGCAGGAGATGTTTCTGCCTTTGGGATTACAGCGTCACTACTGCTTGACTTTATCTTCAGACAGTCCTTTGAAGCTCTTGGAAATTTCACTTAAATACCAAAATGGGGATGTTTTAATCTTTTAAGTTCACAGAGGATCTCATCACATCTGTAGTCCATGTACTGAGCTACAGGAAGGARTTGAAAGGTTGGAGTTTGGAGAATACAAGGGATTCTTCAAGTGGAGTCAAAGCTTTGGCTTCTGAGCTGCTCTCAGAATTGAAGCTTCCAGGTAAGCAGCCCTGATTCAGCTTATCCCAGAGCTTGTGTAATCAGTGATCTCATGAGAATTTCTCTCTTTAGGTCACATCTTTGAATTTTAAGGGTGCGACCAAAATTTCAAACCTAGTACTTAGAAAATGACATTGGAATTTTATTTATTTAACCTTACCATCTTTCTCCCCTAAATTCAGATGAGATTTGATCTGAAATCCTAGTTTGTCATGGAACATGTGTATTTCACAAATACCTGACTTGCAAATATGAGAGGAATGGGCATCTAAATAATATTCATTTAAATAAAATTTATCATGTATTTTTGGCTATGTCCTTTTATAAAGCATAGGTCTATCTTTGCACTGTTGTAATAACAGATCTTGCTGTCTTGTAAAGAACACTTCCAGAGTTGTAGCTCAAAGTCTGTTTCTAAATCGTGACAGCCCAACCAAAGAATGMCACAGGTAGAGGTTTCTCAGTTCTATGGTTGCATTTGTTTAATTTGTTTAGTGAAGTTGACACTGTACTGTTCCTGACTCCTTTCATATGTGGTTTTCTGTCCATTATCAATAATGGACTATTATGTTTACACTTAAAAATCACCAGATTATTTTCCAGACAGGAGACTTACTCCTCTCCCTGCGTGTCTTMTTCTTCAGATGGGACAAAACCCGTGGGTTCTCAGCTGCTGGAGACAAGTTTTGACCAAAGTGTTATTGAGGACTGGGTGTACCGAGTTCCCCAGATCTCAGTTTTCCTCAGTGTTGTCATCAGGCAAGGCCTCCACGTCCTGCATTCCCTCCCAGACCAAACCAACGACATCCTCAACCTGGTTCCTCACTGCAAAGGCATCAAGGGAAGAGGAGTTGTCAGTCTCTTTGACATCCCAGCCATCATCTACATCAACTCCCACCTGCCTGCAGAGATGCAGCACAAGTGGCAGCTTTTATTTTCCTCCAGGCTCCACGGGGAAAGCTTCTCACAGCTCTGTGCCCATATAGTGAACAAAGGTCCTTGCATAGTGATCATAAGGGACTTGGATGGTTYCCTCTTTGGTGGGTTTGCATCTCACTCCTGGGAGGTGAAGCCACAGTTTCAAGGTAAAACTCATTTTCTTTCTTTAGTATCCCTGCTAAATTCCCTGGTTTTTGTACAAGCACAATAATCCTGTCCCCTTGATGGATACTGTCCCTTTAATGGCACAAAGTGTTTCTTACACTTCCAAGTGAATTTCTCTGTGGCAAAAATAACACTAATTTTCAAAGAATATAAAACACATGCAGAGTTATTCTTAGCATGACAGTCAGGCATGTTGCTGATTAATATTTATAGTTTTTTATTTGATAAGGCTTTTAAAATTGCAGGACTTACTGACCACAGAACAAGTTTTCAGGGAAATCTACCAAGCCCTGTAGCTGCTTAGGTTGAAAATTAAATGAAAATGAATGAAGTAGATCACAGATGATGAATTAGTGTCTAAACAATTTGACCACAGGATGGCAGTCCTCCATCAGGAAGGAACACCTGAGCCTCCTCTTGCCATTTGTGCACTGTCTTTGTTCCCCTTGTAAAATCCAGCAGSCAGAGGATTCTTTGGGCAAGCTAAACTTCTTGTTCCCTTAAAACTTTGAGGGAGAAGAGAGGGTTTTTGAAGAACCCTTTGGAAAGAATGTTTGTGGTGGATTTGTGAAAAAAAATCATGGGCTATGRGTATTTAGTGTTGCTGGGAATCCTCACTCTGGCTACATTGGAAACTCAATTCATGTCCTAAATGAGTATTTGAAAATTACCATTTCAGACAGTTGGTATAATATTATTTTACACTGATTACACATCAATTTCCTTGTATTTTTTCCTGATAGAGAAACATCCAAACCCTACAGGGCAAGCACAACACAGGTGCCTGTGAATCCTGAACTGGGCATGGTGAAAATTGCTTTAAATCATTGACTCTGCACTGATTTATCTATCAGTGTAGTCAGAACTAGGGATGTCTGCATTCAGTTTGTACAGATCTGTCAGCTGGCCAGTGTTAGGTGATATGATGCAGTCTGGGGTAGGTGACATTGTGACATAATGTCCTAGYGGTGCCTCTGACTCTGCCCTTGATCACAGCCTGTAGTTGCATTGATTTTTGTGACTGCACAGAGTTCACTGAGAATAAAATACAGATCTAAATCTTCATGGGGAATCTGCTGGCTTTCTGAGATGGCAGCTGCTGTCTTTGAATTATTCAGCTTAAATTATTTTCTCTAATTTATTTGTTAYTGCTTGACCTCTTGTCTGACCTGAGGTGCTTCTCTGTTTGCAGGTGACAACAGATGCTTTCTGTTTTCTGTTTTCCCCACTCTGGCTGTATACACGTACACAGGGTACAATGACCACTACATGTATTTAAACCATGGCCAACAGACTATGCCAAATGGACTTGTAAGTATTCAGAAATGATGATTTGGAAATTGGATTTGTGGCTGGCGTTTGGAAGTGTTTTGTGGGTTTTTTYCTTTCTGAGAGCAGATTCATTTCACTTGTTATTCTCTGAGGAAATTTGCATGCCTGAAGCAGCACAAAACAGTAATCTGTGTAACTGAGGATTCTGCTCTCCCTGCCACAGCAACTGCTTTTGGAATTATGGAGGAGAAATCCCAGCAGGATGAGAGTGCAGACATTGCAAGTAGCTGCTGCTGCTGTGTGATGACAGTGGCAGGAGCTACTCCTACTCAACTTCACAAATGAGCTCTCCAGATGCAGAGGAGTTTCTACAGAGCTACAACACACTACCTGTCCTGGAAATACKTTACAGTTTTGGAGCATTATGTGCCCATAACTTTGAGAATTTCCAGCAGGCTGGAATTAATTTGCTCTAGAAAAAGTGAATAACATCAAATTACATTATTGGTTTCTGTAGATACTTTCCTAAATGGAAAGGAGGCAGCAAACCTTAGCACTGCCACTCTGTTTGAAATGGAACTGTTAATAGTCAATAAACAAAAGCCAGGAGCTTAATTTCTGGCACAAGTGACAGATATTTGTATTCTGTGAAGCACAGAGGTAGGGCAGTATCACTCAGATAAAATTTTAGTTGCATTCAAGAATAATTGATGTAGGTATCCCCTTTTATCGCCTACCCACAGAAGTGTGGCATAAATACTGACCACAGCTGCTTACTCCCATGTTTCCTGACTTTCCCATCTGTTTCCCTGTGCAGGATGTGTTTAATGTGCTGGTTTCCTCCACAGGGTATGGGTGGGCAGCATGGCTACTTTGGGCTCTGGATAGACAGTGACTATGGGAAGGGCCACAGCAAAGCCAAACCTCGCTGCACCACCTACAACAGCCCCCAGCTGTCAGCCAAAGAGGATTTTACACTGGATGCCATGGAAGTTTGGGCAGTGGGAGAYGCCCCTGAGAGTGCAGGGGTAGGTGAAATTGTGAATTGAACCTGTGAAATTGTGTCCTGGTTGGAACAGAAGATGTGAATGCAAAGCTCATGGTTGTAGTTTTCTGTTTAAACACTGTSTCTCCATTTTTGTGAATATTTTCTTTACCCTGGCCCTGTGGTGCCATGTGTTTTSTAGCACCAAATAGCAGAACTGTAGTGGAATTATTGAGGTTGCCACAAGAAAGGATATCAGGAGCCATGAGGTGATAGAGTCAGAATAGCAGTACTTTGAATTTCAAAAGGTATTTTTAGTAGTGAGGAATGGTCTCTGGGAGGAGCCTCCTTGGAGGGGCTCAGTAAAACCCAGAGTTTCTAAAAGCACTGGAAATTCTCAAGTAAAGTCTAATGTGTAGTTCAAGAAGAGACCCAAAAGCTTTCTTTATCAGTAACTTTAAATTTACTTTTGCTTTACCATGAATTTCTGTGAATAGATTTATGCCAGTCTTTCTGCATATGGTTTAGTTTTGGGAATGAGTAGAAACCCTGTCTGCAGTCTCCTCTATCCCTGAAATTTATTCTCCTATTAAACTGTCTGGTCTGTACAGTTTGGTGGGGTTTTAAAATTTATTTCTTTTTAATTTTTACTTCTTTTCATACTAAATTCATGTACCCTGACTCCACTGGACATGTAGCATTAAGTAGAAACAGAGCAAACTGTTTACAGAAAATGTTGAATTGTAACTGGATCTCTTCTTTAAAAACTTCACATCAGCACTTCAGACTGAGGTGGGGTTAACCAGGATGTCCTGGATGGCTTGTAACCTGAATAAACTTGAAATAGCTCACTGYCATCTTAGGAAAAGTTTATGGCTATTTTATGTAGCTGCAGCAATAAAAATAATTTGATGTATTTGTGAGTTTTGAAATTGGAAACACATCTTCTCCATTGTGCCAAGCATGCAGACCACATCGCTTACAGACTTTTGAGTTGTCCCTTCCCTGTAGCCTGATACTGACCCTGTAAGTTGACTGTATTTTATTTTGTTTTGAAGAAGAAAGGTAAGAAGAGTATCCTGGATGTGGATCCTCAGGCTCAGGCCTTGCTGGAAATGGCTGGGAAAAGCCGACAGAGCGAGGGTCTGCGGGAGCCCCTGGAAGAGGATGAAGGTGATGATGATGAGAACTAAAGGAGCCAYAGTAACATGTAAAAACTTCACTTCTGTTTTCTTCAAGTGCTGGTGATGTTCCTTGGACAAGATATTTTTTCCTTTTTTTTTCCTCCGTGAATGTACCTAATTGTCTGGGACAAAGCTTAAGCCTTGTATGTGTGTAATATTTCAGTGTAAAGCACTAATCTGCCTGAAGGGTTTTGTTTGGGGAGGACAGAAAAATTACCAGGGGACATAATCATTAGGCATGGCTGAGCTGCAGCTGAATATGAATCTGCTTTCATTCCCCATAGATCATGTCTGCACACTGAATTAAAAGCAGCAGAAGTTATTGACAGTATGGTTTTCTGTCCTGGAGAATTGATATGTACATAGTTATATATTTATAAAACCTGTTCCAGGCACTGATTAAAGCTCTTATACCTCAACTGCACATATTTATTTGCATGCAATGAAATTAGTCAGCAAAGCCTACAAACTGTAACTATGTCTTACACTGCTGAACACAGAATAGTCCACATGATGCCATATGAAGGGTGCTATAAATCTGCATTGCTTCAGTTAAAGCATTAAATTTCAAGCTTTCTAAGTCAGATTTTCAGCAGGTGATTCCATGTGAGCTGTAGGATGTTACACACCAACAAGTTTTACAGTACTACACTACCCCTAGTGCAGCTCTCTTCATCTGTTTCTGCAGAAACTTGTCTGTTGCATTTTAAACTCAGACCAGAATCATTGGAGCCATATTTATCCTAAAAATACCTCCAGCAGAATTCTCTAGAGAAGGTACTTCAGTAGCCTCATGAGACTGGAGTAAAAGATCAGGCTGTAAAAAAGGTTGAGTAAGAAGCAGCCACACTTAGTTGAGGATAGGATCTGCAGATACCTTGTGAAAGAARTAAAAAGCAGGGTTATGTCTGTGAAATGTTTAAAGAAGATTGCTGTACACTTTTATTTCCACATAATGAATCATTACTCTGTTATGGAAAAGGATCCCCACAATGTGAAATGCAGTTGTTGGGGTTTGTGCTCTGTTTTGTGACTCTTCACCAGYTGGCAGCAGTTTTGTCAGGTCTCTTATACTCAGGATTTTTTCTACTTGAATTAGTTCCCATCTCTCAGTAATCATTAGTTTGACCTTGCTAATTTACTGTGTGTAATTAACTTGTCAAAAAGAACCCTGATTTCTACCAGGGGCTGCAATTTCTCAGCCACAAGTGTTTGGTTATCAGTGTCTCTGACTGTCAGTTTTTCTCCTGAGGAAAAGGACTGTGTCCAGTCCCCTTTGTCCTGGCATGAGTTTGTCTTTGCAGCTTAGAGAAAAACAATAGAATTCTATAATTTCTGCTCATGTGGCCTTCCTTAAAATTCTTTCCCTTGRTGTTTTCTTGTATGAGATTTTTCCCCCACCTGTTGTTTTTCATAGGGAGCCAGATTTGAATATTCTGAACAATCTGCACTTGTGCCTTAACATARATCTCGTTTGTAAAAATTATATTAAACAACATGAATTTAGTTTTGAAAGGAGAGCATGAACAAATCACTCCAGCCAGGCATCCTAGGACTCAGCTGTGTGTTTTGTGGAGTACCTGAACTAATGCTTGGGGYATTTATATGCTCTTAGTTCCAGTACAGAGCGTGCTGGGAAAGGCCTGGRAGAATGTCCTTTTATGCTGTACTTGCTTAGAGAAACCAGATAATCTCCTAAGTTTGTAACACACAGAAAAAATAAGCATCAGAACAATTGCACTGATACTTTTGTATAGTTYTCTTCTCTATATATATTAATAATACTAAATTTTACGATGTAAGGAGTAGTAAGTACATGATGCTGTCTGTAAGTGTGGTGATAGCAGCTTTTGTTTGTGCATTCTCAAACTCCCACCATGAGTCTCAGAGGTCTTTTTCACTTAGCAGTGACTAAGCCTATTAAACACTCCCATGTAGATGGCATACAGGATGAGACAGTTGAATTTCTGCTGTTAAACATAAAATAAACAGCTAGGCTTTATTTTCCTTCCATTACAAGGCAGAAGCTTGTTTTTGAGAACTGAAACCATCTGAAAGGGTATAAAAAAACCCTCTGAATTGTACAAAGCTACTCTCCACCAAAAATATTTCAGTGGCCAGGTTTTCTTTGATTTTTAATGAGTATTAGTAAAGCTGTTTCTTTCTATATTATGAACCCAAAATATAATCCTGTTTGAACTTCATCTTGTGGCTATCAGCATAGCAGTGTGACCTCTGAAATTGTAGTTTTTGGACAAGTTTGTGTCTGAGACTCTTCCTCTTCACTTTGAAGGCGTTAAGCTGGGGCAAGAAGAAAACTGACACTGGCACTTGAGCAAATGTCTCAGTGAAGCATATTTGCTAGGACACCACTGATCCAACCAGCAGATGGGATTATATTCCAAATTGTTCTTTAAATGTAAAAGACAGGCTTGGGAAAGACTCAATTTTTATTTTAACCTGAACCTAATGATTAAGAAATCTTTATGCTCATGCACCTAAAAATGTCCAGAAAGCTTTTGTCAGCAGTGAGCTTAGCTGTGATCTGAACAGCTCAGTCCCTTTTGTGCAGTTTTGGCCCAGCTGCAAGGCCCAACATCCCTGCTCTGTTCCTGACTCATCTTTACTCTCAGGCTCTTTGGAAACGAGTCCCTTTCCCATTAAATCCATCCTCTGCTGAGCATTGGGTCTGATCAGCCTTCCCTTGTTCTCCTCTCAGTCACACAGGTACAAAAACTGACAGCTGAGGGTTGGCACTTCAGCTCCCTGCTCCCCACAATTTCCTTGAAAGWCTTGCTGAGTCAAGCCTGGGTATCTGGGAATCCACAAACACTACAGATTGAAGGAAAAGAAATGCTTCAGGRCAGGTTTTTTCCACTCTTCTAGTGAAACATTAAAGGATGTGTCTAAATCATGAGTCTCACTCAGATACTTGTCAGTAACATTTTAAAATGTAGATTTTATTAATAAAAATGATTTTGATTTAAATAAATAAAATTTCARTTTATGCATAATAAATTTTTCTGTACAGGCGTGAAACTCTTCTTTTGTCCAGGACTAGCTCAGCCTTCTGGAATACAGATCATTGTYACAAAAATATACCTGCTCTTGGTTTAAAAAAGGAGCCACTCTGGGGGTTTCTGCAGACAGCTCACATGSAGGGGGTAGAAGAGTCTCTGGTGTAAGGACTGTTGGTACAGCTGCACTTGAGTACCTTCAGGAAGGATGTGTGGGTGACAAAGCCGTGGATTGGGATTGTCACAGCTGTGTTCCAGGTGTATCTCAGAGCAGTCTCAGTCAGTTGTGACATCCCCTGGTGTGCTTTGGGGGGCAGCAGTGGTGGATTGGGATTGTCACAGCTGTGTTCCAGGTGTATCTCAGAGCTGTCTCAGTCAGTTGTGAYRTCCCCTGCTGTGCTTTGGGGGGCAGCAGYGGTGGATTGGGAKTGTCACAGCTGTGTTYCAGGTGTATCTCAGAGCWGTCTCAGTCAGTTGTGATGTCCCCTGGTGTGCTTTGGGGGGCAGCAGCGCTTTTCACAGAGTTTGATGAGCTCGGACACCACGAACACTGAGGAAGCCAGGCCGGTGAGGAACAGCAGGTCTGGGAGAGGAGGGAGTGGAGGTGAGCTCAGCTGGGCAGGAATCCCAGCCCAGAGCTTCCCTGCAGCTGGAATTGGGCTGGTGAGCCCCTGTGTGCCCTCGCTGTGCCCTTGCCAGCTGAGTTAGGGACGCCACTACAGCAGACAAGGGCCATCCATAGCTGGGATGGTCCCCTTGGAGGGTGGAAACAGGAATTATCCTGTCCCCTGCTTATAACACAGCCTAATGCAGATGGAACACGGTGTGGTAGGCTGCAATTTGCTGATTGAAATTAAAATCTCTGTTGCATTTCAGCTGGGAAACTGAAGTTTAACCCAGCTCTTTACAAAGGGAGTGTCTGCATAATGATCTGAGAAATATCATCATACAGAGCTGGAAAATCTTGGTATGTCTCAATTTACTTGCATTTGTGTGCAGTAAATCAATATTCAGATTGTAAGCTGGGGTAATATGAACTAGTACTACTATTTGGGTACAGCTCTGTGTAAATACACAGAGATTGGAGCTGTTGGTTGATCTCCCCTACCAGTGATGTGCTGGGAGCTAACAGAGCAAACTGGGAATGGCATCTGCTTTTTAAAGTCATTTTAAGGAAAAAAAATAAACCAAAACCCAAACCATTATTTATTCTGCAACTTACCTAACACTCCTAAATTCTCTGTCTGGAAGATCTTTTGTAGTGGAGGGATGTAGATAACTGCCAGCTGTCCCAAAAATGAGCCAAGCACGGAATACAAGAACATGCGGTTTCGGAAAAAGCCAATTTCAAATATCAACTTTGTCTAGAAAAGGGAAAAAAAATTAAAAAGTAGCTTTTCCCAATCTCTRTTGGAGCTAAATGTCACCTTGTTTCTTTACATTTCATTTCCATTACTTTTTAAGTTACATAAACACTAACTTAGAGCTGTGTAATTGAAAGYGTAATTGCACTTGTGATGGATAATTTTATCTGTATAAAAAGTTGATAAAAATCATACTGCTTTAAATAACATTAAAAAACCCTTACTATGCAAAATGCTGGTATTCTAATGTTTATGTTTGTGATTTGAGACAAGAAATTACTGCTGACAGAGCCATCTCACCTGAGACCGACATGTCAGGGCATTGAAGAGGTCAAAAAACACAAAACAGGTGAAAGTCATCGTTGTGGTTCGAGGAGTTATGCCCCCCTTTGGATTCTGGAAGCACACAAAAATTCAGGGGTTAGTTTAACCTTACAAAAATAYGCCAATTCAATAGAAGAATTAAATGTTCCCTCTAATGAACCCAGTCAAATCAAAGGGTAGTAAAACAAAGGAGTAAATCTAGGTCTKGTTATTGTAGGTAGCATTCAGTTCTCTCTGCTAATTTTAAAGTTTATGATCTTATCAACCATACTTTAAATTCTTAAACTGATGTGGACTTTGAGTAAAGAACATCCTAAATTAAATTACTGAAACTTAAAGTACCAACAGCAATCTATTGTACTTGGCATTTTCTGCTGGGAAAATGGAGAGCTGGAGGTGAAAAGTCCCTTAAAGTATTGATTAAGTAATAGGTTTCCCATTCTGGATTGGAAGGACCAAATTAGAGGTAACAGAGGGAGGCAGGAGCAGAGCTGGGAGCTGACTCTGCTCTCTCAGCCCTCTGCCCACACTGATCCTTCCCCATGGGATGGATTCCAGAAAGTCCTTCTCACGTCCTTCAGAAACTGCCCTCACTTTGTGCTYCACCCACCCTGATGGAAACAAGATCCGAGTGCAGATTTCCCTCACCTCCTTCCAGAAGACAAAGAGGGTTCCACTGATGATGATGGTTGCTGACATGAAGATTTTCAGGATCAGGGATTTGCTGAGGATGGTGTCTGTGATGCACCTGGGGGGCTGCTTGATGGTGTCCCTGTCAACAGGTTCAACCCCCAAACTGCCTCCAAGAGAAGCAGARGGATGTGTTAATTAATGCAGGGTCCCAAAACGTTCATCCTGAGAAACCAGGATGGAGCTGGAGGATGTAATTCTTTGGGACACAGTGTGAATATTCAAACAAGGTGACATAAGGCCCAAATTTGTCCATGTCACTGATACCAAAGGTCTTTTCTGCATATTGAGCTGCTAAAATAACATGAAATCATCAGGCCACCCCAGAGTGAGAGTGAGCATAATGTGGAAGCTGTAATTGTATTTAGCTGTAGTTGTAATTAGCAGTTGGATGAGGTTCCTAAGTCTTGCAATTTTGGGGCATATCCCCACTACTCTCTGGTGGTATTTCCAGGATAACAGGCCATTCCTAGTCAAAAAAATGGAATAGTTRAATGATTCCGCCATAAACTAGGAAAATGCAGAAAACATCAAGTAAATGTGAAGTGCTTTTTAAAAGAACAGGAGGGAACAGAAGTGCAGCTTGTTGAAGCACTGATAATGATTGGTGAGGAATCACAACAGTTGGTGTTCCTAGGCCAAATTCCGACATACTAAACCCAAGATTATTTTGCTCATTGGACTATTCCCTACCTCTGTGCTGGTGGCCCATCCATGATGATGTTGATCCATAAGATCTGCATAGCATTGAGTGGGTTGGGTAGGTTGAGCACTGTTGACAGGGTAATTAGGCTCAAAGCTGAAATACTCCTGCAAGCACAGAAYGTTATTGTGCAGGGCCTCACCCTGAAGGTGCTTTCACAGGAGCTGAAGTGAACAGGAACTTACGTGCTCAACTGGAACCGGACAAAATTTTTTATGTTGTAAAATATTCCCTTTCCCTCTTCTATTGCATTCCTGGAAGGGAGAGGGGATTTTATTAAGTCAAGAGCACTCCCACTGTTTACACTGAGCTCCCTGTGACACTCAAAACACAATTGTCTTTTGTAGCCCTTATTTCAGAGGAAGTTCAGAGCCCAGCTCAGGAGGAGGCTGTCAATGCAGCTTCTCACTTACAATTCCTTTATCAACACTTAGATCTGAAAGCCTGGGTCACATGGCCAGGTTTTGGTTCATAAAGCAGGCCTGAGACCTATTTATATACTCACTGTACCCTGCCCACCCTGTTGTTATGAACCAACAGAGCATTGCAAATTACATTTTTCCTCTGAGCTTCCTGGATGAGGCAGAGTACAAGGCAGAATCATAAAGGTTGGAAAACACCTCCAGGATCACCAAGCCCAAATTATGACCAAAAAAGCTCTGATCTACCCAGGCTTTTAGGTGCTCTCACTCCCAGTTAGAGGAGCCAGGGCTTTCAGGTGCAAGGTAGCTTGGTCAGCACCACTTGGAAGGAAAGTCATTGCCATGTGTGCAACTAAAGGCGAGTCAGATCCACCCTGGCGCTCTCCACTTCCATCCCCAGCCCTCCTCACACTACAGGCTTGCTGCAGCAGCCAGCCAGAAAAGAGCAGCAGCAGAGTAAGAAGATCTCCAAACCTACATGACTTTTGAGAAGTCATCATCCACGAGGATCATGTTGGCAGCCTCTTTGCTGACGTCTGTCCCCGCCTGTCCCATGGCGATGCCGATGTCGGCCGATTTCAGGGCCACGGCGTCGTTGACCCCGTCCCCTGTCATGGACACCACAGCACCAGCCCTCTGCAAGGCCTGTGGGAGGGGACAGCTCAGAGGCTCTCAAACCAGGACAGGAACAAGCCATGCTGGCAATTGCACAGCCTGGACTGTTTGCTTTGCTCTTTTTGTATTGAAAGATCAGAAGCTCTGTTGGACTCTGAGGGTAAAAYGGACTCGGCAGCACACAGAGCACAAAGGTCAGACCAAGAATTAGGTTTTTCAGGAGTATAGGAAATCTCACAACTCCAGCAGAAGTAGAAGAGGGGAGTAAAACCCTCAGAAATCATTCTCCTGATGTTGTAGCTGCTAATACCTCACTATTTTTTTTTGTATGCCCAGGGCCCAGACTTGCAAGAAAAATCATAAAACCATAGAATATCCTGAGGTGGAAAGGACCCACAAGGATCAKCAAGTCCAATTCCACAGCTAATACCTTCAGAGAAACAGTGCCAGTGCTCTAGCTGGGGTTTTACAGTCCTTTAGTTTGAGCTGATGCTSCTGGGGAAAACCAGATCATCCAGAGAACTGAGGCTCCCTCCCCCTTGTTTTTGTGAGGTGTACARTGAATTTCACAGGCTCTTAGTACCTTTATTATTTTTAGCTTGTGCTTYGGACTTGTTCTGAAGAAAATGGAAACCTGAAAAACAACAAAGACAAAATATAATCTCGTATTAGACTGAAGCTTTTGGAAATTGGCTTTTTTTAATGTAATCAAAGCCATTACATTTTGGACAGTGGAGGAGAGCTCTGCCTCTGCCAGTTGGTCCAGCTCTTCCCCAGACATGGCTTTCAGTTTCCCATTGCAGAGACCAATGTTCTGTCCTGCAAAGAAAAGAGATACTCACACTCTAAATATTAGTGGATTCTATAATCCTAGCAATGCTGTGTCTTTTAAGAGGCTTGCAGTGAGATGTTGCCATTTCTAGTGCTAAAATAGTGGAATTAATTTACTGGAATTTGGCCGAATTCGTAACTGCTCTATACTCCATTTAATGTTTGTTTCAATGGAAAAGCAAAAACTCAGTGACCTTTAAAGCCTCTACGGAGCGCACAGAAACAATGATAAAGTTGATTATTAAGGGATAAAACACTTGGCTGATGTGAGAGACCCCCAGGAGAGCAGCAAAGTTTGGTACCTATAGCCACAGCTGTTTCCAGGGCATCTCCAGTGATCATCTTCACTGACACACCAGACTCAAACAGGATTTGCACAGCTTCTTTCACCCCAGCCCTTGGGGGATCAATTATTCCCACCAGACCTAGAAATGTTAGTTTGCCAAGTTCTGGACCTGAAGCCAAAGCAAGTACTAGTAACAGARGGGAGAAAAAGAGGACAAGAGTAAATTGTTAATGATGTATTTCCGTGCTTTAAAACGAATATTTAGAGAAGATATTAAATTGCCTGCTTCCCAGCAGAAAAAGTCATTAAAAACAGATCTTTAGTCATTACAATCAGATCTTGTATAGACACAAAAATTCAGTCCACTAAATAATAGTTTCTGTGAATGAGAGCATTTCTGTTTGACATGTTTTTCTTAGCATTTCTTTCTTTCTAATTTTAAGCTGTCTACCATGTCTTGTCTAAATGCAGATGGATTAAATCTGGGCAGTGTTATGTTAAACCAGACACTGTTAAACTACTAAGTTAAACAATAGCATTCCTGCAAAAACTTACACTTTTTTTAAAACCTAAAAATGTGAAATGTAAATTCAGTTAAACCAGTGAAACTCCCACCATGTAAACATCCAGGCTCTGAACATTTTGTCTCTGTTCCTGGTGCACACCCGTTATCACTCAATCATTCTTAAAATCACTCAAGGATATTTTGCCAGGGGTTCATGTCAGCCTTGCTTTGATGATGGAATCAAAAGCTGCAGCAGCTGCCTGAGTTAATCACTTCCCCTCAGAGCAGTAATTTGCCATTGCCACGAGGGCAGATAATTTGGAAATTGTAAATCAAGTGCTGCACAGGAGCTCCTAAGCACAGGACACAGGGYGGGAGAATCTGTACATTAACTCTACCATCCACCAGATCCCGCTGCCAAGGCTTGTCCTCGTCTCCTTACGAGCTGGGAATGGTGTCTGTGTCACTGTGTGGAAGTCTGAGATGTTTCTGGGGGGATGTTCTGGTGATGAAGGAGGTGACACATGGATAAARCTCCTGTGGGCTGTGCACTGACAGGCAGCTGGGATCAGGAGATYGAGAGATTTGGGCCCAGCAAAGGATTGAACCAAGCTTCAAACAGAAATTTCAGCTCCAAAATCCATGTTTGGAACTCCTTTCAAAGTGGCTTTTTGTTGCTGTCTTCTCCAAAACCAAAATTGGCAGAGCAGTGCTTAGATCAGGCTCAGCTCTGCAGTGCAGCATCCAGAGCGTGTCCCAGACAATCACAGCTCTCCATGGAAGAGAAACACTCAATTTCCAGGGCTTGTTTTCAGCTCCTTTCAAAMTCACTAATTTAAACCCAGCACAAAAAAAAAAAAAGATCAGCTAGCAGACCTAAGACATGGCCCTTGGCACTCTGACAAGAGTTGGGAAGAGACCATGAAAGTGATGCTAAGAACGGAGGGCTTTAAGGTGAAATGGGAGATTTAGACTGGAGATTAGGAATAAATTTTCCCTGTGAGGGTGGGCAGGGCCTGGCACAGGGCACTGTGGCTGCCCCTGGATCCCTGGAAGTGTCCAAGGCCAGGTTGGACAGGGCTTGGAGCACCCTGGGACAGTGGAAGGTGTCCCTGCCATGGCAGGAGYGGGATGAGATGAGCTTTAAAGTCCTTCAACCCAAACCATTCTGTGATTTTGTGAGGACTGAGCCTCTGCCCATCCTAACCACAACAGAGCAGGAAACTTTTAAGCCAGATAGGGGCATGAAGGACTGACCTCTGAGTCCTGAGGAGCCCATTCTCTTTTCCTCCTGCTGGTAGAGGGCTTTTTGCTGGGGTGTGAGTGACAACGAGATGCCACCACTGTTGTACAGAGTGCAGTGCTGGATAACTTCTTCAAATGCTCCTTTCATAAAGTAAATATCTTCCTGATCCTTGAAARCAAGGAGAAAATACACTTTATCAAAAAAAAAACGAGCATATTTTTAATTAAAAAGTCTTTAGGTAGAAAAGATCCTGTTTCCTCTTTTACCTGTTTCAAGAGATGCCCAGGAGCATATATTATGGATGGGATGGGATATTTTTGCTCTGGCCATTTTTCATGTTCAGCCCTCACAGACAGCATGGTGAAGAAAAGGTTGGTGAGTTTTTAAACCAGAGCATAATTTCAGCCAAAATGAACTCCTTAACCCAGTAAGGGATAAAGGGCCAACCTTTCCTCCCAAACACCAGACCCTTCTCTCCCTGTCAGTCATCTCTGAAAAGCTTTTGTTTTCCTGCTCAAACCACTGTATGAAAAGTATTCCTCCCTCCCATTCAAACTCAGTTTTACAGGCTAAAAATCCCCCCAAGCTGGGAATTTTGAGGTTTGTTCCATTTTCTCCCGACATASTTAACTCCTGAAAACATTATTTGCTGAGGAGATACCATTTCATGCCCATTGTTGAGGTGCACAATTAGAAACACGAAACCAGCCCCTGCCTCTGTTTGCTTTACCTGATTTTTCAGTGTGCATTTCACAGCCATCCACTTCTGCTCGGAGCTGAATGGAATTTCCTTCTTTCTTACATAAATGTCCTTTATGTCAGCTAATTCCATCTGAAGCAAGGTAAAACAAAAAGAGCTCTGTGAGGCTGGGCATTGCCAAAACCTGGATATATTTTCCATATCACAGGGATTGATTGTTGACTGTGTCCTTCCAGGCTGTCAGATACCACAGAGCTCAAGAGAAAACACGAGGACAGCAAATTCAAATTTCAAACCATTTTTTCCCTTTTGGTGTGCCTGATATGGGATAAATTAAACTGGAGTTTGAAGCTTGATTCCTGATAAATTTTTAAAGAATTAGGGAGCTGCCCTGCCTTTTTGTGAGGCTTTGGGTCAAAGGAGGATCAAATCTATTCCCTAAATTTATGGCTGRCCAGATTTTTGGGTTTCTTTTCAGGGTTATTTCCCAGCAACTCTRCTTGAAAGAAGAAAGGAAATAGCAAATAACAGAATGGTCAGTTGTGGATGTGGTTTTGAATTATTTCCCAATGAATTACACTCAAAAAGCAATTCWCAACAAAACCTTTCAGTCCAAATCAATACACTCCTGCTCCAGCAGAGTGTGTGGGTGTGCCAGGTGAAGTGGGAGACACTGGAAGCTGCTTTTGATCACCTTTGTCCCCAGCTCCCACCAAACCAAAACACTAAAAAGAAAAATAGGAAAGACACCCTCCCTCATRTTCTGCTATTGCTTGGCTTGAATTCCAGAGCAGGAGGAAGGTTTTAACTCAGCATTTGGGGAAAGGAAATGCCATTGTTTAAAAAGAAAAAATTAAAACATTCATGATTTCACTGCCAGAGTTAGGAGCTTTAAAATCAGGAGGTAAGATCAGATGTTTGCAGGGGCATCCTTYCATCAGGGACCTCCTGTGCTTCACCTGAGGCCACAGCCTGGGTGACACTGATGAAGGGGGTGTGTCACAGCTCTGCCCAGGAGTGTGAGTGCAATATTCATAAAAACATCTTGTTTCACATAATCATGACCAGGAAAAAGTRCAAGCCTGCAGATGCCCCAAAATGAGGGCGACCCTCTGCCATGCCATCTGGCCTGGCCTGTTCCTGCCCATTTTTAACTCTTCTCTTCCTCCTGGACTCTTCATTGGCACRTGCAGGAAATATAAAAAAGGCTTTCCCATCTGAGCCCAACAGAAATGCATTACCCAGCCTAATTAACCAAGCCTAGCAATGATTGCTGCCAGCACAGGAGCTCAAGGAAAGTGTTTGTCCATGACTAAAGGATGGCTGGGAGAGGAAACATCTGTGACCTTGGGCAGAGGGGACAGGGGAGGACCAAAACCAGCCTGGGGAATTAACAGCAGTCTCACTCTGCTGCCAGACCTCACAAATCCAGGTTTTTAAAAATTATTTATTTATTTGAATTGCAGGGAAATTTTAAACTCCAAGGGTCTTACCTTCATTGCCAGGGCAATGAGAGCTCCTTCTGTGGGCTGTCCTATCACACTGTTTTTCCTGATAACAGCATTATTGACTACACAGCCAGCCTGGAGAAAGGCACAGGTATGCATGAGATATTTTTGTCATTACTGAAGTCACAGGTTTTTAATCTCTTTAAATGAAATGATGCAAGGTTGGGGAATGAAAGGAGCCACATCCCAAAAGTTTTGGGAAAAACTCAGCAGCATCACTTGAGATCAGTTCTTGTGTTTTCTAAAACCACTTAATGCATATAATACACCAATATTTTGGTAAAATATTATGCTTTGGATAAATTAACATCAAGAAAACATAAGATACATCTAATGAGCTTCATAGATCATGAAAATGAAGGCTCAGTCTSTCCTCCTATTGTTTCTAATGTGCAGTATGAATAAAACAAGACCTAGTCTCCATTTGAGATTCCAGCTTGAATCATTTCACACCCAAACACTCCACTTTAGCCTACAGCTGAATGTTCAAAATTTTATGTAAAGCTGACACAAAACCCAGAGAACATCACAATAAATTTATAAAYTGACTGTGAGCTGGCTAATGCCTAGAAACTGGGCACATTAAAAACCTGAACAGGGTAAAATCTATTGGTTTCTCCTCTGCCAGAATTGTATTTTTATCCAGAATATCATTGACTCCTGAAGCTGATGGCTCTGCTCTCTCCCTGCATGCCTTATGATCATTGCCTTTCACTCCTAACTTCAGGAATTACATCACACTCAGTCATTCCATGAGAATGTTTTAGCAAGCCAGTCCATTTTAGAATTACAAAAGTGGGTTTTTTTCACACTAATTATCCAAAGTTATTTGTGCAGCTGAAGACTGAATGTAGCTAGGATAAGCTGGTTCATAATTTATACTTACCTCCACGAGTTTCCCGATGGAGACGTTGGAAAACTCTTTGAGGATCTCCTTGGATGGCAGAAGATAAACATTTCCTTCTCCATTGTAGCCCACCCCACTGACCTGAGGGAGGGAGGGAGAGAGAGGTGGGAAATTTCCCCTTTGCCAGGCAGGACTGGACTGCAGATGTGTGCAGGGGGCTGCACTCAAGAAATTCTCATTTTGAAGGAGTACAGGGGTTCTTCTTTCTCWCTCAAAGCAAGGCTTAAAGGAAAGGCTGCAGACAGTGACAAAATCACATTAAAATGGCTTTTTAGGGACAAAAAGAGTGAATTTGTCCTATAGGGAACTTGTTTGCTGTGATTCCAGAAGTCTCCTGCAGCTCAGGGGGGAGATGCAGACCTTTGGCAGCAATGGCATCACTGGGTTTGTTCAAGCCCTGCCCTCTTGCTGACTGCCCTATCTCTCTGCCTCACATTCTGCATTTTCCCTCATTTTGCACAGAGAGGAACGAACCAAGCAGAGAATGAAGCTGCTCTTATAACAAATATTCCTGCAGGAGATGGACCAGCAAGGGCCAGTGTCACTGCTGAGTCAGGAACAGGAGTGAGGTGACACAGGGAGTCCAGGTTTCTTAAGGAGCTTAAATTGAGTTTTAATGAAAACCTATTCTTTTATACTCCATTCCAATAGAGGTGGACCTGATTGGTCATTTAATCAACACCCCAYCACACCACTGGCTAACTAAGAAGACACCCTTTGGTAAACATCTTATGAGAAAACAACTGCTCAAAMCACCAGCTGCAAGATTGCTTTAATTCTTTCTCTCAGCCTTCTCAAAACTGCCCAGAACAATTCCTGGGAAGGTTTATCTGGCTTTCTCTCTCTGACCAGACTRTCACATCCACAGGTCAGTGGCAGRTTTCAAAATTTACAGCAAGTGCAGGGAACAGTTATGCCAATCACAGAATSMCCMGGTTGGAAGAGACCTTCAAGATCATGAAGTCCAACCCAGCCCCAACACCTCAACTAAACCCTGGCACCCAGTGCCACATCCAGGCTTTTTTTGAACACATCCAGGGATGTGTTCAAAAAAACTCCAATTCCACCACCTCCCCAGGCAGGCCATTCCAATATTTTATCACTCTTTCTGTGAAAAACTTCTCCCTAATATCCAGCCTGTATTTCCCCTGTCGCAGCTTGAGGCTGTGTCCTCTCGTTCTGACATTTGCTGCCTGGAGAAAGAGAGCAGCTCCACCTGAGCACAGGCACCTTTCAGGAGTTGTAGAGAGTGATAAGGTCACCCCTGAGTCTCCTTTTTTCCAAAGAACATCTCTGTGGGACCTGAGCAGTTCTGTCCCCTCAGCCGCATCTCTGCTTGTCCCCGGGGCTGCAAAAATCCCTTCTCTGTATGGAACGTGACAGAAACTGCTGGGTTTGGGGCTGGCCAGCCTCCCTGGTTTGGGTCTGAGTGAAGCAAAGGCAGATTGAGCGCTGCTGGATTCCAGCAGGAGAGGCTGGACCAGCCCTCAGCCCCATCCCTACCTCAGCCTGGCAGCCGTCCGAGGCCACGAGCCGCGTCACCGTCATCTCGTTGGCAGTCAGGGTGCCCGTCTTGTCCGAGCAGATGACATTGCAGCAACCTGGGGCAGGGATGGCTCCAGTCAGAACTGGGCAATAACGCAGCCCAGCAGGGAGATTGAGAGGGGGGAGAACAAGTTTCACTCGTGGTGTTTGRACTGCACCGGTGAAAGGGAGAAAAGATCGAAAGATCCTTTCCCTTAACAGGGTAGGGAAGGATCTGAGGGCACACTGGGGCATTGTGAGCATCACTGGGGTGTGAGATGTGGTAGGGGACACCTGGAGAGGGTCACATTGTCCTGGTCAATGTTTTTGAGTTGCAGTATCACCCAACAGAAGAGCTGCTCTATTCCAAAAAGACAGACCCAATTCCCACCCTGCCAATTAAGCCTTGCTTCTCTAAATCAGGAATAGCAGCCCTTCCCTGCCTCACCAAGGGACTGTGAGAGGAGATGTGTTAAAGACTGTCACAAAAAATACTCAAAGATCCATATCTAAGAGCAGAATCTTCCCCTTTGCTCTGCTTTGTGCCAATCCTGATCCAGCAAAGCACATTTTTTCCAGAGTCCATTTACAAAATACCACAAGAGGGTGAATTAGCAGAGGCACCACTTTCCAGATAGTTTCTACTCCCAAGAAGGGAGGAAATTAATACAAAACAAGCATCAGGCTSCAGCTTCCTTCTGAGTGTGAATACCTTCCCTGGCTCTGGAGGTGATCACAGTGCTCAGGCACAAACCCCATGAGCACAGTGACCTCCAGGYAAAAGCCTGGAGAGAAAATAAAGCAGACTGGGCTGCAATTAAATGAATCACACTTTGGAAGGATTAGCAGACAGCAAAGCTGTGACCTCCAACACCTCATTTTCAGTGAGTTATAATTAAAGAAGGATTGTTTTTCTCCTTTTCAGAAGTTTCACAGACAGTTTTGGCTGTGCCTTCCCTGCAGCTGCAGTTCCGCCTCTGTGGGCGCAGCCCTAGCAGAACAAATTCCCTCAGGAGGGAAAAGCCCTTTCAGATGTCCTGGGTCAGGGCAGGGACAATAAAATCAGGGTGATAAGATTCCTTAACTGCAGAACAAACAAGGGCAGTTCAGACAATAGCAGTGTTTCCCAAGAGGACAGGTTTCAGCTGCAGGACGTGGCCGTGCAGCAGATTTTGGGAACTGCACGGACCAGCCTTGGTGTTTATTGTGCCTTTAATGAGTGGTGCTAAGGAGACTCAGTGTCTCCTGCTCCATATCCCTGCCATCCTGACCAGGGCAGAGCAGCAAAGCCTGGAGTACAGCCACCTGGGAGTGAGGGACAAGTTAAAGATAAGGGGAGGTGGAAGAACAATTCCATCCTGGCTCATTGTGCCCTGCAGTTGTGAGGATGTGCTGGACACCCCCTTAAATCCCCTCTGTCCCCCTTTCCATGACCTTTTGGATATCAGGGACATGGCCACCCAGYCTGCAGAAGGAAAAATGGCTTTATTTCTGCTGTCAGGAAGGGGCTGGGGAGGTTATTTTRGCCAGACACTGAAGAAGTGAACGGGATGGATCTGCAGGAGGATCCCACAGCATGGAGAGGAAGGAGAAACAAAGATTTTAACCCAATGTGTGCCTGCTCCCTGTGGGCTGGGTTGCACCATTCCAACCATGTTCACACCACCAAACTAAGGGAAACAAGGGCAGAAAACGTATTTAATTCTGAGCGGGTTGCTCTGTCCCAGWAACCCTATTCCAAATTTATTTTTCTGGATCAGCCTGCRGCTGCCCAGCTCAGATTTGGGAGCCTGGCAGGTGACCAAGCCGTGTGGCCCCTCTACAGCCTTACCTAAGGTTTCTACTATGGGCAGCTTCTTCACAATCACCTTTTTCTTGGCCATGCGCAGCACTCCCAGCACCAGGGTGACAGTGACCACGATGGGCAGCCCCTCAGGGATGGCAGCCACGGCCAGGCTGGGGACAGCAGAGACACAACAGCCTCAACACAGGGCCCAAACCACAATATTGACCCAAAGATGCCAAAGGGACACCCCCAGGGCTAAGTTTTCCTAAGGGGACAACCCTTGGGACTCCTGGCACACTGTAAATACAAAAGCAGGGTATTTATCCAGCCCTTCAAGCTTTTCCTGGATGGTTTTGACAGAGCAGTCATTTTTCTTCTTCACATTGCCAAAGAGCAGTAATTTCTGGCTAAGCAGGGATGTGGAGGTTGGATTTAATTTCATTTATTTAACTTTCTGAGGATGGGAATTGAATATTCCTTGGCATCAGGGCTCACATATTAACCACTGGCTCCTGGCCACAYGCAGCCCCTCACTTGCTCTCTTACCCCACGATGTGGGGGACAAAAGCAGCTCCCCAAATGTCCCCATCATCAAAACCTGCAACACCTGATATGCTGGAAAAATCCAGCCCCATCTGTATATTGGATATTAGATATTCCTTGGGAAGCTCTGAATGCTTCTAGGCATGTGCAAAATGTAATTCAGGAGACCTTATAAAACCATCATCTGCCCTCCAAAACTCAGAATTTACCACTTTCCTTGCACTGAATCAGTTTGGCTTCTCTGTTGTCTCCTCATCCAGAATTGTTTTTTCTTTCCACAGAACACTTCTTTATTTAAGAATTGATTTTAGAACCATGACAACGCAAAGTTAACAGGTTCTACGGGCATTGCTGAAAACACATTTTTATTGTGTTTGATTAAGAAGCTGTGCATGCTTTTTATGCTGTATGAGGTGAGCATTCCTTTCTTTAGATGTAAATCCAGTAAGAACAGCAAAGAGTATTATTTGCTGYTGGTACACTCCCACTAAATTCACAGCACAGATAGGAAAGGGCACTCACAGCAGGATGAGGTAGAGATGCCAGTGAAGATTTTTGAGATAACAGTTTACAAAATTAAATAAACCCTCAAGCTTGGTTCTGTTTTTCTCTACTCTGTTTAAACCTCACATTAATTTTGCCAGTGTATGAGAAATACATATTTATGAAAGGTTCTACTCAAGTATTTATGAAAGGTTTTACTCAAGTTCTCTTATGTGAAAAGTTCATTGTTTTGAACAGRGAACTCCTTGGGATGTTTCATTAGAAATGAAAGAGAAAAGGGCTCTCAGTCCTCACCTGACTCCAATGGTGAACATGCTGAGGAGATGCTTCCCTTGCAGCCAGCCAATGAGCATTATCAAACCTGGGGGTGTGAAGGATTTGATTAAAAAAAGAACTAAAAAATTCCCTAACCTGTTTTAGCTGATGTCGTGGAACTGCAAATGCAATGAGGCACCCAAATCTCTCCTTCAGTGCTGTCTCTGCTGGAAGCCCCAAAGTCCAGGTGAGTCAGATCCACCCAGTGCTTTTGGGTGGGATTCCAGCCAGCCATGCAAGTGTGAGCCCTGCACCACACTCACCAATTATCCCAAAGGAGAACAGGGTCAGCTGCTTCCCCAGCCTGTCCATGCTCTTCTGCAGAGGGGTCTTGGGAGTCTGGAGAAATTAGAGATGACTGGTTCTTCTTTGGGTGTTTTGTGGGATGAGGAGTTGATGGTTGGCTCAGAACAAGTGACCCAACAGTCCTGGTTTCAATCCATGGTCCCTTGTGCTTTTCCCACCCCCAACCCTCCAACAGGCAGAGCCTGTCCTGTCCTTCTCTGTCACCTGGTGTCCCTCCCTCACACGGGCATTTTGTGGCAGAAGCAGAACTGAGCCCAGTGCATTTGCTGCTCCTGGGACTGCTCCTGCTCACAAATTCTCTCCCAGGACATCCAGCATTTCCCCAGCCAGGGGCTGTGTTACCTCCTCAGCCTGCATCATCCTGAACACCTCGCCAAACTGGGAGTTCTCACCCGTGCCAATAACCACGCCCTGAAAAAAGGGAAAAAGAGAGATGGAGGTGGAAAAACCCAGAGAATCCCAGATGGGTTCGGGTTGGAAGGGACCTTAAGCTTCTTGTTCCAGCCCCTGCCATGGGCAGGGWCACCTYCCACTGTCCCAGGCTGYTCCAAGGCCCATCCAGCCCGGCCTTGGGCACTGCCAGGGATCCAGGGGCAGCCACAGMTGCTCTGGGCACCCTGTGCCAGGGCCTGCCCACCCTCACAGGGGAGAATTCCTTCCCAACATCCAACCTCACCTCTGTCATTCACCTTTTCCTGTCTCTCCATGCCCACACCAAAATAATCTGTAATAAATGCCCAGGAAAAGATCAGTGATGTCAGGACTCACTTTCCCCTTCCCRTATCGCACCAGGGTCCCCATGAAAACCACATTGCTCAGCGTGGTGATGTCCCCAGCCTCCAGCAGCACACCCTCAGTCTTGTTGCAAGGCTCAGCTTCTCCAGTAAAACTGGATTCATCCACCAGCAGATCTGTAACCTGATTCAAAAGATGAATTTCTGGCACTGTTAAGACAAGGGCTTTGCCAGCCAGGCTGGTTTCCAGCTGAGTTTACCTCGATGAGCCTGAGGTCTGCAGGAACCCTGTCACCCACAGACAGGTAGATGATATCTCCAGGCACCAGCTCTCGTGCTAGAAGGTGCTGCAGTTTTCCTTCCCTCAGGCTACACGAGGCAAAAGGAGAAAAAAGAAGAAAGGGAAGCAGGCTGTGAGGGTTTTATTCCTTCTGCAAGCTTGGGAATGTGGCTGGCAAGAAAGCCTTGCCCCAAAGAGCTTCCAATGTAAATAAGAACAGAAAATCTTCATAGCAATGAGCAGAGGATTATGTTCAGCTTGGGCTTGGTTTTAATTCGTAAATAGATGGCAGGTTATGGATGATTTACATTTCAGAAGTGACTCAAACATTATTTATACAGTAGAGGAGCAATGAGAAGTTGTGCTTTCATGCTTTAAATAATGAATTGCAGATTCTTGAACCTAAAAAAGAGGCTTTTTAAAGCTAGAATTACCCCTGGCATTCCACTGTTGCATTCAAAGTGGAGCCTTCCAGGCAGTTGGATGCTTCTGGTGTCATATCATAAATAAATAAAGAACCAGCCGTGGGGTTTGTAAGCTCCAGGGTGAACTTTGGACCAGAGGAAAACCCCACACCTCTTTGGCAGGGCAAGGCTTCCCTGAGCCTCACAACTTTTTCCTGTTGGCTGTGACAAAACTGATTTGCACAGACATAAATAAAGAAAACGTTTCCTGTGATTTCCAGCACTGATAACAAACATCAAAGCCGTGGGGAAAGCGGCGGCTGATCCACGCTGCAGCTGCTCCATGGGCTGTGACCTGGCTGTGCCTGTGCCTGACACGTGTGTGCAGCACCAGGCAGGACAGGAACCCATCCCACCYGCACCTGCACTCAGGTGCTGCTTTGTGCCCAGCTCCTGTGGGGAAAAACTACCCTAAAGCAAAAAAATATATACACAGGTGAGGTTTTTCCTGCCTGGGGAGAGAGGATGCTGCAGGGATGTGGGACAGGATTTTTCTGGGACCCTCCTGTCTTAGCATTTATTTAATTCCACAGGATGCCTACTCCTTRCTTCTAATTTTTCCCTAATAAACAAAAATTCTAATAATTTCTGATCAATGCTGATTATTTCATCCCCTACCTAGAGCTGCACCCATTCACAGTGCCACCCCTCCAGAGGCCAGCTCCTCACTGTGTGCACCACAGCCTGGAATAATTCTCTTCTCCCTTTGGTGCTGCCCTCTCAGCCCCCTCCCTGCTCAGCCCTGGCTCACCAGTTGCACTCGGGGGGCACCAGCTTGTTGAGCTCTTCCAGGGACTTTTCTGAGCGATATTCCTTGGGAAGGAGAAGGRAGGGGAGAGCCAAGTTACAGCAGGGGCTCTGTGCTGCTGGCCACGGCCGCTGCAGAGCTCTGCACAACCCACCTGGATGAAGGCCACGGTGACCACGATGAGCACGGCCTGGGAACAGAGGGGTGACAGGTGTGGGCACAGGGATGGGGTGAGGACAGGACAGGGGCCACCACCGTGGGGACAAGGGACAGGGGCCACCATCTTGGGGACAAAGGACAGGGGCCACCCACTGTGGGGATAAGGACAGGGGCCATCACCATGGGGACAAAGGACAAGTGACACTCACTGTGGGGACAAAGGACAGGGGCCACCACCATGGGGACAAAGGACAGGTGACACCACCGTGGGGATGGGGGAGAGGTGACATCCACCATGGGGACAAAGGACAGGGACCACCCACTGTGGGGACAAAGGACAGGTGACACTCACTGTGGGGACAGGGGACAGGTGACACCCACCATGGGGATGGGGGACAGGTGACACCATGGTGACTGCGAACAGGTGACACCCACTGTGGTGATGGGGGAGAGGTGACACCTACCGTGGTGATGGGGGACAGGTGGCACCCACCATGGTGATGGGGACAGGTGGCACCATGGTGATGGGGACAGGTGACACAAATCATGGTGATGGGGACAGGTGACACACATCATGGTGAGGGGGACAGGTGACACAAATCATGGTGAGGGGGACAGGTGACACAAATCATGGTGAGGGGAACAGGTGACACATACCATGGTGATGCTGGCGGCATCCTCGTACTCCTTGGTGATGACGCTCACTAGAGCTGAGGCCAGCAGCAGGAGGATGAGGGGGTTCTTGAACTGAGAACACAAAGAAGATATGGAAGGAGAGGTGCTGAAGGTGAGCTGGCTGCAGACCCAGCAGGAAGGGCCCAGCAGGAAGGGTTCCACAGGAAGGGTCCCTCAGGAAGGGTCCCACAGGAAGGGTTCCACAGGAAGGGTTCCACAGGAAGGGTTCCTCAGGGAGGGTTCCTCAGGAAGGGTTCCACAGGAAGGGTCCCACAGGAAGGGTCCATGGGTGGTTCTGCTGCAGGACCCTCCCTGCATCGTGGTCAGGTTCTGCAGTTCCTGCCCCACAGGGGATGGGTGGCCTTGGGGACCAGCAGGACGAAGTCTGCTGWAGTCACAAAYTGCACCAAGGGAAATATAGGTTGGATATCAGGAAAAAGGTTTTCATGGAAAGAGTGATAAAGTTCTGGAATGGCTGCCCAGGGAGGTGGTGGAGTCCCCATCCCTGGSTGTGCTGAACAAAGCCTGGATGTGGCACTGGGTGCCAGGGTGGAGTTGAGGTGTTGGGGCTGGGTTGGACTYRRTGATCTTGAAGGTCTCTTCCAAYCTGGTCATTCTGTGAACTCTGTGAAGTTCACACCAAAACACCTGAATYCCCCCACTTTTACCCTTTTTGCAAAGGCACTGCTCCCCTTTGCAGACACAGAGCTGATTCCAAAAGCTTCTTAGATGCACAATAAGAACAAACAAAACCTTTACTGTCTTTTTAGAATCTGAAACSAGAAATCCTCTTTCTTCTTCTTTTTCATTTTTTCTTTAATTAATCTGCTCAAATCTTCACTGGACCGAGGGCTGTGGGAGTCAGGTGCTCACTTGTTTCACTTCTAAACAGATTTTGAGGCCCCTTTTGCTACCTGAGAAAATTACAGCTCTGTTTAACTGATGTGGGAATTGATGGAAAGGAATTAAATGGATAAAGATAAATCTGCCTGCTTTGTGCAACAGATGTGTGGTGAAGCTCAGCAGGAAAGCCAGGGTTTAAATTTATTCCTGGATGGATCCAAAGGTGAAAGTGCCTCCATTTCTCTTTAGAAAACTGAGGCAAAGGGGATGTTTACAAAAATAGCAACTGTAAAAAGCAACAGCAAAGGGCTGCTGGGTGTGAATGGTGCAGGAGCAGAGACACCAAAGGATTGCAGGAGGATCAGAGATGTACCAACAAATCCCTTTGGTGTCCCTGTAGGAGAAACTGGTTCTTAAGGCTGAGCAKAAAAAACCCCATCTCACTTTTTATCAGGAAGAAAAGAATCCTTGGAGAGATTTAGTGATCCTTACCAAAAGCTTAAAGAATATCAATCATAAAAAAAAGGGATAAACCATGAAATAAAAATGAAGTCTTTCAAAGCAACTCAAATCCTTCTGATTCAACTAAGCAAGGTCAGTCAAATCACTGGTTGGAAATGAAAAATAAAAACAAACAAAAGGCCCTTCTTGTCTGGTTAAAAGCTCTCAAAGAGAGGTAAAAGACATATCAAATACTGATAAGAAATAGATAATAAAAGCAAAACTCAAGGATAGCTCAGCTGGGGAAAGAGAAGATAACAAATATCACTTTCTGCCTGGCTTTTGGGGCAGTTGGTGTGAAATTGTGGGTGTCAACAGCACATGGCACCATTTCTGAATGTACCTGTCACTGCTGTATCTCTGACAGAGACCCTCATGCCTCAGGTTTGAGCTTTTCTATTTTTCACATTCTGTGCTGCTTCAGTGTGTGGGTCTGGGTTCACATCAGGGMATGSTGAGCTCTGTGCACAGAGCAGGGAGACAAAACAATTCCTGCTCCAGCTGGGCACCAAGGACAAATGATCCAAATCTCAGCCCCAGAGCACAAACACYGTGGGCTGGAGAGAGAAAAACAAGCAGGGTGGGACTGCAGGGGCTAAAGCTGGAATGGGACAATGAACTGCAAGGTGCAAATGGAGCAGAACTTATAAAAGTGAAGGATCCCACAACCAATTGTCCATTTTTATTTTTTTTGGGGGCCATTTTGGGTTGTGCTGCCCAAATTGGATCCATTGAGGCCTCTGAATAAATCCCTACTTTATCTCCATCTAGTCTCTGTTCTGGGTCAGCTTTCACAACCCTAAAACTCCCTTGAGCTCCACAGCTGCCCCYTTCCTGAAGGGACAGCCAAAACCAGAGCATCTCCAAATCTGAGCATCTTCCAGCCACCACTGGTTCTCCTCAAACCTTCCATGAATATCTCACTTGCCTTAAAGGGAATAAATATGCTCCAGCAATCTGATCTACAGTTTGATTTGTGGTGTGTGGGGATAAAAATGTCCCATTTCTGTTTGCAGATGTTCTGTGCATCCTCAGGGAGCTGCAGAGGAGCCTCACAGTGGCTTTYCCCAGGAGAAGGAGCAGTTCCTGTGCCCAGGGCACAGCCTGTTCCAAGGCTCAGCCTCTGGAAGTAGAAACCCTGAATATTTCAATGCAGGCACACGCTCAGCAAAACCCAGCCAGGTTTTGTTTCAGCCAAGAAATGAGGATCTGTGCAGAAAATCCTCACCTGGTCCAGATATTTCTTCCATATTGGCTCTGTGTTCTCTACTGAAAATTCATTCCAGCCGTGTTTTGACCGGCGCTGGAGCACAGAAAACTCAGAGAGTCCRGTCTGTAAATCAACCTAGAGGGGAAAAAACCCAAACCCATTTCATATTTTAGCTACAGAAAACTTATGATGCCAAATTTATATTAAACCCCTATTAGCAGACTAGGCAAGAAGGTCTTCATAGCTCAGTCCCACATGAAAAAAAAAAAATCTGTCTGTTGTTTTTCGGTTTAAATATATATTTTTGTTAAACTATAAAATTTTACCATCAACCACCACAGAAACTCATGAAGTAAGCACAAGTTAATTTAAAAAAAAGTATATTTCTAAGAGGGAGAAATTATATCATAGATAATGAATTAGAAATCTAAAATAGTAAAAGAAAGAAGGCTTTTCAGGTTGCACTGTGTATTTAAAGAGAAAATAAAAATAAATACMCCCTGACAAAACTCAAAGGGAACAAAATGAGAAGGGATAAAATCTGTTCTGCCTGGATTTAAAAAATACTGAGGTCAGAACCCAGAATACAGCTAAGCACTGAAGCTTTCCCTGAGGGTGGGGACCCTCAGAGGATCCATTCCTCAAAAAGGCAGAGGAATTGGGCACTCCAGGAGTTCTCAAGGCAATTAAAGGCTGCTTTTGCAGCTCAGGCCCTTCCCACAGGCAGATCCCACATTCCCAAGGGCAAATCCTTACATTGAGGGCTCTTGCCAAGTCCTCCTTGTGGCATTTACAGGCGTCCTTCGGGGGCAGGACTGCCACCTCCTGCTCCTGCTGGATGATTTTCAGCTCACACTCCTCCTGGGGCTGAGCAAACACAGCAAAGCAATCGTCAGGTGAGAGCAGTGTTAATTAAAGCTTTCCAGCACCTCCTTGCTTCTTCCCTTCATCCCATTCCCTTCCCTGCCCTGGCCAGCTGGGCTCCTTCAGTCGCTACAGCACWTCCCAAATCTCAGAGCTTTAACACCAGCTCTAATTAATCCTGAGTGCAGGCTTAAAGGCAGGGGGAGGTTGTCTTGGGGGGAGAGAGGCTGTGAGGAGCTGGGGAGCCACAAAGGGAAGTTTATGGTGCTGATCAGGAAAGGTTTGTGCTGATCAGGAAAGGTTGGTGCTGTTTGAGTGTCCTGCCCAGAGCAGCTCTGTCCCCTGCCAGCGTCTCACAGCCCAGACTCGATGCTCAGAGCAAGGAAAACACCTTTTCCCTCGTGAAAACACAATGAATGAACTGAAAATGTGAGCCAGAAGGAGAAGCAAAACCTCCCCTCCTGTGTCCAGGGCTGTTTTGCTCCACCACTGACTCTGCAGCTCCTCCAAGCAGGGTAAACCCTTCCTGCCCCATCCASGCAGCCCAAACCCTCAGCATCCCAACCTCTCCCTTTCCATCCCYTTCATTTCCTTCTCTAAAATGCACTTCCCACAGCAGCAGCGTCCCCAAAATCTCTGCCAGGCCCACGATGAAGGCACTGTGATCAGGCTGAGTACACAGAGGGAGCAATCTCCCCCTTCCCAAGGGACAGGAGCTCCRTTCCCTTTTCCCTTCATCCATGAAGCACAGGAGTGTGTGCTCATTAAAAATGGAACCCCCCGAGAGCGTGGCAGGCATTGGGCAGCAGCTCCCAGCATCCTGGAATGTTTGCTGTGGGATGCACTCAGGACTGGCTCATCCTCCTGCAGGGCTATTTGGGGACTTGAATATTCAGGAGCTTTCTAGGAACATGCAGGGCTTTGGAATCTAAAGCCTGAGATAAATGCAGAAAATGATAAATGCAGAAAATGATAAATGCAGAAAATGTCCTTGGCTGTTCTCTCTGGAGTTGGTTTCAGTCTTGGGGTTTCTGGAGGGCTCAGAGCATCTCCAAGCCCTGCTACTGTGTCAGGCTTTAGCCATATCCATCTGTTGCAGCCCCTTTTTATGGCCATTTCCTGACATTTCCCTCAAGCTGGTGACCCCATTTTGCCCAGAGAAGCTGCAGCACTGCTCCCCTTTTTGAGCCATCCTAGCACTGGACATCACCCTTATTTCCACATCTCCTTAACAGACCTCTTGAGAAGGGRCAAATATGCCCCTTCCATGTTTAAAACTCATGATTTATTGGATTTATATCCCTGTTTGGGTGTCCTGGTTGTACAAACCCATCAGCTCCCTATAACTTTGTTGACATCCAGACCATGAAATCCCAAAAGTCACTTATAGAGATGGAAGGGTTTGCTAGGAAGAAAACACAAGGCTGCAATGGATAAACACATCCTGGAGTTCACTGCCAGCCTGATTAATGTGGCTCCTCTGTGCTGCAGGTGACACACACAGGTGTCAGGGTACAGCTGTGCCCTRGAGGAGTTTAAGTTTTAATAAAAGCAGCTGGAGGGCAGGAAGAGACCTGGACATGAAGATAACATGCCTGCAGTCCCCAAGGGAAGCAGGGCCCAGCTCTATCAGCAATATTTACCTTAAAAAGGTGTGGAGGAAATAAATGCCAAAGGCCCTGGATGTGTCTGAGCCCTCTGTGGTTTCTCAGCTCCCTGCTCCTGGCAGCCAGGGGCTGCTGTGACAGGAACAGCTTCATTGGGATGAGTTCATGGGCATGGCAGAGCTTTCCCCACCAGAACAGCCCCTAAATGCATCAGAGGGGCCCCATCTCCCTCCTCCTCCTCTGCATGTGCTGCCTCTGCAGAGCCCCTGTGCCCCAGTTCCATCCCACCCCATGGATGTGGGGCGCCAGGCAGTGTCCTGTGCAAATCCCTTCCCAAACAAACCTCTCCTGGCTTCTCTATTTACATTGCAAAGCAGMTGTGGCTTATCCACAATGTCCATTTACATTTATAACCTTTATCCTTTCTGCACAACAGCACAGACTCCACTCAGCAGGGTAGGAAGACAAATATAACAAATATATAACAAAAGGAGAATTATCAGTTTATCTATTGCTTTGCAAGATCAGGAGATACTGGAGACTGTAAAGAGCAGCAGGTGTGGCTGGGAGCCACCTTGGAGGTACCTGAGCATCCCTCATCCCAAAACAATCCATCAATTGTGCCACTGAGCAGCCCATGTGGAAGAGAGAGAGCGTGGGGCTTTCTGCAGAGCACACAGCCCTTTTTGTGTACTCTGGCAAACAGCCCAAGAATATCAGTGCTCGGGAYTTTCCCCCACCTCTGCCTCTGCTGAGGCTTTGCATATTCTTTTCCCTGTCTTGGGTTACTTTGGAGCAGCTAATGGACTGCAATCCAGAGTGGGCTGGGTTGTTTAGATTACATGAAGCCTTCCCAAATATTAAACTTTATCCTGCCAAAAATCCAATAAATTAATCAAACCATTCTCTCCAAAGCCTTTTACATTTCTTTTTTTTTTTTTTAATTGGGTGGACATGGCAGGCAAAAAGAGCCATGTTCCAGGGGTGCAGGCAGAATGCAGGATCCACCCTGCAGGTGAGGAGCTGCCTTGCTGGGCTTCCCTCTCCAAGCTGCCAGCCCTTTCCCACCACCACCATTTCTGCACCTCCTGCAYCATTTCCCACTCCCCTGTTGCACATCTCCCAACAGAATTCCAATGTTTTTTACRTGAAACAAAGATCTGGTCCCCCTGCTTGCAGATCCAAACCTCAGAGTAGTGCCTTTGGTTGTGCAAAAGGCCCCGGGTTTTGCAGTAAAGCTGATTTGAAGCACCCAGCTGCAGCCCCTWGGGAGTCCTGCCCACTGGGGGTGCCCCAGGTACGTGGGCAGAGGGAAAGGGGGATGTAAAGAAGCAGTGCCCAGGCTTTTCTCCCACTTTCACACMCACTGGGATGCTCAGAAGACAAAAAATCTTTGACTGTTCTTCAGATTTGTGCAGGAAACGCACAATTCTCCTGAAGTGGAAATCAGCCCCACGAGCATTCCCCTGAACTGGGGACTGAATCCCCCTGGTTCTGCACAGGGCACTGCAGGAAAGGGTTAAACCATGGCCAGCAGGGCCTGGGCAGGGCTGGGTGTGTGCTCTGCCATCTCCAGGTGACTCCATGGCCACAGGTGAGCTGGCCAGCACCCCACAGTGACAGCTCTGGGCTTTCCCTCACAGGAAATGCTGGGGAAGGCATTTCCTCACAAACTCTTGGCCATTTCTCCTGCCTGGAGTCCCATCAGATCACCTGCGATCACACCTTTATGGCCCAGCACAGTTCTTTGACCAAATTATTTATATTTATATTTATATTTATATTTATATTTATATTTATATTTATATTTATATTTATATTTATATTTATATTTATATTTATATTTATATTTATATTTATATTTATATTTTTTCATATTATTATTTTATATTTTACTATTTACATTTACATTTATATT
Organism: Cardinalis cardinalis; assembly: GCA_014549065.1. Classification (NCBI taxonomy): domain Eukaryota; kingdom Metazoa; phylum Chordata; class Aves; order Passeriformes; family Cardinalidae; genus Cardinalis; species Cardinalis cardinalis. Next base: position 1,891,314 of record JACDOX010000133.1, read on the forward strand.
TAATATATTTTTATTTAATATTATTATTTTATATTTTACTATTTATATTTATATATGTTTATAGGTATATTTATATTTTATATATATTTTATATATTTTATATATATTTTTATATATTTTAATATATTTACATATTTATATATGTTTCATTTATTTTATATATATTTTTATTTTATATTATTTTGTATTTTACTTTTTTATATTTATATTTATATTTATATTTATATTTATATTTATATTTATATTTTGCACATAAGATTGAAAGTGCTCTGCAACTATCTTCAAGTGAAGTAGCAAAATGCCATCAAGTAGGGGGAAAATGAGTCATTCACCAGCCTAAATCATACTCTGGGAATAAGTTCTTGATTTACCAAGTTCTTATTTTCATTTTACACTGCTGTCYACCTCCTACCCCATGCCAAAGCTCTCCTCACCTCCCTCCTCTGTTACACACCGACCACTCTCTGCAAGGACCAGAGCTAAAATTCAAGAGGGGTTTAGATTTGGAAGCAAACACATGGCACTGTTTATTTTGGCACAGCATAAATGGTGCAGCCTAAGGACAAGCCAGCCTAATTGCCAGTGGCCTCCTGCCCACGTGCCATCAGAAATCTCAGCTGCCCACCAAGCCAGGGCACAGGGACTTCCTGCAGCCTCATCAAGATCTTCTTTTCCTGGGGTTTTGAGCTCTGGGTGAGCAGTGCAGAGCAGCATCACTGCCCAGGGTGAGAGGTCAGTGTCTCATTGTCTTCTCCCTGTGGCACTGACCCCCCCCACACTGGACAGGCGAGCCTCAGAAAGGGGATTWGCTGAAACGATAGCTGGGAAAGGCTTCAGTCAGTCAGGAGAAGCTCGTGAATCTCTCCAAGTGTGCGGTTGGAGCTCATTGGATGGGCGTAAGGGCTAAGCCCACGGGCTGAAGGAATTAGACAAATGGGGTTCACGTGGCAGAGCACCCAACCCATCTGCCACGTGCCAGAAAACCTGGGGATTGAGCCAGGGGAGCCTTGTGCTTAGCAGATAGTCAGATCATTCCAGACTGGAAGATTTTGTGGTGAAAAACCAAGAAGAAAAGCAAATATGTCACCCAAACCACCACTGGCCCCTCSATCTGCCTGAGGACAGGGAGGGCACAGCAGTGCAGCTTTTGCAGGAAAGGAAAGAAATATTTCCAAGTGGACTCTGCAGGTTTGAGCCAAAACTCTCCTTGGCCACTGGCTGCCAGCCCTGACTGCAGGAACAGCACAGAGGGGAGCAGGAACAGCCTGAGGTTCACATCCCAGGGTCACAGCCCCACGGTCACATCCTGAGGGTCACAGCTCCACGGTCACAGCCCCAAGGTCTGAGCCCCAGGGTCATATCCTGAGGGTCACAGCCCCAGGGTCACATCCCAAGGGTCACATCCCAAGGGTCATAGCCCCAGGGTCACATCCCAAGGGTCACATGCCCAGGCTCACATCCCAAGGGTCATAGCCCCAGGGTCACATCCCAAGGGTCACATGCCCAGGCTCACATCCCAAGGGTCACATCCTGAGGGTCACAGCCCCAGGGTCACAGACCCAGGGTCACATGCCCAGGGTCACATCCTGAGGTTCACAGCCCCAGGGTCACAGCCCCAGGGTCAGAGCCCCTCTGCCAGTGGCCAGCACTGGTGGCAGGGGTACGCTGGGGCAGGGGAGCCCTGCTCTCCATTTCCCCTGTCGTGCCCACACTCCCATGGCACTCCAGGGCTCTCCCACGCTCTTCCTTAGTTTGGAAGCTCCTCAGAGCAGGGCACAAAGCTCCTGGGCAGGATTCGGGCCCCAGCTCTTGGATTACCGCTCGGCAACAAGGCTCCCCATGGCTCCTGACCCTGGCGAACAGCGCCCACCTCATCCCCCWGCTGCGGGAGCCTCGCACGGAGCGGGGACAGCGCGGCCGCGGCGATCTCGAATTACCGGCGGGACAAAGCAGGAGAAGCGCACAGAGCAAACCCCAACCACACCAACTATTCCAGCAGGTCCAGGCAAGAGGCAACCCTCACCTCCTCTTCCGGCTCGCCGCTTCCCAGGGGCTGATATTTCTGCACGAAGCGGAGGAGCGACTTTTTCTGGAAGAATTTGGTGATGCTCCCTTGGCCCATCTTCGCCGTGCCGCGCTGCGGAGCGCCCCGGGACCAGCGGGACCGGACCAGCGGGACCGGACCACCGGGACCAGCGGGACCGGACCACCGGGACCAGCGGGACCAGCGGGACCGGACCACCGGGACCAGCGGGACCAGCGGGACCGGACCACCGGGACCAGCGGGGTGGCACCACCGGGACCAGCGGGACCGGACCACCGGGACCAGCGGGGTGGCACCACCGGGACCAGCGGGGTGGCACCACCGGGACCAGAAGGCTGGGAGCAGCAGCAGGGCTGGCTCAGTCTCCCGGCAGCTCGGGGTTACCTGCAGCGAGCCAGAGGCACCTGGAGCTGCCGCCAAGTCACGCCTTCCGTCCCTCGGCCGCCGGAGCCGCGGGGAGGTGCGCGCCCTGCGAGCTGCTCCCAGAAAAGCCGGCCGGGAGGGCTGGCTGTGTGTGACACCGGGCTGCGACACGAGGCACACCTCCATGGGCACCTGAAGAGCAGGTTGGGGTTTTTCCTCCGCCCTCAGAAGGATTGCTGCGGGAGGAGCGTCGGCGGGGAGATAGGGAAGGTGTTTGGCCGGGGATAGGTTACGTGCGCGGCCGAGCCTGTTTGTAAACTTCCAGGCTGGGATGGTTCTCCTTAGGAAATGCTCCAGTCAGCACAACGCTGGGATTTGGAAGTGTTTACATCATGGAGGTGTGATGTGGGGATCTGTAATGATCATTTATCAAACCCACAGTGTTTCATTTGTGCTTTGGTGGTGAAGCCCAACACACAGCTAASGTTGGACTTCGGTGTCCAGAGCTGGACTTCAATAATCCCTGTGGGTCTCTTCCAGCTCGGGATATCCTCTGGTTCTGTGATTCTAGGATTGATAAAGTGCACTGGTTGCATCATTCCCAAAGATTTATGGCTGCCTGTCAGGGAGCATCAGCTCTGGTTTGCCCCAGGAGACCAACATCCTCCCCCAGGCACCGTGACTGCAGGATCCACTTACCCTTAAACTGTCCCCGAGGTCTAACCTGGGASATTCAGATCCTCCCTTGACAGTAAAAACCGCACCGAGGGAATAAAAGTCATTCCCAGCCAGAGAAAACCAGATGTGCAGTTTTCTGCAGGAGAAGAGTTTCCTCCAAGGACAATGTCCAGAAAATTGCACATTTATTTTGCTCTGGACCACGATGAGACCAAGCCCCTAGACCTCTGTGACAGCCCGTGGTGCCAAAACCCCTCACCAAAACGCTGCTTTTCCATGGAGCATCTGTATCCTGTTTGCATCCCCCAGGYCCCACCAGCTCCAGGAAAAGCTGAGGAGCTCCTGGAGTACCCCACGCTGCTACAGAGAGCACCCACCGAGGTGCTGYGGAGGGAGGGAGGGGCTTCTTCCCAGCCTGGGAGGAAAATACAGCGGTTGGGAAACGCTGCAAGGAGCCGGGACCTCGTAAAACCCGGCTGGGCCTTCCCGGCTCCCGCGGTTGAGCAATTCTTTCGCAAGGACCCGAGCGGGATGCGTCAGGCAGAGGGAGGGAGCTCCTGCATCGCCCAGCGGCTCTCCTTCCCGTGGGAAAGGAGCCAGCGGTGATGCTGGGCTCTGATTTTCGGGAATCTCACATCCAGGCCCTGCCCAGGGCTTAGGTAAGGTGCTTAGCCAGGGCTTGGAGCAGATRCAGAGGGATTTGGACTTTATCGTGTGGGAATCAGGAGGTGAAACCTCTCTGAGCTCATTTGTGCTCTTGAAGTGGTTTCCCTCTCCTTGTGCAGCTCTTCCCAGGAGCTGGAGCACGTCCAGCTGGCTCTGGCAGCTCCTGACAAGGCACAGCAGCGCTGCCTGCCAGGGAATCCCTCCCCCTGCCCACCTGAGCCTGTTTGTGGTCTCCACAATCTTTACATCGCTCCAAATCCTTGTGTTCCTGCCAGAAAAGTGGTGGGAAATATATCTTCCTCCTTTCTAGGCAGGTAGGAAGAAAATTTCCCTTTGGTTTTGCTTTTGATTTTTCCCACCCCAAATCCTCACCCATCACCCATGAAGCTGCTGCCCAGGAGGAGCATCCYGGGGCTGTGCTGTGCACGGYSTGCCYGTGCCCAGTGTGGCCCTCATTAGCCACCGTGGCTAATTGAGCAGCAGGGTGTTATCCTTTCCTTATGTAGCATCATCCCCTTGGCACAGCCCTGGTGCTTGTGGGGACTCATGGAGCTGCAGGAGCAAAATCCAGAATCTGCACCACGGCCACACCCTGGGGTAGGGARGGGGAGCAATGCCCTGAGTGAGGCTGGCAGAAATTCCAAGACMAAAAGGACACAGAAAAGGAGAAAAACGTGTTGGTGAGTACAGTAATGCACCATAACAATCAGTRCAGGCTGGTTTATTATCCAGCAAACTGAGCCTGGTTTGGGCTCAGGACCACGTCCCTCTCTCTCATCTTTGTGTTCCCTCACTTCTGTTATGGGAAATGATGTTTGATGAGATGGAATAAATGCAGGAAAATAATGTTGCTGTTTGCCACTCACTCTGAGAAATTGCTGAACRGACTCAAGTTTCATTTTCTTGCTGCTGTTGATTTCTGCATGTTAGGAAATCTAATGAAAAATTAATGYATTTTGCTATCCCATGGCTCAGAAAATGCTGGGAGTAGACTGAATCAGGACTATAATGTTAAGAAAACAACACTAATACAAGTTGTATTTCTTCACTCTATCATTTTCACRCTCTAAAAACATAACACAGCCCAATTGCAGTGTCCTTACAGTATTTCCTATTTAATTGGATAATAAAGCTCCAGTTCTAAAGGAGATTATTTGGAAAACCTTTTTTTTTTGTCTTCTAAGTAGAAAATATCTGTTATGAAGACACACAGAGCAAAGGAGCCATTCTCTGAGACCCCCTGACCCCAAAATTATGGTGCTGTGAGCTCAAAACTCACAGCTCCTTCACCTGCTCCCCTGCCAGAACCAGGGCTAGTTGCACTTTTGTTCCTCTTGTGCCACCTTGAGGGAAAAAATCTCTTCTGCATGGGTAGAATGGAGTTTGCTGCCACCCAAAAATCCAAACACTTCGCTTTAGGGTTGGGATTTTCCTGGGCTGCTCCTGGTTTTTACAGCAAAAAACACCTTGTCCCATCAAGGCTGAGTAAAATCCATAGGTCTGTCCCCAGGTGTGTAATGGGCAAGGAAGAGGAATTTAATGGAAGCTTTTGGTTTCTTTTTGCACAGTTTCCATTGCTTAAATTGGGARTCTCAGCTGGTGGGGGGCTCAGGATGAGTGGAACAAGCCCCACCATCCACAGCTCTGTCTGGGAAACRCTCTAAAGATCTTTTTTGTTTTACACAGCCTCTCTTGTTGTTCGTGCTATTTTGTCTGCGTGGAAAAATAACAAGGAGAAAATAATGGGAAGAAATAGGATTTACCTCTGCAGACTCACCAGAAAAAGTTGTTTGTTTGGTTTTTTCACTTTTTTTTTAGTTTGTTTGGTTGGTTTTTGTTGGTGGTTTTGTTTGTTTGTTTGGGTTTAGTGTTTTTGGTTGATTATTTTTGGTTTTTTTTTGCTTGTTTTGGTTTTGTTTGGTTTTGGTTTTGGTTTTTTGGTTTTGGTTTTTGTTTTTTCTTTTTTAAATTTACCCTTAAAGGATCCTAAATGATGCAGTAAATCCTTTTGCCACAGAGAGACAATCAATGCTCATCCAACCCCACCTCCAGAGGGGAATCCTGTGCAGCCAGGGTGAGGAGGGAGAAGCAAACAACCCCCTGTACGAGCCAACCCCTGCTGTGCCACGGGCAAAGAGAAACCTCCTGCCTCCAAAAACTCCTTTATGGGTTGTCCAAACCTCAGAGGCTTCTCCACTGCTCAGCAAACYATGGAAAACTTCCTGAAGGTGACCAAGACACTCCAATGCCACAGAGTGCTACATCAGAATTTATTTTAAATTATTCTGGTGGTAGTAGACTCCTTGAAGATCTATCTTGTTATTCCTTCTGTTGATCCCGTTGTTGGTTCCTGGGATGCCCTGAGAGCACTTCAGTGTCACTCCAGACACTGCCTCAGGTCATGCTGTGCTTTTTCCACAAAGATCACTGCCAAACTACAGCAGCAGAAACCATTTTTGCTTGCAGTGGCATGGAAATGAGCTGAAATTAAACCATGATTTTGTGGTGTTCACCAAACAAATCATTCTCCTGAAAGCTGAGGTTCTTGGAGTTAGGTGAACACCCTTTGTGACCTCCTCACCCAAACGGGGAGGTGCAAGTGATCCCAAGGACCACGAGAGGTCCAAGTGATCTCAAGGATCCCAAGGACCATGAGAGGTCCAATCATCTCAAGGACCACAAGAGGTCCAAGTGATAGCAAGAGATCCTAAGGACCATGAGATGTCCAAGTGGTCCCAAGGACCGTGAGATGTCCAAGGATCCCAAGGACCATGAGAGGTCCAATGATTCCAGGGACCCTGAGAGGTCCAAGTGGTCCCAAGTGATCTCAAGGACCACAAGAGGTCCAGGTGATCCCAAGGACACTTTCCCTGGCACAGTGAGGAGCTCCCCTGTCACCTGGAGCTGCCTGGGCTCACCTGAACCSCCCAGCCCTTCCCAAGTGCCAGCCCTGCTGCTGTTCC